>JABFEB020000060.1:26798340-26813559 GCA_019775895.2 Stomatorhinus ivindoensis | reverse complement strand
GACCCAGGTAAGAGTCTCTGTCATGGCTCCATGTGTGTTGAGACTACATGTCCTCCCAGTGTTCTCCTGAGGTTTCCCCATTTAGATGCACATTCAGGCATCTCAGTGGAATATGCATTCAGGGATCTCATTTGGATACACATTCAGGTAGCTCAGTGGAATATGCATTCAGGGATCTCATTTGGATACACATTCAGGCATCTCAGTGGAATATGCATTCAGGGATCTCATTTGGATACACATTCAGGCATCTCAGTGGAATATGCATTCAGGGATCTTATTTGGATAAAATTCAGGGATCTCAGTGGAATATGCATTCAGGGATCTCATTTGGATACACATTCAGTCTTTAAATTGAGGCATTATTTGATCTCTGTCAACATATGAATGATTTCTGTGGTTATGTCTGATCTTTTTTTGCCCACAACTGACCTGCCCTCCCACACACCCTGTCTACTCAAGTTTTTTGATTTTATAAAACTGAGCCAGTCAGACCCCAGTCAGGTATGGCTGTGGGTAATGTTACCGTCTAGGCTCAGATCTGTCCAAACTATTGCCTGACTACCTGAATCCATAACTCACAATTTTATCCAATTGTAGCATGTAGAACGATTAAGGCCAAGCATGTAAACGTATTGCGGCAGGAATTACATTGCAGGGCTTCCACATCCTCTTACGGATTTAAGCTACAGTGCACCAAGCATGAGGTAGCACGTTAGCTTAGTGGAAAGGACTACTGCCTCACACCTCTAGGGTTGCGGGTTTGAATCTGTTTGCTCTTGTTGTGTTCTCCCCATGTCATGTGGGGTTCTTCTGGTATCCCAAAGACACTCTGTTAGTGCTGAAGTCTCTGATTTATCCATCATGCTTTTGCTCTGTCTTCTAATGGACTGACATCCCATCCAGTGTGTGACCCTTACTCGCCTAAGTGGTTGGAATGTAGATGGACAGTATAAATATGAATGACGCTGCTGTCATATAAGCACCCATGACACTCAATAAGGGAGGAAGTCATTCATAAATCTGTACACACTGATCAGCAATACTGAGCATACAGCTGGACTTTAGAGCTACACACAGTCAATTTTATTGTGATTGCGAAAGATTTAAGTGCAGGGTTCATATGAAATCTAAGCTTTTATTTGTTCTGTATGGGAGATTTCACAAACACCGAACATCGTCACTAAAATGAATTGTATATCAGCTACGATTAGACTGGGCGCCGAGCTGAAGGACAGGGCTATTATCTGCATTGTTGCAGTTATCTTTCATTCCCAGAGTTTTGTTTATATATCTCATATGTGTTCTGTTACTCCCAACAACATACATGTAAACCAAAAAGTTTTGCCAGCTGTTGTACTGAGAGAGCTAGTGACGCACATCTGTGTATCTTATTGGGCATGTGTATGTGTGTGTGTGTGTGTGTTTAGGGGTTGTTGTGGCTGTATATCAATAGTTCTGCATCGATAGTTCTATAGCAATAGTTCTTTGACCATATTTCCTTTTCCCTCCGTTTCATGTTCCCCTGCTGTGGCCCAAATCTGGCCGATACCCTATTATGTGGTTCTATCCACTGAGCCATTCCTATCATGAAATAGACAAGTGTTCTACCATGGCGTGTAGTTCATAAGACTACAGGTAGGGGGCACAGTGGATCAGCAGATAGCACGGCATGTTGATGTCGGAACGGGATGACATGCAAGTAATGTAGGAGACCACGGGAATTAGCCAGCTCGAACCGCACATCTACACCGGACTAAATATAGACTTTGAGGAGGAAGCAAACAGACCTCGATGATGTAGTCCTTGCCGTCTTTCCCATGGACGGCTTTCACCGCGCAGATGTCCAGACCTCCGAACATCTCAGCGCAGGAGTCCACCCACAAGCGATACCTGCATCCAAGCAAAGTGGCCACGCATCAGTCACCTGTCTTATTAATGTCTAAGGATGCAACTACTAGCTATTTTCACCTTTAAATATTCAATTGAATTTTTGTTCCAGATTATTAGAATTTTTGCACAACATTGTCACTACTGACATTTTGAAAATGCTCCTATTCTTCCGGGATCTTTTGGCACCCTTGAGCACTGCCAGGAGTACTGTGTTGACTCATACCCACCATCTCTTCTGTTTAGCTACTCGTGTGTTATGTGTGTGTCACTTGCGAGAAGAATTGTACTGGTGTCACGTTATGGTCAGATTATGAACTGCACATGAATTTTGAATACTAACCACTTACTAAATCACAGGTTTCTCTTCCTAAATATTTTTTATATTCAAATTGTTCAAATATTAATTGTAGTACTAGCAATGCTCATTTTCTATGGAACCCAAAGAAGAAAAGTATTAAAATATATATTTATTGGGATGTTGAAATTGCGGGTCCAATTTACAATCCTTAATGAAGAAATATGTTGAACATAAAGAAGTGAGACCCCGCGATCCCAGTAGGATAAGCGGGTTGGAAGATGGATGGATGGATTGATAAAGAAGCAAGATTCATTTTGTGATAATCCATGAAAAGGTGAAGCCTGAGAACAGACACTGCAGTATGGCCTTCAAAAGGACTGAGCTACCCCTGTGGCAGGCGATGGCATCGCTGACCTGTCTGTCATTGCTATCTGCTCCAGCATGGCAGAGCCCGTGTTGGCTTTCCAGTTGCCAGAGATGGACGTTCTCCTGAAAAAGGCATGAAAAATATAAAAAAATCTAACCAGTAGAAAAACTTTACAGAATAATCCTTCTTTTCTGCTAAAGGTCCTTTCTGCGCATCTTCTTTTCTGCTCATCCAGTTGAGCATCACAATGTTAACTGTACACATATCTGAATCTCCGACAGTCCATAACCTCATATATATATATATATATATTTTTTTTTTTAATCATGGTGATTGGAAACAGACTATTACTCTCTGCTGTTATTTTTACCAGAACCAAGATAATGAAGGAAAGAGTCCAGGAACAGTGAGTAATGTTACATTGGTTCTTCAGCTCGGCGCCCAGTCTAATCGTAGCTGATATACAATCTCAGTGTAAGCCAAGGCCCTAACTGCTGCTTAATCTTCTCTGGAGGCTACCCAAAGTAACCCATCCAAAGCAAGTTTATCTCGTGGTGAAACCCAACAGTTCGCATTCGTAACCAGCGAATGTCCACCTCACATTGTTTGAAGGTGGGGCAACATGCAGGTCAACACAGATTTTGCTTAATGATCAATTTTGGGAATAGTATGTAAGGGATTCGAATCAATTCAGGCAGGACTGGTGAAGAGTTAACCAACACTGATGAGAAACATACATTTTATCAAGTGGGATGAGACTCCTCAAACATGGCCAAAAAAGTTACATTACATGTAACAAAAATACATGTTCAGTCCAATTATATTCTCAGTGGTCAGTTTGTTAGGTGACAGTGAAAATGATTAATTGTCATTTTTGACACCACAGCTAAATGTGTCTGCATTTAACCCATATGTGACATAGCAGGGGGCAACTATCATTTAGCCCCCAGGGACATGGGGGCAGTATTGTGCTTGGGGTACCTCAGTGGTCAGGGACTTGAACCAACAATCTTCCAATCACACGCAGGCTTTCCTAACCATTAGGACACCACTGCCCCATCCATTTCTTAACAGAAAACATGTGTTTGGTGCCATTATGTGGCTGCAACTAAACAATCACAGCATGCAGTTGGGCTGCTGAGGTTCACGTATCATTTTCCTAAGCATCATGATAGCTATGCTACCTAGTCTGAAGGGTTTTGGTTGTTGTGTGATTATTGGAGTCAAGCATGATGGCTCCAGTACCCCAGAAACAGTCACCCTCCTGAGATTTTCACACACAGAAGTGTCAGGAGTCTACACGGGTTGGTGTGGAGACATCAGAGAAGAGTCACTAGTGCAAGAACACTGTCTAAGTAGTGGTGTGCAAAATAGCTTCTCTGAATGCAGAACTTGTCAAGCCTAATAGAGGTTCTGCAGGAAAATTGGGTCCTACCAGGTATTAGTGAATTAATAAAGTGACCACTAAGTATGTATGCACTTAATTTTCTTTTGTATTGGAGGAAAAATTGGGGCTTCATTCATGTCCAGAGAATCAAGATAAGGGCAAAGTAGATTTGATGAGTCAAACAGCTAAATTAAAATGGGCCTGGGTGGGGGAATGGGGTACAACCCAGATGACTAACTGATGTGTGCAGCTCCCTTTAATTCCACTCTACAAACTGTTATGCTTTCACACAGCTGTGTCGAGTTTAAGGGACAGACGCTGAAATAGCAGCCATTTGATCCTTACATGTAGGCCTTGTAATTGGTGCCGATCTTCTGGATCCTGATGTCATACTTGGAGTCAACATAGGACTCGGTGGTCGCGTATGTTCTCGCCAGTGCCACCACACTGGTTACGTCCTGGAAGTCCTCGCGGTTCTCCACTTTGATCTGGTGTGGAAATTTGAGAAAGAGGCTGGGGAAATTCTAATGCACTATTAGTTTAGGAAACTATTAAAATGCTTTGACAGTGACACACGAAGGATCATGAACAGGAAATGAAACAGCACACTTCGACTTTGAAGCATTGTCCTAAACTGGATTAGAAGCAGGCAAATTAATGCTTGGCCCCAGACACAATTATAAAAACGCAATTCTCAAGCTTTGAAAGAACATCATGAGTTACACAAAGTCATGTTCTTTGTGCGTTAAACACATTCTACCAGAATTATACACACAGATTGATCTGTGCTGCTTTACATCCTGAAACTGTGTCAATGATTTTCTTCTTCCCTGTATTTATATGTCTCCATAAACTCTCAAAAACCTAATTGTAAATAAAAGCAGAGCACAGAAGTCATAGAAAAATATTTGCCTTGGCCCTTTGCTATAAAATTCTCAAGCACTGAAAAAAACATTTGAAATAATTAAGTATCATTTAGCATCTGAAAGTATAATCCTTATTTGCTACTTATGAAGTTACATTTATACAGTTCTGGAACTTGTTACCCAATTACCAAATGGTCACAATATCTGTTACAGTATCTCCTAATTTAGAGGAAATGCATCCATCCATCCATCCATCCATCCATCCATCCATCCATAACCACTATTCAGGAGAAAGGTCAGAGAGAGCCTAGAGCCCAGGATGCAGGAAGGGCCAGGCAGGGGACACCTTGGACGTGATGCTAGTCCCTCACAGGACAGGCACAGAAAATTACATTTAAAGAAATTCTAAAAAAAAAAAACCCTCTTGATTTTTGGACCACTGAGAGGCCAGAAGAGAGCTACGTGGGTGTGGCATGCAAAGCCCAGATGCATGAATCCCCAACCTGTGACCCTACAGTGCTAATAATAGCCAAAGTGTGATTCAGTAAAGCTGGCTGAAAAACCACAGAACATTGTGCCACATAGTCCGAGTATTTACTATATATACCCAGGTTTATTCCCACTGTTTTATATAACAGGTACATAGTGATGTTGTCCATCACTGCACCTTATGCTGTCTGTTACACATGTCCTGCTTGTTTTCTGCATGTTACACGAGGGACCAGAAGGTACGAAATTTCATCTCACTATGTACCTGTTATATAGCTCTGATGGCAATAAACGGTACATGATTTGAATCGATCATCCAATTGAGTTGGGCGATTGTGCATTTATGTATATACATCTGTCTCATTTGATATGACTTCTCTGTGTGCAGGTCGTTGATGTCTTTAAATTAAATTTCTTCTCTTGTTTTTTCAGAATGGTGCAGTTCTCCCCTTTCCTCTGCCCCCCTGCCCCCCAAAAAAATACCTAATAAAGACTCGTGTTGGTTCAGTTTCTGCTGGCTCTCTACCCCAAAAGCGCTCAGGCTTTCCCACCCATTTGTTTGTGTAAAGCCTGCTTTTCCGGCGGGCCTGCTGGACGACCTCCGCCTCCGCACCCCCACGGCCCGTAGCCTCTCACCTAAACAGGCTGGGGGCCAATCGTATCTAGATCTGAATCATGGCACTGTGGCAGAAGTCGGCGCTGTTTCTGTTTATCTGTACATCGGTCCACCAACACTCTCACTATGATGAACAATCAAAGCTTGCTGCCCACCAATAAATGGAGTGGAGGATATATTTATCTGTACAATACCTGTAGATCACAGACATAAATCAGGGAATATTAAAATATGAAATGCCGAAGAATACTACTGTTTGCTCTTCTGGTGTGCTCCAGACCCCCCCCCCCCTTGGAGCCTACATGATTTGAGGGTGGGGGCCGTGTGCGGTGACATGCACCCAATGCTGTGTTTACTGTGGTATCTCGTCGATATCCTTACGCCCAGCTTGCACAGAGAGTGATGTCACAGTTTGGCAGCTATACAGGGCTGAGGTCATGCATGCTGTGCCTGCTGCTCGAACCCAGGAGGTGGGGGAGTGACATCATCGGGGCGCGCCTTGGCTTCAGGGTCTTACCTTGCCGATGCCGGCGTGCGCATGGCCCATCTTCACCACCACCGGGAAGGAAGACGAGGAGATCTGAAAATGATTAAAATGTAAATAATGCCAGTTATTACTATGTTCATGTATTTTTGTAAGGAAAAAAACACGGAGATACTGTTCCTTTTTTGAACTGTGACATGGTCACATGGGGTGACCTTTGGCTTTTTGTACGGTGCCAATCACATGGGGTGACCTTTAACTGTTCGTACGGTACGGTGCCAGTCACATGGGGTGACCTTTGGCTGTTCGTACGGTGCCAGTCACATGGGGTGACCTTTGGCTGTTCGTACGGTGCCAGTCATATGGGGTGACCTTTGGCTGTTCGTACGGTGCCAGTCATATGGGCTGACATTTACAACGACAACAATTTTATTTTTGAATAGCGCATTATCACAACATTGCATCGGTCAAAGTGCTTTACAGCATCCCCACCCAAAGTCCCCAGCGAGTAAGCCATAGGTGACAGTGGCAAGGAAAAACTCCCTAGAAGGAAGAAAATTTGGGAGAGACCAGACTCAAAGGGGAAGCCCATCCTCCAGAGGCCAGCAGGGAGAGTCAAGATGGGTAAGTGCCAAGTCACACTGTCTAAGTCATAACTCAGGGTGACCTTTAACTGTGTGCACAGTGACAGTGACTCAGGGTGACCTTTAACTGTTCACACAGTGCCAGTCTCCCAGAGTGACCTTTGGCTGTTCGTATGGTGCCAGTCGCCCAGTGTGACCTTTGGCTGTTCGTATGGTGCCAGTCGCCCAGTGTGACCTTTGGCTGTTCGTATGGTGCCAGTCGCCCAGTGTGACCTTTGGCTGTTCGTACAGTGCCAGTCATATGGGGTGACCTTATGAGAGCTATTAAAACTATGACACAGTGGCACTATTAGTTTAAATCCTAAAGCTGAATTTTGAAACATGGCTGGAAACAAAAGAACAAGTATTAAAGGTGTATACTGTATCAAGTCATAATTCTTAGAAATGGAACAGAAGATCATTTCTGAATTAGTTTCTTGACATAAATATTAGTATTATAATTTATTTGTTATATCATCAAATGCACAGATTTCTCCCCATTGGTTCTGTGAAGCGCTTTGCGTGTCTTGAAAAGCAGCATATAAATGTAATTGTTATTCATTCATTCAAAGTCAAGGCCCCCCTTGCTAAAAAGAGTAATCATCTTCCTACTAAAAATCTGGGTTTTACAGTTATCTGAAACAAGAAAACTATTCAATTTGATTCAGTGTTTAACAGAGACATCTATATGAAACTTTGTATTAATATGATTTATGATTTGTAGCAGTATACTATGCATAAATGATGCCCACCTAAATGATTTACGTTTTAGGCTAGCCTAGCACTAGCTTACCTAATCCTTAAATGCCTTATGAATAAAAGTCCTCATGTCATCTTAGGTTGAATACCTTCAGTAGGATCACCTCTACTTCTCCTTAGAAACAAATCAGCCAAGCAAAGCAAGAACTGTAGTCATCATTTATATATAGTATATAAATACAAAGGTAAGTATTGCTCAAGGCAGGCTGCAGAATCAACATGTACTTCATCTGGAGTACATAGTGAGAAACCATGAAGGAGGTGAACATGGTCCGAATGCGACTTTATTTGACTCAGCAAACCAACAGAGGAGAGATGGGTTACTGGTGACACTGGGATTATGACTAAAATTACTGGACTCTTCATCAGTTCTGAGGAATAACTTACTCTTTAGTTCAATATATGCATGTGCAGTTTTATTTACTTACTACTTAGGTATTATATTTTTAGCTAATATAAAATATTTTCAGTGCAACACCATTCCATGTTGAAGAATGAAATAATAAAACATAAACTGTGACCATAGAAGTAAATAAACATGGTTTTAACTGAATCATCATATTAAGACAACTAAAACTAAACAAATCAAAAAGAGCAAAAGTATTTCAAACCACATGCAAAACCCCATAATTACTACAGAAATAAAAACTACAAAAAAACTACATTTCTTTTCATCCAGAGCTTCTGTCAGTACCCAGGTACTTTAAAAGTAGTTTCCCCTTAATGTTAACTTAGGCAGGAATCCTGGAATCCTTCTTGTGCAAAATATTAATTTCAGGAATTTATTTTTCAGGAATTTTTTAATTTGTTTTCCTTTCAGGGCAGAACATTTTCTATAAATGACACAATTCACATTGCAGCAAAACGGCATCATTCAAAAGCTTCCATTAAGGCTTCATTTGCAATGTTTGATGCATAACGGCGTCTCATTAATAAGTGTAAAGAATGACTAAGCACATGGGGTGACTTCCTCCATAGATTCTGTTTACTGTATGATGCCAGGACACAAAATTAATAAGAATTCCTCATTGACTATTAATTTGACAAAAAAGGCAGTTTCTTTTAAAAGGGAGCTTTAACATTTCGTTTACCTTCTCGCAAACAAAGGGTAAGTCCTGGAAAGGCACAGGTCTCTGCATTTATGCCCGCATAACGCATTTTGAAAAATACAGTAACAGATTGTTGTATGTAAGTCTTTGCCAGCAGTGATGTGATGCTCGTTTTGATAAAATGCTCAGGTTGATACAAAACAAATCTACTTCTCCACTGGTCAGTTAGTCATCCCAGGAACAGATGGTTGCACCCTCCGTTGATAGAGGTCTGGCTGCTACCTCAGCCTTCCCTCTGATCAATGAGCACCAGGGCTGCGACAGGATTAATGAAGTTAAACACATATTATAAGTGTAACAGAAGTCAGTGTCCATCCAGCCACAATGCATGAGGAGGAGTCTGTCACAAACCATGTTTGGCATTCACTTGAAGTAAGGCAACAACGACATGTTTGTGATTAAGGTGCCCTTGCACAGGTGTTCTGGAGAGAAAACAGGCCTCCAGCATCTATCTCACTTGACATCAACGTTAATATGAGCAAATCTCTAAGCTTGAAATTGTGGAAATTCATGAAGCTCCTTATAAGCAAAAACAGAAAGACCAAACACTCCCTCTGCTCTGAAATATCATTCCCATCGAATGGCAAAGGGCTTCATCAGCTAAATCGATTTCCTCAGATGAATAAGGGAAAAAGTTTCAACATCCTCTCTGAGCGAAGCGTCGCTGGCAAGGTAACCTAAATCTTTACAAAGTGAAATCATCTCACACCATTTCACTGTGCCGTAACGCAGCTGAATTTGGACAAATCCAAGAGCAAAATAATAATGACAGTTAGATCATTTCCTGGCCCAGATCACAACCTGAGGCTTTGAAATTCACCCTTTTAAAAGTCTTGTGACAAATGGACAGCAATGATGCTTCAGAAAGAGTTTATAACTGAGCATGTATGATTATGTTATGAATATTCTTATGTCAGAGCAGATCTTCATGCATCTACAGGCACCCTATGCCTCAGGCTTCTGATTATGAGATTCTGATCATTCTATTTTGCGGAAACAATCTTAATAACTGTACCAGGCAAACATAGAATTTTATAGTAATTTGCTGGAAAATTCATAGCTACTGAACATAAATAAAAATATTTACCATTATATATACACATATAGTTAAGACGAATGATCCTGATCTAATTGCCTGAAACAGGGATCTACAAATCACTTCTTTCATTTAACCTGACGATATACAAGGAGTCCGGTTTCAGGATCCCACTTCTGGTTCGGAAAGAATGATAAACTTGGGCCAGCTGCTAGTTGGCTGGCACCATTAACGGTGACCGTTTACAGAGGCTGACATATTCAAGACTCCCCTGTAAAATGGCTGTTGTGCCTTTTTAGTTATATGCTCTTCATCCAACTCGTAAGGTATGTAAGCTACCATGGATTAAGAACGAAACGTTTGCTAATCGTAGAAATAAAGAAAAGGCTAAGGCAAAAAAATGTAGCCAGAGTCTCTTTTCAGCATGGCGGTTTATAATTCTGGAGTGGTACTGCTCACACCTCAGTTTGGAAGAGAAATGCGGTTATGAAAGGTTATTATGACATTTGGGAACATTCCGGCTCCTGGGCCACTTCCACTTGCCCACAGCCTGTGGCGGCAGGACTCATTAATGTGTCTGACCCCGATAAAACACCTTCAATGTGCATTTCAGACCCGCAGGCTAATATTATTTTCAATTAACAGGCAACCGCCAGAAACATAAATCTCTGTCTAATACAAGTTCAAGCTGCCACAGGTCAATGGTCATTGACTCCATTTATAAAATTTTTTGATTTTAAATAATTTTTATATCTTTTGCATTTATCCCTCTAAGCGTACACACAAAAAAAGCTGTACAGTATCCAGTTTCCTGAAATAGGCTTTTTTTTAAAGAATAATTTTCTAAATATATGTTTCCTCTCTGTGGAGACTTTATTTCTTTGTACGCGCTGTTATCTCAATCATGCTAAATCTTCTTTATGGGAGAACTGGGGTGAAACAGCAGCTGGAGTCTGGGAAAATGCGGTTTAGCACATTTACAGTAATATCTTGCCACTGCCTATAAACGTGTGGAATCCAGCTCCACGGCGGGTCTGTTACTGCTTATAAATGTAAAATAATGAGTCATTGGCTGAGGCTTCCATTATCATCTCATAATCAGAATTGTGCCCATGCCTTTTAAATAGGACACGCTTTTCAGCACAATTAGCCTCAGGACAGTGAAATCTGGCATGGCTTTTCATATCAGATTCTGTTGTTCTATTATCCCGAAATATACATAGGTTACGACACTCTCATCAAGCATAACAGATCAAATCGAGACAAAACAAAATAAGTATCACTCATCACAACAACTCAATGAAGCTTAGTTGATGTACCAAACCACGTCTGATTCACTCTCAACTTTCATGAAAGACCTCAAGACCCATTCATTCTGGGAACGTTTCTGCTAGCTGTATGCTGCCATTCTGTTCCAGGATCCCTTAGCCACTCTCCTGTACACCCTGAATGCCGCTAGTGTTCCACTTCTCATTTGTGTAACTCTTATATTGCTAAGTTTGAACATACTACATAGTTCTTGCGCCTATGTTACTTACATTTGCTACTGGTCATTCATGTGAAGCTTAGCCTCCTAGCGCTTCGCCTAGTTGGCTCTCTGACAGCTCTATGCTTGCGATATATTATCTGCCTCGCCTGTAAGTCTGCCAAATAAATAAATGTAAATGCAGTGTTAAGGGGAGACATGCTGACTGTGCCTCACCCCAGCTAATTATGCTCTCCGATGGG
The DNA here is from genome assembly GCA_019775895.2 of Stomatorhinus ivindoensis. Classification (NCBI taxonomy): domain Eukaryota; kingdom Metazoa; phylum Chordata; class Actinopteri; order Osteoglossiformes; family Mormyridae; genus Stomatorhinus; species Stomatorhinus ivindoensis. The sequence goes on along the minus strand of JABFEB020000060.1, from coordinate 26,801,904 downwards.
AGAGTCGACACAGAGCTGCTGTGGTTGGTGGATGCAGATGTATTGTTGTGGATGTGCTGCTATTCTCAGTCAGTTCCTCCTCAACCAGACGGCTTCTTAACCTGCAAACTCCATGCACATGTAAAGCGGGGGAGGATATGGAGTAGGCTGGAGTCATTTGACAAGCTCCACTTTCCTCCTCCATCCAGTTTGTTTACAATTATACATATAATTGTACAATCTTCTGTTCATCTCTCGGCCAACAGACTCCATGCCCAGATCTTATGACGCCATGTATCGCACCTGATCCTCAGCCCATCTTATTTCCTTGCTTGGTTCTGGCTTCCTCCTACTCATTCCCCTCTCCCAAAACCCTTCAAAATGACCCTCTTCAGTCATCCCTTTCCCAAGGGTCAGGGGATCAGGTCTTGTTGATATAACTCTACTGGGCTGTCCCATGGCTGATTGACTTCCAGGAAAGAGGTGAAGGATGGCCGGCCGGAATTCATTTTGACAATGACTTGCGCTAGATGGATCTGGTAGATTTATCTGAAGCCATCTTCTTATGCCAGCTGAACCGAAAATGAATTAAAGGCCTGGATGACTGAGGGACCTGTCCGCCATGCCGCTGTTACATTTCTACTCTTCGGTTATTTGAGTTACAAAGTCGCAGCTCGACTGTAGAAATAAACCAACCCCTGGACTTCTTAAATCATAGCCCTGCATAAACAAAAGTGTTTAGTCTGACGCTTTCATGTCAGAATTTAATCCTGAGACGTTTATACAACTGCAGCCTTGTTTTTCTAGTGCCTGTAAAACTGAAGTGAGCGGAAAATGTATTTGACCGGCACTGGTCTGAAAGTTAGTTAGTCACCACCCAACTATCCCAGCCCATAGTAAACACACAAACCGTAAAACATAACGATTGTTTCCAGTCTCTTCCAATAAAATCCTTCATGCAACATGTAGATTTTGTGGCAATAAAACTTAACCAGGTCAGAACCGCCTACGGATGTTTGTGACACTGATAGAACACAGCCTGGATTCACTAAGACTGTATAGTTAGAATAGAATAGAATAGAATTTCTTTATCATCATTGTACAGGAATCACTCTGTGTGTATTCCCACCAGGTGTGTGCTAACCTGCTAAACCTTATCACATTTTACATATTTAGCAAGTGTTTTTCTCTACAGTGACATACAAGTGAGACAATTAGTACATTACAAATATACAAACTGTCAAGGAGTCGACTATGCATAAATGCAGCTATGAAAAGCTTCCAACCAATGTCCAATTTCAAGTGTAATTAGTACTGGAGCAGGGGCTACACAGCAAAGCACCTTCTAACAAAACAAGATCATAATATGACTATTCAATGACCAAAAGTGCAACAAAAGACCGTTGGGGGAACATAAGGGGTATCAGGCTAGTATCTAAGCAAGTATAATTTTCTTATATTTAGATAAAATTCTAATTTCACTAATAAACTGACTAACAGCACATCTTATGTATAAGCTTAATTTGCTTGCATTTAGGCATATTGTCTTATTTTAGCAAATCTTACCAAGTACAATCTTCTTACTGCAATGACAGATAATTTAGCTCGTTGTAGGCCATCTTATCGCAAAACAGAAACAGTTCATCTTAAATTTGAAGGGCCATTTGCAGTGTGGACAGTTGGTAGCTCATTCCACCATCAGCATCCACACAAAGCCAATCAGGCATTTAATAAGAATGCTGCATTGGTCTGTATAATTAGCTATTTCATTCACCACTTGCCTCAATTATTGTCATCAAATTAACTCTTAAATTTTATTAAATTTGTTCCACTTCTGCCTGCATAATTTCACATGAGCTGGTGATAAATGTAATATGAAATGCAAATCAAGAGTGCACAACGATTTTATTACAACGTTCATTCTATAGCTGTCATTTTGCAAATGGTTTCTACTTATTTTATCTACAAACAAGAAAGAAACACCTTCAGGAGTCCCTGCCTCTGGTTGTGAATATATGACTGATTATACAATCTCAGGCCAACTGAACAGTATTAATTATTTCAGGAATTTTTTAAAGCCAGTACAGCAGTCAGTGCATAACTGCCTTGATATGTAACTCCTAAGGCAGGACTCATTCTGGAAGTAAAGGCAGAGTAGGATACTGAAACATTTAAACCTCCAGGACAGGTATGACATCACTTCACCTAGACCACACGGCTTTGGATCGAGGAGAGGGACTCTCTATGAAGCTGCCCCGGAATCGGACCTACAGACTAGCATTATTAATGCAGGTAAAAATCTTACATGAACAATGATTGTATGAGACCCGCACTTCCATAGGCCAGCTTCAGTTCTAACAGTGTTTGACAGCAGTTGTTTGGGAGTTTGATTCTCTTTGCTAAGTCCTTCACTTGATGATTTACATTTTTTTCCAGATCCATACCCAAAGGAGGGGGGAGGACAGCTTCACTCACCTAGTTGAGTCAATCATGTGGGGGGGGGGGGCTCGGCTGATCAGGCTTCTCCTGACGCCTAAATTAAACCTTAAACATGTCTTGTCCTCAATGATGTACGAATCGTTCGGTCCAGCGACCTTTCTCACCACCATAAGGAAAACCGCTTTGCAATCTCAGCTAACTTCATTACTATCGTCCATATTCTTCTTGTTGTTTCCACATGAGGCCACAACAGGGATGAAACACTGATGTTCCGGGAGCTTCTCAAAGATAGATTCATCGTCCAAATCACCTTCACAGCTCCTGCTGCACTCATGGGCAGACCCAGGTCCCTAGGAATTAACACTGTTCTACAAAATAGGAGGCTGTACAAGATACAAGGTTCTCACACTGGGTGTAGCTCTTTGTTTCTACAAGGTGGTCTAGTTTGTATTTTCATTGTATAGAACAGTTACTAAAAAGCATGACGAGCCTAACTTTACACTTTTCTAATGAAAGACATTAACCCTGTACAATAGCAGTAATTACAAACCCTGATGTCGTTCCTCTGAGTGAAGTTAGAGAATGGCTTCTTTATTTAGGGTAACTAAGGAGGGCGAAAAGCTGACATTCATTGTTGTGTTTGTTTGACATATAGATAATGAAAAAGTAAAAGTGATGATTTTACCTACCCTCCTCACTAGACACTCAAACATCCTGATTTAGAACGACTGAATCACAGAAACATGGCAAAGTTCAAGTTTGTAAGCACAATTTGTTTATATAAGGCACAACCTTGTAGACCCGTGTATGACCATTTAATTATATTTAATTATAACGAGCAATCTCTATTTCTATTGAGTTGGCTGCTTATAATATATCTGTAAAATATCTGTTACTTAAATATGTATGCATGAACAACAATAAAAATAACTAAATTAAAAATTATATTGCTCTGCGTAATATTGGTGGCATTGTGCTCTAACCCTGGAGCCCATCCTGGGAAGCTCAGGACACCAGACAGGTTTTCAGGGCGGGAGCCCCTTCACAGCTGGGGGGGCAGAGACAGCGAGTTACCGAGTTACAGACACACACACATGCACACTCACACACACGCATACACACACACACATGCACACACACACACAC
>JABFEB020000060.1:26779253-26791884 GCA_019775895.2 Stomatorhinus ivindoensis | reverse complement strand
TATATATAAATAAAAGACGTTCCTAAATTTGTACCAATTAGACTTGGGACCTGGGTACATGGTATATGAGACGTGCAGGTACTGCAATAACTTCACCTCCCATGCGCCTCAGACGCACAGGATTCATTACGTCCCTGAATTATGGAGACGGGCAGAATGACCCCGTCGCTAAGAGACGGCTTTGAGCTGCAGGCTTTGCGATGTGCGCCTTGATCCGGAATTGACCTTACAGCCCAGAGGAGGAAGAGCAGAGATGCTCAGCTGTGACTGATTGTGCACTGTTGGCGAAGGGTGTGATATGGAATACACATCATTTTCATTAATTTCTACCCACTGACAATGCTGTATTAGCATTTCAATAATAAAGAAATCATTTTTCTTATGGTAACTACATTGGGTAATCAAGGTGACGTCGAGAATTTGGCCTGTTGTCAAGACTGCAAGTATAGTATGAGGATATGAACTGCTTTTCATACATTCTTTAAATATTTTGGTTGCTTTTTTCTCTGTGGTTTCTTTCCGTGATTAATTTCCAGCCTCGTGAAGTTCAGGTAATGCCTTTTCCATGGATTTACAAAGATGTTTCTCTTTCCTTCCCTCGGCATTTGATAGTCCTTTATGCCCAGGAAACATGCTTAAACTGCAAACAGGAAACTTCAGGGCATCGGATCTCAGCTGGTTCAGGCTCAGAACCCACATTACTCCTCAGTCATTAAGTTACAATTAGTTTTTTGTTAGTATTTCTGTATTAGTTAAAGAAAAAACTACAAAAAAAGAAAGATTCCCTGGATGACATTGAGCATCATTCGCAGCCTCAAAAGTCCAACATTACAAACAAAATTATCAAAATGATTTTTTTAACCACACAAATCATTACCCAATGAAAATGACCCTCAGGCAATGAGTCACCAGGAGCATTTTGATGGCGCGCAGCTGGACGCCAAAATATAATTTCTAAGAACTGTGAAGATAGCCGATATTCTAACGGACATTCTGTAGTGGATCTGCCATTTTGTTTCAGGCCTCATAGAGCTAACAGACTTCCGTTAATGTATTCGTTTGATGGTTATATGATTGCCAAAGGCATTTGTGCTTATGAGCCTTCATCTGTATTCTTGACAAATCAGCATCCTTGTGGCACTAATTATGCTAATATAAATCATATGCCTCTGTTTTCCCCAAAAGAAAACCTACACAATTGCTGGACTTCATATGGAATATATCCATTAGTATGTTACCTTGTATATTTTTTCTCAATACCAAGGTAATTATCAATTGATTGACACTAATTTGTCTGACAATGCAGTTCATGAATGGATAGGGTTAATGAAACTGCTTTGCATTCTTGTGTGATTGTGTGTCAAAAAGTCCAATACAATTTTTTGGGTCAGTGAAAAATAAAAATGTGTGTAAGCGGAGACCTTTGGAATTCTAGAATGATCCCTTGCTATTGTGAGGCCCCAGCTACACGCATAGATAAGCCATGGTTATCTGTGTGGCACAGTGATGGCAGTTCTGGAGAAAATGGCCGAGCGTTCCTTTGCCCAAAAATTCTCCTGATAGGCCGAGCCCTCCTGACCAGGTTGCGTGCGATTGGCCGGCTCAGAGCAGAGAAGCAGCAGCTTTTCCCAGGGGAGGCGGGACACAGCTGCATGCCATGTGGCCGTGTCACATGCTGCTGGTTGGAGCTGCTGTTTGTTTGTTCACTGGGCCACGCTGAGGTTTCTGCTAGCCTTTCCTTTTGCTCTTTGTTTGCTTCTAGATCCTTCTAGTGCCAGTGCTCACATTCAGCATATTTGGCATCATTTTATAAACAAACATTATATAAGACCCACAGCCCTCACATCATTGACAGCTTGTTACTGTACGTTTTCACTCAGAAACGATAAAATCCTGGTTCCTACAACTTATGGCTCCTCAACAGCTGCCAGCGTGAATCGCCTGTTGACTGACTGCCAGACATCATGTGATGCGACGGAATCGGACTTAACGGGGCTTTTGTGCAGGTTTTTTCCAGTGATGGTCTACAGGCAATTTCCTAACTTTGTTTAATCCCTCTCAAATGTTATTTTCCAAGGCTTTATGTTTGCCCTGGTGCGTTATAGACCTGGCAGCCCTGCAAAACTCAAAATTTATTTAACAGGCGGTGTGTATTCTTCTCCTGTCAACGACTTTTTCTGTCATGCATTAAGATGATAAAGTCTGCTACTAAAAATATATATGTTTTCAAGGAAATGCTGGTAACAGACAGAGTTGGAACTTTTAGAAGAAATGATTTAGGTGCTCCTGTCTTTGAGGATGGAAGCTGAGTAAACCCTTGCAATCTTGGGTTTGAAGGCCGTGTGGAGCCACTAATGAACAAATGCTGTTTACTGGCGTGTTGACAGACAAACGCACACGTCTAACAATGATGCCTATTGGTTACCCACAGTGATCCGAGCCAAGGTGGTGGGAAAGAAGCTTCTAAAAGACGGACCTTTCGGGACCATGCGCTACACAGTGAAGCAGATGAAAGTAGGTGGCCCTCTCACTCCAAAATGAGGAATGTTCTCTGCGCCGCATGACTGCTTCCCGGGAACAAACGGCCACAGAACAGGCCTGGGGAAAAATAAAGAGGCACGCCCCGTAAGGGGGGCTGTTTTTAATCAGGAATCGTGTTTGTCTTCGCACGAGAAGGAGCTGGCCTTAATTGCTCCGTGGGTGTCACGTTTTCTGAGGACGTTACATCATCGGCAGTCTGCGTCTCCGTGGAGCCCTCTGGTCACATGATACACGTGAAGCACGATCCCAGGTCACCCTCTGTTTCCCAACTGCATGTAATTCCGCAGCCAAGAGGGCAGCAAAAAATGAGGGGTCCTAAAAATCAACAAGGCACAAAATGTGCAAGAGAGGTTTGTGTACTAGTGCTCAACAGATGGTATAAAGTTGAAAGGATCCCCGACATCAGGTCAAAATATTCTCTCAGTGAAATTTTTATCCTTTTACTGTCATATAATGGGATTGTTTAACATGGGTTACAGAAATACCTTTTACAAGCGTTTCCTCTTGTCATGTCGATGCTTCATCACTGCTCGCATCGTGTACTGCTGCATCTGTTTACTTTTACAACAGCCTATGAATCAATGCTAATTAATCGCGCTGTCATTCTGCAGATGTACAAGGGCTTTGATAAGATACAGCATGTTCAGCACGTCTACACTGACGCCTCTGAAAGTTTATGCGGAGTCAAGTTTGACATACACAAATACCAGTACCTGATCACAGGTAAGGATTTTTTTTGTGAAGATCACAGTTGTACAAGTAATAAAAGCTGGGTGCTTAAAATACGTTGGTAACTTCACTTAAAGCAGTCATAATTGCATTTTAGATACCTTCATAATGCATTGTAATACATTCATAAAGTATTATAAACACGACTAAAAATATTTATAACAAGGCAAAACACATTATAGCCATGATTACTATACATTATAAATGCTCTCAGCAATAATGCATTATAATGCACTATAATAGTCAGTATAATGCATTATGAAGGTATTTATAGTGCATTATAGATGAAAGCTTCACAGAGCGTTCATAATGCATAATAAACAGGTCTGTCATGTGTTACTCCTTTTTATAAATATTATTAGCCATGTTTAAAATGCTTTATGAGTGCATTATAATGTGTTATGAGGGTATTGCTGATTAGAATAAATTTCTCAAGTTGTTATAATTTCTAAATGGCTGTCCTATAAAATGCTAATACTCAAATGTTTACTTGTCTGTGGTCTGAGCTCCACATTGCCATGATTACATGGTTTGTCTCAGAGGTACAGTAATGTGTATACACAGGTGTAGCATATATTCACCTCTGAAATGATGGATTTACCATATGCCCTCTAAAAAAATGGAGTTACCATATGTCCACCAAAAAATGTCAGAAATGCTTACCAGATGGAGAAGTGCGTGTATGGAATTATACAGTATAACAGTATACCCACCTACCAAGTCACAAATACACCTGTTTATTGTCTGGTTAAATTTAATTATTTGGGCTCACTGCTTCCTTTTTAGTGTCATCTCAAAGGTTTTTTGTATGAATTGCGTTATTTATTTACTAACATCAGTGCTCTGTGCTTATAGAGTGAATTTTTGTTTGCATTTCCTGTGGAGTGTGTCTGAGTGCACCCGCATGACAAACTAATCATAGCAGAAGTTTCTGAGCTGTCATATTTAGTTGTATCTTTCTATACTGAGAGAAGACGTCGCATTCAATGCCGAAAGCATTTCAGATTTATGGCTTTAGTAAGCTGTGACCAGCACATTCCCTTATACAGCCAAGCCAATGAAACAGCCTTTCAGTATGAAACTGATGTAAAACTATGGTCATTCCAGTAGAATATGTCTAAGCTATTTCAGAAATATATCACATATATAAAATTATAATAAAAATCAATCCAACTCTGACATAAGTGACCTTCAAATCTTAATGGCCTTTCAGTTTTATAATCAGGGGTGTAATACCTGGGGGGGGGTTATACTCCCCAATATTTATTTTGGCTTCACTCATCCACCCCCTGCCCCCAATAACCAGATCACTGCAAGTTGTGCCCCCCCAATATCAAAGTCTCTCCTATGCGCTTGTCTATGATATGCAGTTCACATCATATAGCATACAGTGAACATTAGATGGGTTTCATTTCACTAATAGTACTGCTGAAACCTTCTCCACGTGAGTCGCTTCCTCAGTGCAATGCTGCCGCTCTCTGAGCAGTTCACCCCGTGCGGCTCACCCCGAGCAGCTCGCCTTGTGAAGCTCACCCTGAGCAGCTCAACCCGTGCGGCTCATCCCATGCGGCTCACCCCGTGCAGCTCACCCTGTGCGACTCACCCTGTGCGGCTCACCCGGAGCAGCTCGCCTTGTGAAGCTCACCCTGAGTAGCTCACCCCGTGCAGCTCACCCTGTGTGACTCACCCTGAGCGGCTCGCCCCGTGCGGCTCACCCCGTGCGGCTCACCTTGTGAAGCTCACCCTGAGCAACTCACATTGTGAAGCTCACCCTGTGAAGCTCACCCTGAGCAGCTCACCCCATGCGGCTCACCCTGTCTGGCTCACACCGTGCAGCTCACCCTGAGCAGCTCACCCCGTGAGGCTCACCCTGAGCAGCTCACCCCGTGAGGCTCACCCTGAGCAGCTCACCCCGTGCGGCTCACCCCGTGCAGCCCACCCCGTGAGGCTCACCCCTTGCAGCTCACCCTGTGCAACTCACCCTGTGCGGCTCACCCTGTGCTTTCTCCTCACGCAGGCCGCGTGTTTGAGGGCAGGCTCTACACTGGCCTCTGTAACTTCAACGAGAGGTGGGAGCGACTCACGCTGTCGCAGAAGAAGGGCATCAACCACCGCTACCAGCTGGGCTGCAAGTGCAGGGTGAGTGCCTGTCACTTTGAGGGGGGGGTCATGCCATGCTGTGATGAGCTCCCCATTCCCGTTACCGTGACGACCTTCAGGTCAGTCTGGGTCATGGAAATGAGGGTCAAATTTTAGATGTTTAGCGACAAAAGGAAGGTGGGAAAACAAGGACGGATCCACTCCGATGTGTCTCCGATGTGTCTCAGGAGACGTCAGGAGAATCCAGAAAAGAGGCCTTTCAAATCAGACAATACCTTGGTACCCCCATGCAAAGGACAGGCAGCGGGGGTGTCAGAAAGAAGTCGGTTTGCTGCCGTTCAGAAAAAGCGCTTTGATGCTGTTTCACTCACAGTGCCAGCTGTCAGATGGAGGTTACTCACTGCCGAGCATCCTCAGGGCCTCTAAGTGTTCCAGCAGCTCCAGCTGCAAACGGCCCGCTCCAAGCGTCCACCACGCTCTCAAAATAAGCGCATTTCCAGATCCTTCCGGCGGCACCTTGGAACCGTATTTCAAGTCCTCCGGCGGTTTCCGAGGAAGAGACGAGACCCTGGTGTTTTTACTGCCATCACGATTAAACGTTTTTATACTTAAAACAAGTGCTCGAGCCCCTGGCTCGCTTACAGCACATTGTTCCGTTTTCCATCTCAAGACTACTTCTTTTCCTGCAGGGATATTTAGACCGTGGTATAAAGTAAACACAGGTGAATGTCACAGCTTCTGTGCCAGGCTGCCGGGGTTCGTCTGCGGCATCAGGTTACCTGTCGGGGCCGTTACCTGGCCTGCAGTTGCTGGAGATCTCAGAGTAAATGGGGACCCGACAGCCAGCTTAGCGTTTAGGGCACTCTGACAGCTCTCAGAAGTGCTGCGGCCATGTCTTTTCCATGCCACAGTAGCCGTGGTAACGTTCCCCAGAATCAGCCCTCACACCTGATTTACTCGTTTCCTGTGTACATATTTCTGTACATAAACACAAATCTTTGGGATTCCTTGATCTGTATTTTTTGACTATGTTTCATATATCCGGATGTCTTAATATCCATCTTCAACAAACACATATCTGTCCCTATCCCAGCATGCACTGGGCACAGGGCACAAGGTCGGGGACACCGCGGATCACAGAGCAGATATATAGACACACTCACACAGGGGCAATATACTGTAGTTACATCAGTACACCTAAATACATGTCTTTGGACTGTGGGAGGAAACTGGAGTACCGAGAGGATCCCAGTGTATACATAATGAGCTCTCAGAGTCTCAGAATAATCTACTTCATAAAGTCTGTATACAGTGTAGCATTTTGTACTATTTCAGACAAAGAAAAAAAAGGACTTTAAGATCAGATCCATTTAAGCATTTATTAGCTCTCATGCTATCTGGCTGCTTGAGGTTTCATAAATTCCATAAGCTTACAGTGCAAGGCTGGCAAGTTTCGGGAAAAGAAAACCACACTTCGAAATGTTAAAAGTATCAGCTTTTCAAAATAAATTTAAACCCAAGAAATATGGCTTTAGAAAACTGCATTTCTGGACGCATCTGCAAGCCAACTCCCAGCTGGCCTCTGGGTCGCCTTAAATCCTGAACTCTCCTGCTTTTCTTGCTCTTTGCTGCACTCTCACCCTGCCTGGGGGGGGGGGGGACGGGACGTTATTCCATATGCTGGTTTCAGTATCATATCGCTATACCAAAAAATCAAAACGGTATGATTCTCTCATTCTACAAATCTCGATATTTAAGAAGTTACATCACACAGTAAACGTCTGCACTTTGTGGAGAGAGACAGTCAGGCTCATTTTGCATGTCTCTTGTTTGGAGAAGCCACACAGGTGGAAAATGCTGTTGTCCATTGCCCACCTCTGGCTGATAAGCACAGGGCCAGAACTGAAATATAGTGGCATTTTGGCTTTTAAATCGAACAAAGATCCAACAGCCAGGGTGAACTGTCACTCCCTCATCCTGATTTATACAAGGGCAGGTGTGCATGAAAACATACATAATACAGATGATAATGATGTCATTTAGTGGTTATTACATTTCGTGTCATGTTTATCCCGCATATTCATGCCCCTTTCCACAGTGACGAAAAGTAGGTCAGGAAAAATAATAGACAGAACAAACACAAAGACTAACCTGATATTAATATATTATTGATGAGGTTTTGTGACTGTTGAGGCCAAATCAATATCAGAATCTATGCAGTGAATTAATCTATGCATATTTCACTGATAACGTTAAAACAATTTCGCCTATTGCTGTTGGTTTACCATACAGAGGCCTGTTCATTGTATTGCATTATGATATTTAAATGGGAATGTTTTGCAGTATCAATTTGGTATTGATATCAAGGTGTCGAAGCTGGTATCAAAGTCGAAATTTTGTTATCGATCCAACAGTTGCCTGAGGCTTATGATGTTAATCCTGTGCTGTTTCCTGTGTGTTTGTAGATCAAAGCCTGCCACTACCTGCCCTGCTTCGTCACCTCCAAGGACGAGTGCCTGTGGACAGACATGCTGTCTCACTTTGGATATCCTGGTTACCAATCCCGTCACTATGCTTGCATCCAGCAGAAGGAAGGCTACTGTAGCTGGTACAGGGGAGTGACGATCCGCGACAAAACCACCATCAATGCCACCGACCCCTAAAGCTGCCCCCCTCCCCCACGCACCCCCCATTTCAGCCATCGTAGGACTTGCTTCGCCAAGGGTGGGGACCGCGCCCGATCTTTTCAGATGTAGATATCTGCAGTCGTATTTTAACATGTGCCACCAACTCGGGCTCCCCATTTAACGGGGCCTCGTCCGAGCGTCACACTTCCGGGATGCGGAATAATTTGGCAAAACGCTGGGCCAGATGCTGCTGTTTTGTAAAGACTCCCATTCAGTACTACAGCTTTCAGCAATAAGTCAGTATTCAGACATGGCCGCCGTAAGGGGACTGGGCTGTAACGTTACGAAAAAGAAAAAAAACAAGCTCTGGAAGTAATCTGTATAGAGGGCTAACTTTGTTTTTGATATATTTATCCTCACATTTAACACAATTATTAGACATGCTGTCTCCAGAACAAGGGTGACACTAATACGGTGTACTTTGTATAACGGCCGACTCACGGTCCAAGTGTCTGCTAGTACTGGCGTTAAAAAGTATTTATCTTGAATATCAGAAATGTCCTTTATATGATAAACGTAATCTGTATATACACACACACAGCGTGCACTGTAACATATTTATTGATGACTCTATCCCTGTGTTCACTACTGTATGTGTTGTAGGGTTCTCTTTAATGCTGTCGATGTTGGCTTCAGTTGACGAGAATGTATTTGGTTTCTTCTGCGTCGTAAATAATGGTTTGAAATGGTTTTTACTTATTTTGTATGGTACAAGAGAGCTCCACAACACAGACTGAGGGGTACATAGGGTACGATAGCACGGAACGGATACTCATAGTTTTGTCTTTGTCTTATTTGTGCTGTGTGTTATATAAGCTATGAAGGAAGTCAAGTGTGGACCCAGTCACAGGCTCCCAGGTCAAGTTGGTGTGGAAACCAGGGCTCAAGGCATGATGGGAAATCCATCTCAGACAATCGCTGTCATTTTTTTTGTCTCTCTCCACCACTTCAGAAATGAAACAGCATACATACTTTTAAAAGTTTCCTGCCAATTGAAAGAATATTAAGTCTTTATAAAGAAACATCTCGTAAATGAGGTACTTGGATGAGTTACAAATTTTCTAAACCATTTCTATATATAATACCAGTGAAGGTAGAATCATTCCTAGAAACAAAGTTAGCACGGTGTCTGGGACAGCCGCAGAACTTGTTTTCATTTTGGCACAAATATTTCATTCTTCACTCAGTGAGAAGTCTAATTTACGGTACTAAGCTAAAACTGTGGGCCCTGGGTGCCGAGCTTCTCAGTCACTATCCTTGCTGGGCTTTCCTCTGCGTTTCTGCATCTACGTCACGTTTCACTGCTGGTATCTCTCTCGAGACACCGTGCCGACTTCGTTTCACGTCTCTCTCTCTCCGCGTGTGTAAATAGGCCGAATGATTAACACAAGGGTCAAGAAAAAGGCTGCCAACTCACCGAAAGGCTGGTATCACTTTCTTTCCAGGAGATACCATCTCTGCTGGACCATGTACGTTTTACGTTTAATCTGTGTTTTATATTTTTATAATAAAGATTTAATGAAAAAGAATTAAGGAAAAAGTCCTCGCAGGGTGATTCTGTGATGGGAAACGGACATTTCAGCCGAAGAAGCACTTGAGTGGGAGGGATTACGATTGTCTGTCATGACAGTGATGGTTACACACTCATGCTAGCTAGTGTAGCTACACGTTAGCTGCACACCCCCGCTAAGGCACGAGGAATAAAGGAAATACACAAGTGCATCCCCTGGGGTATCCTGTCACACCACCTGGTAAAGGCGGGAAATGAGCCCATGACGCCTTTTGGACCAGTGTGGTGCACAAACCACTTCAGGTCCGACTATCTGCCTTGTACAGAAATGGCTGTCAGACAAGGACCTCTGCTTTCCTGGAAGCGTAAAATTGGGCAGTATTAAGGAACATCATCTTCACTAGAGCTGCTTTATTCTTCCTAATTCCTAAGTTCATGCTCACTGCTCCCAGACCTCTCAGGTACACGTGTACATGCACACACGCAAACATACGCACACATACACGGGGACACTCCATTCATTTCTGTGGGAAAAACCCCTAATCCCAACACCAACAACCTTAACCTCTGCCCAGCCTTAACCTTAACCATGAATATATAAACCTTAACTATAAATAACCAAATAAAATGCAAGATTATTGGCATTTTTAGTTTTTCGGTGCAGTATTATAAAATTACATTTCCAAAAATAGTGGTTCCCACCACGCAATTGGCAGAAGGTTTTTATTGCATTGTGGGGACCATATACATCACACACACACACACTCACACACACACACAAACACACAGAGAACTCTCCCAGACTCAGTGAATTTAGCCTGACTATGTTAACAGTCCACTTTAACAATTTAACAATTTTTACTTGATGACATCTTTTTGGCAGGACCAACCATATGACATAGCGAGATACGGATATACAGTACAAATATTTATCTTATATTAGCGTCTGCATAAACTTCTTGAAATGTTAGGCATTTTCTAATCAGGAGCTGAAGAAACCCAAGAAAAATGCATGCAAAGAAATAATAATCTGATCTAAGGCATCCATTTGGAGAGAGTTTGCTTTTGGAAGACACAGTAGATTCAATTTTTGTTGGCAATTTTAATCTGTGAATTAGGACGAAGAGCTGAAAGACATTCACATTAAGAGCAGCACCATTCCACAGTCAGAGGTACTCACCATCTGGTTATAGTTCGGATAGAAGGTTTGCTCATTCAGGGGGAATTTCTCTGGACCCAAGGAGTGGAACAGTTGAATCATCTGAGAAAACTGAGGGTGACATGAAATGAAAGTGATGAGGCCAAACCATTAAGTAAATGCTCACTATTCTAGTCACTGCATGTCATGAGTGGTCTATACTGTGAATAATTTGGCTGAAATTAAACCTGACCAGATTCATAATCACCCTGAAACTTCATGCCACAAACCAGCAGAGGGGAAAACAAATTGTTTCTGCTGGAAACTCCCCCAAGACTTGGAAGACAGATGTGCAGCGCATCCCTTAATTGTTTAAATAAATGAATCTGGAACATTTTTAGGGCAGGACATTGTGCTTAGGACAGCGTGCTCACGTACCACCCAGGGCTTGCTGCAGAAGTTGTAGATGGAGAAGAGGGAGTTCACGCTGGCCATGCCCCCAAACTGCAGGCCAATAACCAGGCTCCTGAAGTCATCGCCTGGGGTCATGCTGTAGGCGTGCTGACGAATCAGGACAAAATCCGGCTTGAAAGACCTAAGGGCATATGCAGGTCAGATCAGCTTGGAACAAAGGCTAGAAAAATGGGAAAAACCTCCTTCCTCCTCAGGTCACACACTGACCAGCTGACCACCTCTGTCTGGTTTACAAAAACCACCCCTGACACCCATCTGCAGCATGCAGGCTCCCAGCACACAACATGAGTGTTGCTAGCATGTCTGGTGATGTTAAACAGCCAGGAGGTTTTGGAACCCCAGTCTTTCTAACTCTCCTGTAACTGCCACAGGATTTTCCCACTCTCTGCTGTCTTCTAACCCTTCTCTACTTTTAATACACTACAGCTGTATCTGCTGATGCTGCAGCATCTCTGGTAAACGTTTTGGAGCATGTTAGGAAGGGCGCTATATAAGCTGGAACTGATAGCAAAATGAATAGAACCGGTACTGAAATCTATACTTATCATTTCCTATAGACTACGAAGACGCTGGAAACCTTGACATTTAAAGATCAAAATGGCACCGAGTTTCAGTGATATTTTCCAAGGATTGATCAAGACGCAGGGAGTGACGATTCACCCACCTGCACTCCTGAATGTGCAAAGCTGCACAAAGTCTGTGTCGTATCCCCACCTGGGTTGTGGGTTCAAATCACACCCTTTGTGTGTGTGTGGGAGTTCTCTGTGAGTTTGGGAGGGATTCCTCTAGGCACTCTGACTGAAGCCCAAATACGTTGCTAGAAAAGCTGGTGTCGCTAAATGGGCCTGAGAGTGTCTGTGTGCCCTTTGATGGACTGGCATCCGGATCAGTGTCCCCTGCCTCGTACCCAGTGATTGCTGGGCCTGGCTCTAGGATTGCCATGACACTGCACTGCATTAATGGTTATAGAAGATGGATGTCTGGTTTGGTTCGCATTCACATACTCTCTTGGATATTCATGGTATGTGTCTGAAATTAAAAACAACCAACAGAGAGAAAAAAATATATATTTTTTGGAAACACTACTTGCTGCTGCAGGAGAATTTTAGTAACAGGATTCTTGCTGTTATGTAAACAGGTCTCTTGAAAGACACACAAACATAACACTTACAAATAATTACAGTTATCTTTCCATCCACCTTCTTCCTACTGACCCTGGTGATGTTCCGCTGCGCCCTGCACTGCATACTAATTCACATCACAGGGCACATACCGTCACACACTATGGGCAATTTACAGACACCAATAAGCTTGAATTGTATGAACAGGAGGAAACTGGAGTACTCAGAGGACACCCACGTGCAAAATGCACATATACAAGGCCCCGACAGGCTTGTACGGCGTGCAGTGTTAATATCGACATGGCATTTCACTGCAGCGCTGTGCCCCGAC
>JABFEB020000060.1:26753299-26766568 GCA_019775895.2 Stomatorhinus ivindoensis | reverse complement strand
GTCACTAAACTTGTGTTGTTCTTAGACTAGGAAATACTACTACTACTGTATATTTAAAAATCCGCGAAGTCGTGAATACGCGATAAGTGAACCGCGAAGTAGCGAGGGATCACTGTAAAGGGTTGATTATTATTATCCATTGATTTCCAGGGTTAGAGGGGTCTGGAGCCAATCCTGAATGGTCCAAGGTAGGGAACAACCCAGGATGGGGTGCCAACCCATCGCAGGGCGCACTCACACGCCACTCACTCACATACCATTCACACGCACATACACTTGTGGGCAATTTGGTAACTCCAATTATTAGTTTTTGGATTGCCAACCACTGCACCACCGGGCCGGCCCAAACACTGCCAACCACTGCACCATCGGGCCGGCCCAAACACTGCCAACCACTGCACCACCGAGCCCAGCCCAAACACTGCCAACCACTGCACCACCGGGCCGGCCCAAACACTGCCAACCACTGCACCACCGGGCCGGCCCAACCACTGCCAACCACTGCACCACCGGGCCGGCCCAAACACTGCCAACCACTGCACCACCGAGCCCGGCCCAAACACTGCCAACCACTGCACCACCGGGCCGGCCCAAACACTGCCAACCACAGCGCCGGCCCAAATACTGCCCAGGTAAAGTCAAATGTATCCAATAAACAACTAATTAAATCCACAATTAGTTATTATACATAACCAGTAAAAAAATTAAATCATCACATATCTGAAAAACCCTTCTAATTCATTACAATTTTAATAAACCACAACTGTGAGCAGTCTCAACCTGGTGTCCGACGAATCAAGAGAGGTGAGATTGGGAGAAGGTTGCCTACAGTAGACATGGAATTATTTACATATGGGGAAAAAATCATGTGGCATTATGAATATGAGTTAGCTGGTGGGAAACGAACCCATCGCTAAAGGTATCTGCTAATGCAGTGACGAAGAATCAGAACACATACTGAAACCTGGAATTCTGGGTGGATGGACAGGAAGGGGTAGCTAAGTTATAGAATCCATCCCATTAATTAGATTAAATTTATACTAAATTATACAGTGGCCTCTACAGGGGTGGCACTGTTGCATTAAATCTTCATGAATAGAGGCTCGATACTCACTCCCTCCCCATTTTCAGTGTAGCTGGCATCCTAACCAGGGTCTACCATCTCCTGGTGCCCTAAGCTGCCTGGCATAAACTTCTAGATCTCACCAACCCTGTACTTGCTAAGTAGTTGGATGGATGGATAGATGGATGGATGCACTGTAAACTGATGACAGGAAAATAACTAAAGAGGTAGATGTGAGACAGGTCAATTGGTAGCATCACGTTGGGCTCTCTTACCAATCTGTGTGGAAGTCACCGATAACCAGCAAGACCTTTGGCTTGGGGACCACAGGTAGGGATGGAGTCGGACCAGTGGCGGAGGTTAGAGATGGAGCAGAGGCTGGGGCCGGGCCGTGCAGTGACCGCGCCGGCTCTGCCTGGGCCACAGTGGCGGCTGGGCCACTCCGGACCACGCTGGAGAAAGAGCTGAGGAAGTTGGAAGAGGAGGAGGCTGAGGCGGAGGAGGAGGCGGGGGCGGAGCGTTGCTGAGCGCGTCTCTCCGTGGCGGGAGACGCTGGTGAGCTGGACGGGCTGGATGGAGCGGCCGGCCGCCGTAGCTCCGTCACGTAGCCGTTGGGCAGGTTGGCTACGAAGCTGCTGTCGGACAGGCGTCGGCGTAGGTAGTTCATGGTGATCCGTGGGCGGGGTCAGGGCTGAAACGTAAGGAGCATCTGGATTGGTTGGTGAGAAGCAGCTGGGTCAGCTGACACAGAGGTATCCAATCACCTTCAAGCATTTTGGTAACAAAGGCTGCAGTTCGTTAGTGTCAAGCTGCTTAAATGAAACCCTTAAAAATTACAGAATGTTAATCACATGATTTACATGCACATACAACCACACCCTCCAGGATATGAGCAGCATGGCTAAAAGAAAATTCCAGGCACTTTGATGTCCATCTGTTTCATCAGCATTATCTTGCAATAAATTAGTCTTGCAATATAATTACTGCAGTATAATTACACTGCATTCTTCTATAATGAAGCTAATTTCAGAAAAGCAACGAGGAACCTTAAGATTTTCCCATCTGATGTGATTTGGTAGAAAGAATTTCTGCAGGTTACTGTAACTGAAATGTAATTTCAAATTGTCAAATAGTGCTCATCTGAAAAGTAAGGCTTCACCTCACTCTACACCGGAACTGCAGAGCCCTTCATAGTACACCTCACCTTCAGCTTTGCTGCAGAACAGCAAACGGCGACCTCTGCTGGTTCACCTGATGTCCAGCAGGGGCGCCCTTGTTATACTGCACTGACTTACAACATACTGATTCTAAGACAATCCTGGCATGTTTGATAGGAGGAGTGTAGAAGAGGGAACAGACACAATAGAATAAAGAAATGACCCAGAGCCCAGAACAGCTACTATTAAAAACATGCCACATTAAATAAAGATGCAGAGTTTCAGCATGTCAGATCAGAACCTGGGCACTGGAAATGTGGATAGGAATCTTGTCTGTTGCATTCCACTCTAAACTATTCAATAGCCTGGCTCTTGCTTAAGGTAAAGTCCTAGTGACATTAATCAGCCGTCATTTCCTTGAGATATCGCAGGGCTCGACTGTCACATTACAAGGCTGCAGTTATATAACACACTCTCTCTCTCTAACAACACGGCGAATCAGTATGCACTGGTATGAGCCCACAAAACCAGCATCCGTGTGTCACATGCATTATCTAACACATTCAACATCACTCCGGATTTTTAGAATTGTGAAACGCTTCAAGGAAACGCATACAGATCTCGTATTTAACCTTTAAGATGGAAAATGTGCTCCAAAATATACAGCTCCGGATATACATTTTGTGTAAAATATTACATAATGGGATGGAAAGCACCAGGATTAACTTGCCACGGTAAAGGGGCAGCACACGATGTTACTAGGGCACTGAGCTACAATGATGGAATGTGATGCCACTCTTCCATGGGGATTCAGCATTTCGTTTATGGCGATGGGAATACGCTCAGGTTTCAGGACCTCCTATGGAACTGATCTGGGGCCTGCGATGCATGCTTTGCCCTGATGATGGGGATATTGGCATCCCTGGAGATCGCACAACGAATACAAAATATCCAACAGGATAACCATCACTGCTTTGCAGCTTCCTCCCCCAGCACCTGACTTCACCCCCAGCGAGGACGTCGACCCCGCCTGCTAATTATATTTAGTCCCGGAAAACGAACACAGCCACGCAGAAGCTGTGGCGGAAAGCTGCACTGTGGACGGGCCGTTTGGATCGTGTCGCGCGCCTTCCCGTTCTGCTCGCTGGGAACAGTGGGAATGATGACTCATTACATCAAATCATTCATCTCCAGCTCCTTGGGAGACCACTGCCATGCACAACTTTACCCACAAAGCACCCTTATAGATGCAAATAGAGGTTTATCCACCAAAATCCAGCCATAGGATCCCTCTCTATTAAGCTCTTAATCAGACAGAAAAGCAGTAATTCTAGATCAATAAATAAGGCTTGGCAGCATGTTGTACTGAACTGCCATTTTTTTATATTTTCAGATAAAGACCTTTTATTTGAAATTGTTTGAATCAACTAAATATCTGTAAAATA
This sequence comes from Stomatorhinus ivindoensis, assembly GCA_019775895.2. NCBI lineage: Eukaryota > Metazoa > Chordata > Actinopteri > Osteoglossiformes > Mormyridae > Stomatorhinus > Stomatorhinus ivindoensis. Next base: position 26,762,903 of record JABFEB020000060.1, on the reverse strand, counting down.
TTTGCAATTTCCACATCATTGTTCTCTCTTAAATAATTAAATGCGATTAACTAACAATTATATAATATAATTATAATAAACAAGCACACAAGCAGAACTACTTTTGAATCGGTATATTGCTTCAGGACAGAATTCATAGCTTTCATCCTATGATTAACTGACAAAGGGAGCTGTCCAACACAGTGGTGCTGAAGTAGGTTTTTGGCCGAAAACGTCAAGGGAAAAACCTTACTTTAAACGAGCATCTCCCAATCCAGTCCCCAGGGATTTGCAGACAGTCCATTCTTGCCCCTTCCCAGGTAGGAAGTAAAGTTTTGGACTCTTTGACAGGGAGCAGGGAGGGAGCAAAAACATGGGCTGTCTGTGGGCCCTGGGGACCGGATTGGGAAACACTGCTTCAATATATTCAATTATGTAAAGCCCACGGCATTGAGCATCAAGCAGGCATTTCATCTGTGGCCTGAGGCGAATAAAAGAAAGACACTCTAAAAGAAGATCCATTCAGCTGCACATCTTCTAAATGCACATCTTTATGGGCGTGTGAAGCATAGAGCACAAGTCACGCAGACTGGCTGGTACTCTGCAATGTAAGCAGAGTATCAGGCATCTAGACAATCTTATTCTTTTACATAGACCTACCAGCCAGTCTGCGTGTCTTTGAACTGTGGGAGGGAAACATGCATGATATGGGAAGACAATGCAAACCTCTTTGTAGAGACCATGCATTCATTTCTATGGGAAAAAGCCAATCCCAGCAATGGTGACCCTAACTCCCACCCATCCCTAACCTTAATCCTAAGCAACCAAACAAAATACAAGATCTGTTTTTGTTTTTTGGTTGCAGTCATTGATTTTTTGAATATTGAGGATCCTCTTATGGGAACTGAAAAAGTGGCCCCCACAATGAAAGAGCAGATTTTTATCATATTGTGGGGATATTTGGTACACACACTGTTACATATACGCATACCCCCCCCCCCCCCAACCCACACAGGTCAGGATTTAATCCGCCAGCCACAGTTGTCTGAGTCAACAGTGCTACTTCTACTCCCTACGCAACCTCTCAGCCAAAGATGTCAGTGAACAGTCCACCGTCTTCAAACTGTGGCACACATGCTTGAGCCCACGTTCACAGTGATCTCCCCCAGACAAGGGCTACCCCTTGGTATGCATCCCAGAATCCCAGTCTGCCACAGTCACCCTCAGTTTTAGTATCTCACTAGCTTCTTCTTAAGACTTCACTACAATTAAGAGACCAAATCTGTGGACTCCATTACTCTTTAATCGGGAAAGACATCATTGGGATTTTCTTACACCCAAATGACCACACTTCAAGATAATGTATAATCTTCAAGGGAGCAGGACTGCAGTGAGCTTTAATGAGGTCTACAAATTATCCATGGCTGCAGATCCAACTGTTTCGTACTGAAGAAATTCGGGTAATTCCTGTCCCATTTAGCCATCAAGCCAAAAGAACAATCATTTCCCAAACCAGATTCAACTAATACTCTGTTCAAACCACCTGTATACTGCTAATTGTTTAGTACACAATATAAAACGCAATATAAAACCAAAATGGCCGCTACATTTACAAATCTTGATTTGTATGAAACATTTATCTACTTCTTTATAATGCAGAATTAAAAGTATCATTGACACTCCAACAAAGCCAGCCGGCATCATGTGACTTCATAATTCAAAACTTCCACAGTCCAACGCAAACATCATCAAGGCACTGGAGCATCCAGAAAAAGGATAGTGCAGGACACGCAAATATTGGGTAGAATTGGCTTATGAGGCCACACACACATTCCTTTCTTCTCTTAACTCCTTGCCATTGAGGAAATGTCAAAGTCAAAAAGAATACTCAAACATATAACATAATACACCTTACATATTACAGGAAACAAGGCTTATATACTTGGAAACCTAAGCCAAAACACTCCACACTACACCAGAGTTCAAACACTCATCCGGCTTGCTGAGCCACATTCTTCAGGATGCCCTTCACTACCTCCAAACTCTTCTGTATCAGCTGCGGCGTACAGTACCCTCACATTATGTGCAACAAAAGAAAAAAATCCTCACTGTTAAAAAGCACATTCATTCACTTTTCTAATCACTTGTAAGTCATATGGATGTATTTTATGTTAAACATATGATCATGATCAAATTAGCAATTAAGCAAAATGGATCTTATGTTCCGAGTACAAGAAGACAATAACTTGGCAATATGGCGGAATCCACATATGCTGTATGCACTGTAAGTCAAATCAAGCTTGAGTAAAGACAGAGGGATTCTTTTCAGCACTTCTGATTTCTCAGTATTTCACCGTCGTCCATATTAAATGTATGAATCAGCATCACTTTATTACCTCACAGCATGCATAAGCCTGGGACCCCGCTGGGGATGATATTTCACAACAGCTGGCTGGTAGTTTTCATTATCTTTATCTTACCCAGGGCTAATGAATACAGAGCACTACCTCCGGTTCTCTAAGGCTCTAGCAATACAGGCACCCTGTGCTGGAGGATACCCTTATTTGGGTCTGGGTATGTCAATATGTCACCACAAGACACCGTTCAAAAAAACTCTCTACGGGACACGACCCAGGGAAGTCAAACCAATAAAAAGACAACACGTCACGCAAGACAGAATCAGTCTAATGATCCTCCTAACTTAGTTTAATGAAACACACCTCTGTACATAAATCTAGATGCTAAGTTTCATGTGTAAATGTAGTTTCCTTAAGGTATAATTACTTGCAAATATACAATCTCACAGTTTTGCAGAAAGATCATGTAATATCTGACTGGTAACTGCTTTTGCAGTTATGGCAGCTTCAGATTTCAGGCTACTCCACTGAACTTCACTCCCATCATTAACACACCCAAACACGTTTACAGGCGCGAGACCAGCTCTTTTACAGCTAATTAAAATTGGTCTTCCAAAGCAATGGCCCGTCTGCATTTCTGAAGCCACACTGCATCTTTCGCGTCCCAATCGGCATCCTCCAGGGTGACACCAAGTGCTGGTCCTCACTCAACCTCAGCTCTTCACTGCGTTAGTGAATTATTTAGACAGAAACCCGCATCACCGAGAATAAACTGCATTATCTGGAAACACTAATGAACAGGCCTGGGAACACTTGGATTAGATCAACATTTAGTTATTGGATAATTTGTTCATAAGTTTTGCATTATCACCTATGCTATCTGCTGACTTGCAAAGAAGCTCCGTTGGTTGATTCACCCCATAGTGTATAGCACCACATTTAAGTAAGTGGTATCAGATTAAAAGCAAAGTTTTAATTAAACGTTAAGGGTGTATTTCCAAGCGCACGATCGAAATATCAATCGGCGGCCAGTATACTGGGAGCGCTTCTCCATTTGCAACCGCTGGTCTGTGGCTTCTATCTTAAATGTTCGCTGATGCAAAAGCCCAGCCCAAATCTGGCAATCTTCTCGCACCAAGCAAACGAAAATGCTCAGAATTCAATACAATACATCCACTGGACGATCATTTTTTACAGACACGCATGTACGAGATAATGAATATTGATGCTTTCACGGGGCAAAAAGCATATGAATGAGGAATTACTGAAGTCCGACGGTCAAGAAGAGGATGCAGCCGTTACTTTCAGCGTTCAAATAACGTTTATGTGCAAATTATGCTAGAATTATGCAAAATCTAACAAGCTGTTTTTGAGAACTGGTAACAGCGATTCGCACCATAGAGTAAATTAGAAATTGTGCGGAAAAACGGCGTCGCAAATAAACCCTTTGTTGTCTACATATGACTGTCTTCACCCACAAAATGAGCAGATTATCAGCCTTTATTCTATTTTTACCTGTGCAACGCTCCGCGTCCTCCGCTGTGATGCTGCCGCACGGCGCTCCAGCCCCTGCAGCGCTCCCCTTCGCAGGGCATGCCGGGAAAACGCGAAGCCCACCGCCTTACCCTGCGCTCCCGTTTCAATGCCATTGCATAAATCACATTTAAAGGCAGCTGTTGACATTGCTGCGGATAAAATATCCATGTTCCAAGAAATATTTCTCTGCAATCGCAAGTTACATGGTTTAAATATACGGTTGCTTTTGGAAACGAGTACTATACATGTCATTGCTGATACGTGTGTATGAACTTAAGATATAATTCGCAAAACAACTATTAACGTTTTTTTAAACATTTTGTTCTTTTTATTCTTTCTGGAAAGCCGCGTATTTAAAACTTATCACCCATGATTTTAGTCCGCGGGGTCAGATACAGATGCGTTTCAAATGAAACTGCAGTATTCCTGGTTGAATAGTGATCGAAACACATTAACGTGTTTCAGAGAATGAACATGTTTAGAGATTCGGGGTTGCCAGCTTTGGTCGACTGGCTGGAGTGAGATTTTCAATTCGAGATAAGCTTACACACATATGCACAAGCATTTACATGTATGTAACAGTTTTATTACCCTGTAAATAGTCTGTAGGGTTTGCAAACTACCACAAGCCCCCTACTACTGCTAATATAGATTTGCCATAAGATTTTATGCGTGAGAGTCTGAAAGTGTGAGTGTCACGCAAGATGCATGAGAGTTGGCAGCCCTGGAGATTAGTAGGCTACTGACACGCTCGTCCTCTTTGGATACTTACAAGCATCACACCTCTTAGGCGGCACCTAACTACCGACGAGGTTTTGTGTACAAGAGAATAATATAGAGTCTGTGCCAGTGTTTTCATAGCAGTCAAGACGAGCAGGGTTAAGGTACTACCCCTTGGACCAACACGTTTTCACGTATAATTGATTAGTGCCAGCCGTTTTAAAAAATGGACGCGAAACCAGTTAGCACGGTGATTATGATTATCTGCCATGATAATAGTTTTACGGGGTTTGTTCTGGTGTCCTTATTGGTGATTTTTATTTTATACTAGCTGATGAAATGAAATACAAGCACAGCATTTTCACTTTAAATCAACTTTAATGCCTTAAGGAAATAACGAGGCTGACGTCCATCCATCCATTTTCTGTAACTGATTGTCATATTCAGGGGTTTGAAGCCAATCCTGGATGGTCCAAGGCAGCTAGGGAACATCCCAGGACAGGGCGCCAACCCATATGGAACACTCACACGCCATTCCGAGGCTGACATAATTTTTACAATTAAGTGATCAGTTGATATCGACATGAAATAATTAAAAATAATCAACATTAGGTCTGTACCAGCAATGATGGAAAAATTGATTTAAAGTTTCTACATGACAGACAGGGTTGAGAACGTCTGATTTACGGATAACTCGTTTTTAGGGACAGACTAATATAAAGGATCGACGCTCATGAAAACATTGCGCGGCTTCAGCAGTTCGTCGGATTCCACGTACAATACAGTATTGCTGTATAAAATAATAATAATTATTATTATTATTCATCCACAGTCCAAAGACATGCTAAGGCTAATTGGAGTTAGCCTACTAAATTGCCCGTAGTTGTGCCTGTGTGAGTGAATGGTGTGTGGGTGTGCCCTGCGATGGGCTGGCCCCCCGTCCAGGGTTGTTCCCTGCCTCGTGCCGGTTGCTTCCGGGATAGGCTCCGGACCCCCCGCGACCCAGTAGGATAAGTGGGTATAGAAAATGGATGGATGGATTATTATTATTATTATTATTATGTGATCTATTGTTATTTTTCCAAATGACCTTCAGATTCGACCTACACACAGATTCAGGGAACAAATCTAGTTGGTGAGCTGGGGGTTTGCCTGTATTCAAGGACGGATTACGGACCGGGCCAGCGGGGCTGCTGCCCAGGGGCCCTTGGGGTGCAGGGGGCCCGCGGGGCCCCTAGCCCAAAACAATTTGCAACACTTATCAACAATGTATTTTTGTTTGTCTATTTTAGAGGGCCTACATTCTTTCATCCTCTGCCTACAAGGGCCCCTGACCCTATAGGGCCTCTGATGGAAACATGGAGGGAGGGCATTTGGCTGCCAAGGGCCCTTGAATTGTGGTGGTTGTGGTGGTCGTGCTGGTGGTGGGGCCCTCGCAAACGTTTTGCCCAGGGGCCCACACAACCCATAATCCGTCCCTGCCTGTATTTCATTTATGGAAGGTACTATTTCAAAATTTGTCCACCATATGTGGTTTATAGGCTACTTATAAACTGAGGCCAAGAATTTCCCACTGACTACAGTTATTCTTTCCAGGGGCAACAAGTAACTTTGTAGTTAAAGATACACGGATATTTCAAGACTGGCCAGACTACTGTTTCTTGGAATAAAGTACCTGACCAGAACTGCTTCAACAAAATTCCCAAATAATGGTGAAAAATTGTAAAGTGTTTTGGAAAAAGCCAGTTAAACACATAAATATAAACACTTTCTCTGTTCTGGCCACTATGTGGACAAATATAAAATGATAGTTTAAGTGGGGAATACCTAACCTAACACAAACAACCTTTTTGACTATCTGTGTTCAAAAAAATTACAGCAGGACAGGAATTTAACTTTGTTCAAAGATTCCTAGTGTTCTATGTACATTTCTACTAAGTGCTTTGTGTTGTTTGTAAGATGCAGGTTTCACACAATATTTTGCGTAATATTTTGCCTGTTGTTCACTTTCAAGAATACTGCTACTTCTTAAATCAAGACACTTCAGATTACAGCCAAACATTTACAGAATTATACAGTCTTTCTTTCGTGAACCATTAGTATAGTAAGGGGTGGTAGCTGGTTGACTGCGAAGTGAGCCTGCCTGGGCAGATCCTTGAGATAGATTGATTCTTGAGCCTGCCTGAGTAGATCCTTGCATCAGAGAGCTTGTAGCTTTCCTGTGATAATAGGGCTGCTTATAGTTGCTTGTTGAGCCACTCTGGGAAGAAGAAAAAGTAGAAATGTTTCAATGAGAAATCACTATAACGTTTATTTAAAGTTCCATGTTGAGTAAGCATGCTTAGTTGAGTGAGTCAAACTAACTGAACCTGCCTGAGTGACTGAGCGAATCAAGGTGCCAGCTGAGCTAGCCTGATTGATCGGGTGAGTCAAGGTGCCTGTTGGGCTAACCTGCGCGATAGGGTGAGTCAAGGTGCCAACTGAGCTAACCTGATTGATCGGGTGAGTCAAGGTGCCTGTTGGGCTAGCCTGAGTTTTTGGGTGAATCAAGGTGCCTGTTTGGGCTAGCCTGAGCACTTGAGCAAATCAATGTGCCTAATGGGCTAGCCTGAGTTTTTGGGTGAGTCAAAGTGCGAGCTGCGCTAGCCTGAGTGATTGGATGAGTCAAGGTGCCTGTTGGGCTAGCTTGAGCACTTGAGCAAATCAATATACCTATTGGGCTAGCCTGAGTTTTTGGGTGAATCAAGGTGCCTGTTGGGCTAGTCTGAGCACTTGAGCAAATCAGTGTGCCTATTGGGCTAGCCTGAGTTTTTGGGTGAAAGAAGGTACCTATTGAGCTAACTCAGAACTTGGGTGAATCAAGGTGCGTGTTGAGTAGGGCTTTACTGGACAATTAATGAAAACCAAAATTCAAAAGTTCTAATCAATGTCTAATCTTGCCTATGTCAGTTACTTAATTTTTTAAAATTCTGATGTTAATACTTTCCCAAGTGTTTGTCCCCTTAATAACATACTACCGTGTATGCTGTCATGTGATTCCCTGTCTGCGACATGGATGCAACATGGAGGAGAACTCAAACACCGAACCAACTGAGCAACTCTAGCAGCTTGTACAAAGAGAAATGCCCGGTCTGTCATTTGGACGCATCGTGGCTTTAATAAAGACAGCATCAAACAAAAAAGGTCAAATTTCAGCTAGCAAAAGTAATACCACCAATCAGCTTCAAGACTAGCAATATATTAGATGCAGTGGAAAACGCTTATAGTGATCAGGGTTATAGTAATGAATGGATCAAAAAGCTTAGGGCAGAATCATTCCTTTACAAGTACATTAAGTTCCCCACTTACAGTGTTAATGTTGGGTCTTTTTATACATAACAACATATGTAAAAAATTAAAACTGCAGTAACCCGTCTGCTTCTGACTAACTACCTGAAGTTAATGCTGCGTGCACAGAAAGCATGACGGGAAAAAGAGTCATTTTCTCTCAATTACGAATATAGACTCAAAGTTTATGATAAATTGCCAAGAACAAGCCAATGAGATGCAGCAACGAAACTACAATAAATTATATTTTATGCACATTGTATTGCGTTTTGAAAAAGTCAGTAAAATAAGTTAATAGCCACTTAACTACCTTATATTCGTGTAATAAATATTACTGATCATCTCCTTATATTGATCAGTTTCACCCAGACGCAATCACTATAAATGGCTTATTTTGTTTGCAAGAAATGCAAACTATTTATTTTCCACTTTTTTAGGTAAATTGCTTTTTACATTAAAACTAAAATGTGGCCTTTTTCACAAGACATTTTAATTTCAAACAATTTGTGCTTTGATTTCAGTTGATTGAAATATTCAATAAATAATCATAAATGGTTCATTTGTGTGTTTCTTTCAATTATTTTAGAATCATAAAGATAAGATGTAGTCTGTCATTATAAAGAATATCATAGCTTTAATGGTTGCGCATATTTATTGTAGAAAATTTGTTAATGAAATATGAGGGTAAAACAACAAACAAACTAAAACAAAATTATTGTTCATTAATCGTAATCAAGGTAAAATGTTCAATTAATCATGATATTGATTTGAGGTCATATCTCCCAGCCCTACTGTTGAGCTAACCTGAACACCTGGGCGAATCAAGGTGCCCATTGAGCTAGTCTGAGTGGTTGGGCAAATCAAGGTGCCCACTGAGTTAGCCTGAGCACCTGGGCGAATCAAGGTGCCCATTGAGGTGGCCTGAGCACATGGGCGAATCAAGGTGCCAGCTGAGCTAGTCTGAGCACCTGGGCGAATCAAGGTGCCCATTGAGCTAGCCTGAGTGGTTGGGCGAATCAAGGTGCCCACTGAGTTAGCCTGAGCACCTGGGTGAATCAAGGTGCCCACTGAGGTGGCCTGAACACCTGGGCGAATCAAGGTGCCCATTGAGCTAGTCTGAGTGGTTGGGCGAATCAAGGTGCCCACTGAGTTAGCCTGAGCACCTGGGCGAATCAAGGTGCCCATTGAGTTAGCCTGAGCACCTGAGCGAATCAAGGTGCCCATTGAGTTAGCCTGAGCACCTGGGCAAATCAAGGTGCCCACTGAGTTAGCCTGAGCACCTGAGCGAATCAAGGTGCCCACTGAGGTGGCCTGAGCACATGGGCGAATCAAGGTGCCAGCTGAGCTAGTCTGAGTGGTTGGGTGAATCAAGGTGCCCACTGAGCTAGTCTGAGTGGTTGGGCGAATCAAGGTGCCCACTGAGTTAGCCTGAGCACCTGGGCGAATCAAGGTGCCCATTGAGTTAGCCTGAGCACCTGGGCGAATCAAGGTGCCCATTGAGTTAGTCTGAGCACCTGGGCGAATCAAGGTGCCCATTGAGCTAGTCTGAGTGGTTGGGTGAATCAAGGTGCCCACTGAGTTAGCCTGAGCACCTGAGCGAATCAAGGCGCCCATTGAGCTAGTCTGAGTGGTTGGGTGAATCAAGGTGCCCACTGAGTTAGCCTGAGCACCTGGGTGAATCAAGG
>JABFEB020000060.1:26740014-26751436 GCA_019775895.2 Stomatorhinus ivindoensis | reverse complement strand
CAAAGGAAGTGGCACTGGATGAAGGAGGAGCTTGCAGTTGGTTGGACAATGTAGAGGAAGTGGCACTGGATGAAGGAGGAGCTTGCAGTTGGTTAAACAATGCAAAGGAAGTGGCACTGGATGAAGGAGGAGCTTGCAGTTGGTTGGACAATGTAGAGGAAGTGGCACTGGATGAAGGAAAAGCTTGGACTGGACTGGAGAACACAGAATAGGCTGTACTGGCTGGCACTGGATATTGCCTGGAGGGGGTTGTCTGCACAGTCACTGTAGATGAAGACCACGTATCTTCATTGTATTGAATTAGGTATTCAGGATACACCTGGTGCTTTTCAAACACCACAAATATTGAGGGATTTTTGACATTGTCCACACAACTGTCATAGAAAATGGTGTCTCCTCCATCCTTTGAGGGCGGGCGGACATAACTTTTGTCTCCTCTAGTATACTCTCCCACCAGCACTCGACAAACAAACACAGACTTCAGCTCTGAAGAGCTGGTGTAGCTGTGTGAGTATTTGGCATCCCTGGCAAAGTAACTGCCTGAAAGTAATAATAAAACACACTTTAATATTCAAAATCTCTAAACATTTTCACAATATTTGGAAAGAAAAACAAAATGTTTTTATTATTATTTTAATTTACCAACAGCATTGACTTTTTAGCACAAAAGTCACACCCGCAGTATAGAACGCACCTGTAAACACATAATTAGGACAAATATTTTGATGATCTTACATTACTCCATTTGTGCCCTTCATTACTCCACTTTGACTTGTGTATTACAAATACAGCTACTGTAAAGGCTAGTTCATCCTTACTACACGCGCAGACACAACAGTCACACATACATACTGTGCTGCAATGGCAGTTGTGTGGCAAAGTACCACTTGAAAATTAAATCAATTCGAATGGTCCATTCTGTGATGCAAATGTGCCTCGACAGTTCATTAGCCAGGGGAACAGTTATCTAAATATCTAAACATTTTTTCTACCCTGATCAGACTAAAACAAACATGGCTAGAGGATTTGAAGGAAGGTTGAATGAAGATTTCTAGAAATATAGATGCTCCTTGGCATACAGTACATTGGGGTTGCACTCCAATGAACCCTTTGTTAGCTGAACATACTGTATCAAAACTAAACGGCAATAAAACACAACATGAAAAATATGTACTTGTGAGTTAAAACATTTTGTGTTCATGAATGTCCTTTGTACTGTATGAACAAAGTGAATTTTTTGCCCTCAAGTTTTGACATGGGAGTGGTTATGATAGTTTGGGATTGGTGTCATGGCTGTTTCTGTTGGCAAGCGCTATTGGCTGATGGTTCCTGGCTTTGTGATTGACTTCACATTACGAAAAGCTTCTGCAGAAGACAAAGATCACTGATGAAGGTCATGGGAAGTCAGGCTCTTTGTAGTGAGCCAGATCATTTTAGTGATGGGGAAAATGGCTCTTTGAAAGGAGCCGAATCTTATGGTTACGTTCCTTTCTGAGCCATTCATTTTTCTTGGGGGTGACGGTTACTATGCTTATCTGTGAAATAACCACTAGGATAACGATAGGGTAAGAATTGGATTAGACTCAGATTTAGACATCACACCAATGTAATTTCATTCTACATGAGTGAACTATGTTCAGCAGTAGTAATCAACTAATATTGCCAAACCTAATGTCAATGATCTGCACCGTAAACATTATACAATGTGATATTTAAATGCTGTTCCTGTAAGCTGTCATTATAAATTGTTTTTGAAATTTATTTTGAAATTTTCTTTTTCATAGTGACACGGTTGCCCTATGGACATGCCCAAAAAGGGGACGTGATGTCACTGCCGTGGTATGTCCTCTGGTTGTCCCTTGTATGTTGTGAAAGAATGTCCTATGGCTGTCCTCAGGACATCCTCATGGAACATTAATAAGCAAAGAAATACTTCAAATAAAATGAAGTCATTTTAAAAGGTATTGCTGCGATCTGTCATAATAAATAGTTTTTGAAGGATATCTTTATTTTTCATAGTGACAGGGTCATCCTGTGTATGTCTTATGGACACTGGTAAAATGGGAAATGATGCGGCCGCATGAGGGACGTTGTCCCTTGTTTCTCTCTCTAGCAGTACTGCTAAAATGTTAAATATGAATCATTTATAAATATGGATATGCATGGGTTTAATGTCCATACCATGCTCTCAAAATGTCCATAACTGATCCTGAGAATGTCCTTAAAATCTATAATACTCTAGACATCCTCAGAACATCCTTCAAAGTCGGTTTCAGGGTATAAAAAAAAACTTTCTATTTGGATGTCCTAAAAACGTCCTTTGAGGACATTATCCTGACCGACTGGACCTGCTGCTGTTTGCTGGCCAGATTGAAACCGGCTCCTGTTGTTCACATAAAACAGCCGACTTGATTCGTTAGCGACCATCACATCTCTAGAGGACAAAATGTCAACAGGTGGGACTGTGGCTTGGTGGATGGTGCCATCGTACAGCACATCACAAGCCCGGGAACAGATGGAAAACTAAGATGGCAGGCAGGTGATGGCTAGTGAATATATATCACTACCTCGCCATTGCTGAACCGTAGTAAAGTGAGGAGCCTTGGTACCGACATTCATATGATTCCTTGGTACGGGATTATAAAGTTCTATATAGCTACAAACTAAAATGAAATACATATTTGTAACTGTCAAAGCAGGTTCCAGGTGCAAAGGTACTGGTCTGTGACCTTGCATACTGTAAGTACAAAATACACAGTTAAATACATATTTTTAAATTAACATCTGTACCACACTTCATAAACATGACCTGAGCAGCTGTGTGCACTGTGGCGCTACCACAGTAAGTATGAACTAGCCTGTAGCAAACATAAGCAGTCCCCAAAGTAATGCTTGCAGGTAATCATAATCATGCGGGCACCTTTGCCATAGGCCGTCCCGTGTGTTCCACAGATCCTCCAGTCGAAGTTCTGCTGGCAGATGACATCCACGAGTTTGGAGTCAGTTCCATGGAAAAGCTGTCTCTCTACAGAGTGTTTTCCAGTGTTGATTTTTTTCATCTGGTCTCTCTGCCTGAAATGGACATTCATAATTGTTTAATGTCACTGAGTGTAAAAAGCAAAACACTACAAAATAACAACTTGTTTCCCCATTTCTATTCAAACCAGAAAAAAAAATATTTTTGAAGCTCTCAAAACCATTTTTAAGTCTCAATTATACATTTTACAGTTTTCAGTTTATATCATAGCTGAAAAACGTTTTTCCAAACATTGGATATACATACCATTGAAACACTTCCCACAGAGATCTATTCTGGATTCTTTTTATGCTATGAATTTTGAAACCATGCATCGTTTCCTGAAAAAGATCCAGAATTTTCTGATATTCTTCTGTTGAACTCTGCAGCACAACTTTCTGCATGGGAAAATGAATAAATGATTAAATGTGCATATTATTCAATTGCATATCTTATACCATTATCCACAGTGGTATCCATAGTGTACATTCTGCTCAGCACTAAACTCTACTGGCGATTTATTAATAATCTTAACACAAGGATCACATTCAAGGGTAAACAATATGTTATAAGTGCAGTGTACGATACAATTTGGAAAGGCACAGAAAAAAATGAAACTATTACCCATCATAACTTGAATTTGTCCAGTTTCTCCAGAAGGTGGCAGTATTTAATTCCCTGAATGACATTATAAAAATACATGTACATGTATATATGTATACCTTGTGTCCAGTTTCAGGAATCAAAGACTTATCCCAGTATTTTGGCAGTGCTTTAAAATTCTGGGTGTTGTTGGGTCTTTTGCTGAAGTTAAAACATAGAAAAGATGTATAAATGTATGTTCCTGTATATCTTTACTATGCAGTCATATTATTAATATCTGCTTTCCATTGTGCATACCGTATATTTAAACTGTTAATCAAGATAAATGCAAAAACTAACATTTAATGCTAAAATGCCAAAAGTATCACTTTTTGTAAGCAGTGTACATTTGAGAAGAACCTTCAGGCGTGGTTCATCCTCCAAGATGCATCTTGTACTTCATTTACAAGCCATGTTTTTACCCTCTGCTCTGTATTGTACACTTTTGTATTATTGGCTAATGTGCTGGTATTTTGTGATGTCACTGAACAACAAATATTCCACCCTGGGGTTAAATGCCTCTTATCTCCTCTCACTCCGCGACGTGTGTCCAGACCTACCCAGTCCTGATCTTCTGTGCGTCGGCCGGTGACACAAACACAGGACGGCGCCGGATTCTCCTTACAGTGCTGTACTTGTCATTTCTTTGTGACATATCTGTGCAGGGAGAAGCCAAGGTGGTCAATGTGTGATGCAGCTCAAGTTCACAGTTACTTGTCTATTATTTATCTACTATTTACCTATTTGATTGTTTTTATAATAACTATATTTTTACTGGTATTGTATGTCTACTTAATTCTAGTCATACTTCTATTCTTAGCTGGACCAACTGTAATGAAACCAAATTTCCCCCCAGGATTAATAAATCATTCTGATTCTAATACTGACATCAAAGCCCTACATTTCTCACCTCTTGACATCTTTCACAGTAATTTACGTATTTTTCTAGTTAGATTTGGTATTCATTGGTAATATCAATGGAATTAAACGATCAAAAAAAGTGAAATTCCTGGAAGCATGTTTTTTTGTTGTTGTTTGTGTGACAGCATCTCTGTGTCAGTGTGGCTTGCTGTGTTAAGACTCTATGCTTGTAATCAGAAGGTTGCTGGTTCAAATCCCAGGGTTCCACGATCGATGTCATAGCTAGATCCTTAAGCAAAGCAATGTCTGATCCTGCCATCTCAAAGGCATATTATGCTGGATAAGACAACCTGCTAAATAATTATAAACGCCTCTGCTCTGTAGTCTCAGTTTGCATTGCTATACCTTGCAGACTGACTTGATATGCTTGATTCCCAGCAGTAAATTTGACCTCCACGCTGTTATCTTCCAGGTATTGCCTCTCCAGATCCTCACTGGTGATGTTTGACAATCTGTGCATTCCCTGCTGGTAAAAAAGATACACGTGTAAAATCAACACTATGCAAATAGCAGTTTATTTGAAATAATTGAAAAGATTCTCACATACCATACACGTTATTTATATATATATATACACACACACACACAAAAAACTGCTTGTGTCCTGCAGTTTTTTTGGCATCCGTCATTCAGCTGCTGTACAGGTCACGTCATGTTAGATACATGAAAGGAGTGTCATTACAAATAACATGTCTGCTATTAATGTTAATGTGTTCACCATTAAAACAATTGTTAGTATAATGATCTGGATGACTTGGTCACAAGTAACAGGTACGAAGGGATATGGGCTGTGTAATGTGGGAGAGCAAGAACTGATCTCTTATCAGACTGTCATTCTCTTTCTGTTCCCTCCGCTGTTTCTTCAGATAAAATGACGCACGACTCCAACCTCGGACATTCCAGTTAAAGCTGTAACTACTCAATAAACAAGGTTATTCATATACGTTAATTCTTCACTGTAAGCACTGAAATACACAGTACCAGTCAAAAGTTTGGACGCACGTGCTTTTATTGTTTGTCTCTCTTTTACGTATGTTATTCACCCTTTGGTTAAGTTTAAAGGCCTTGAGACAATGCAGAGATACCAAATATCAAATATTGCAACGACCAAGACAAGTATTCAACATTTTCTCAGATTTCACACTCTTCGAAACTGCACCCATGTGCTTCAATGACAGCATTGCAGACTCTTGGCATTCTGTCAGCCAGCTTCCAGATGCAGCCACCTGGAATGCTTCTCCACCAGTCCTGAAGGAGTTTCCACAAAACTCTGAATACAAGCTGGCTACCTTGCTCATACTCTGTGATCCAAAAACCCAAACCAGCTCTGTAGGGTTTAGGTCGGGGGATAGCGGGGACCTGACCATCCGCCATAGCACTCTATTATCTTATGAACAAAGAAAGATACAGTACTTACAGAACCTCATGGTGTGCTTAAGGTCGTACTTACAGAACCTCATGGTGTGCTTACGGTCATACTTACAGAACTCATGGTGTGCTTAGGGTCGGTCTTACAGAACCTCATGGTGTGCTTAGGGTCGTACTTACAAAACCTCATGGTGTGCTTAGGGTCGTACTTACAGAACTCATGGTGTGCTTAGGGTCGTACTTACAGAACCTCATAGTGTGCTTAGGGTCGTACTTACAGAACCTCATAGTGTGCTTAGGGTCGTACTTACAGAACCTCATGGTGTGCTTAGGGTCGTACTTAAAGAACCTCATAGTGTGCTTATCATTATACAAATGATTTTCAGTAGGTGTGTCTAGACTTTTGCCTGGTACTGTATAAGAATTAACAGGTGACTCTGATCTTCACCCCTGTCTTTAACTTACTATCGATCCGTACTTGATCCAGTTCCCATGCTCATCCTCCCAGTACCAGGCCCACACAGTGGTAAGAATGAAGTCAGGTATTTGCACAGAGGACAAAGTAGAGAGACGTCTAACTTTGGCCAGTCCTTGTGTCATTGTGTCAAAACACACAGGCTCCTGTCCTTCACTGAGGAACCAGAAAACAGCACTTAGTGAATAAACAAGACAAGATTTCTATGAATTTTAGTCCCTTAGTTGATAATCAGCATTACTTGCTAAGGATTATTAATATCCCAGGAGTTGGTAGTATTCACAGGAGCTTTTCTTAATCATATTTTAGATTAGACTTAATATACCTCTTTATCATGGCCGGGTTACAATAGTCTTTCTCAATTCCTTCATTGTTTGGAAGTGGTGACCAACCCTTCTGGTCCTGCACCTCCCATCTGTAGGGCATGTTGAAATGGACACGCCGACATTTGCCTTTAAGAGAAATGAAACACATAGCAAGAAAACAGAAAACACATACTTCAAATTTTGTATTTAAGTTTATGGAAGGTCAGACCCTTCAAAACATAAATAAAACATTTTGATGACCCGTCCATTTAGAGCCGATCCCAGGCAGCATGGGACACCCTGGACAGAATTTCAGCCAATCACAGGACACAAGGCAGGGGGACACCCTGGACAGGATGTCAGCCAATCACAGGACACAAGGCAGGGGGACACCCTGGGCAGGACACCAGCCAATCACAGGACACAAAGCAGGGGAACACCCTGGACAGGATGTCAGCCAATCACAGGAAACAAGCCAGGGGGACACCCAGGACAGGATGTCAACCAATCACAGGACACAAAGCAGGTGAACACCCTGGACAGGACGCCAGCCAATCACAGGACACAAAGCAGGGAGCCACCCTGAACAGGACGTCAGCCAATCACAGGACACAAGGCAGGGGGACACCCTGGACAGGATGTCAGCCAATCACAGGACACAAAGCAAGGGGACACCCTGGACAGGACGCCAGCCAATCACAGGACACAAGGCAGGGGGACACCCTGAACAGGATGTCAGCCAATCACAGGACACAAGGCAGGGGGACACCCTGGACAGGATGTTTAACTAAACAAGACTTTCCCTTCACTTTGCAAGGTCCTTTACATCACGTTTAAAGGAAACTCTCTCCAGGCGCAAATCTGGACACAATACACATGCAAAAACAGAAACTGCAGTTATCCATCCATCCATCTATCCATCCATGCATCCGTCTTCATACAGCACAAAATATAATGGCTAGTAACATATTTATACTCTCACCTCCATGTTTGCAACTCCCCTTCACAAAGTAAAGGCAGATCTCAGTCATTTCTGAAAATAAAAAAAAAATTATATTATAGCAGAGAGAGTGATGAGCTCTGTGATCTCTGAGAATCTATCATGAAGCTTATGTTCTCCTTTTTATTTGAATTTACTTCAGGCATTAATGTCCACACAGGCTCTTTCTGTACAGCCCTGCAATCTAAATCTGAAAATCTTTTACCTGAATGGTCACTGAAACATTTCAACATTTTTGATAAGCCATCTAAATGTATATAATGAATGATGACCTGAAATGGGTTTCAGTTGGTCTCTGCCGTCTCTCGTCGCGCTGTTTTTAAATTTCAAGGCCCTTATGTTCTGGTAGACAGACAGCATAGATGTGATGAGGTCAGTGGGTATTCCTCTATCCTGCAAGACGGTCATTGGGTGGGGCTCAAAGAAGTCATGTGACCTGCAGCAGTCCGCCCCAGAATCACAGATTCCCCGGATGTACTTGTCACAGACATGAAGCCTCCTGCAGCCCGCTTCATCGGGGCAGTTCCCGTATTCCTTGCTGCCTTCGTTGAACGAGACACAAACCTGATAAGAAACGTGACCCATTTGTCAGGAAGCTGTTGATGAAATGCCATTGGGCAGGAAGCTGTTGATGAAATGCCATTGGGCAGGAATTCTGACATGTGATCTCACTGAGCAGCTCATCATCTGGACTTCAAGCCTAGTGCCAAATCAGGACTGTTTCCTTACGTGCATCTGTAAAAATCAGTTCTAATTTATTTTGTGACCCTAATAATGCAATATATACATTTCTATGTTACACATCTGGCTTCTTGACGGCCACTTTGTCTATGGAATCGTGGATATATTTCCACGATTCTTAGCATAACTGGGCCTTACTGTGATTTAACTGCCCACTTTCCAAAAATACATGTCTCAATGCACGTTTCATGTTTAAAACTCGCAATGAGAAAACACTAAAAGAAAAACGTTACCGGAGGCAGGAAGGTATTGTCATTCTGGAGCAACAGCGTCCGCAGTTCCTTGCTGTCCAGCAGCTGCAGGTTATTCTCCGCGAGAACCTTGCTGTTGTGCTGCGAACTCATATCATGGCAAAAACGGCATCCGTTCCTGTGCCCAAAACACGACGATAGCTTGTAATCACCCCTGCCATCATCTTTCCTGAAGCCCTGCTACATCTACAATATCAAGCTTCATGGTGTTATGAGTGTGCTGTCATTACACATCAGCAACACAAGAAAATTACTTGAAAATTACTGGAAAACTCTACACATAGACAATGACTTGCAGTTTTTATACATTAAACCATAATAATGTAATTGGGGCCTAAGAAATGTTTCCCAAATCATGCAGTTTGTATATTCAGTTACATTCTGTACACAACATATTTTTCATTTTTATTTTAAGGTATTGGCATTACCTTTATCTATTATTGGCCAATGTATTTATATTGCTACATTAATTCCAATGGGCTTATTTGTATTTGTATTTGCCTGTGCAATTCCCTATTAAGAACAAAACCAATAGTGTTACCCCATATTATCGAGAGCACGTGGAGAATATCAGTTAACAGTAAGTATAGTACGTAAACAATTTATTAATAATGTAATAAGAGGTATAGGCTACAATAAAAAACCAAACTTAAGAGACCGACTAAGGGTACAGATTTTGTCTCCAAGTTATGGTAGCCTATCTCGTATGACGCGTGTAAAAGCTAGAAAAACAACCCCAGTTGTTATTTTGGAAGTTCGGCTCCTTACCTCCTTCTGCTGGCTTTGCAGTCTCCGTAAAGGTAAAACTTACACAGGTGTAAATTAGTGCAGTCCACGCATCCCCCTACTTTGCACAGCCTAACGTTTGTTTTAGCGATGACTCTCTTTTTCCCGTTAAAAACAACAACAGAAAAGTCCCTGGGATTTCTGAAGACAATGTCAAAAACTCCTTTTAAATCCATCAGGCCAGATCCTATATCAACCAATTCATCGTAGTCCATCGCCCCATTATTGCCGCAAATAATTTTCATTATAAACGCGTCCATCGTGCTGTATTCGGATTTATAAAGGCGAGTATTATGCTGAATGATACTCAGACACGCTGTGTCTTATGCAAGTATAAATGCGGCTGGCAAACTGCACCACAGGAAACACCGCGCTCGACTTCGCTGGAAACCGAAACCTAAAACTCAGTTCCAAAGATCATTCATATGCCAAGACCTCAGACACTCCAGGATATTCACTCGCGCTGTTCCGGGTTTATGTCATTATATAATATCTGCAAAAATAGAATGATGAATCGACTTCTAATATTTGCAGTAAATAACAAAACGATACAGACTGCTGTAGGCTGAGCTTCGCAGGTAAACCGGTATTCCTTTAAGAATGTATGTCTACATGCCGAGAAACTTCACGGCGGACAATGAACAGTCATTGCTTTGACACGGACCATAATAGGAAGCATCAAAAGTCGCTTATATTTATTTATTTGTTTGTTTGTTTATTATCAGTTTCTCCTAATGCTACACAGTGGCGTTACTAGGATACCTTTCTGGGTTTACTGTACTGTATGTGTCACACCTGACCCTCCTGTCTCCTCCCTAACGTGTCCCTGCTCAGCCACGCCTGCTACTGTTACCCCTCGTTTGTCCTTGTATTTAAGAAGCTGTTTCTTTCATCAGCTGCAGTCTAGTCATTCATGTTGGACCTTCCTGTCCCCTGTGTCCAGGGCTGTAGCCAGCTATGATCGAGCTTACTGAGGTGTAGACCTTGGCAGAGGTGGAGATTTCAGGTCCAGAAAGTAAAAATCCAAACCAGGATTTTGTTTCAACCAACCAGTATAAAGAGTCACAGTCACAGATACTCAGCTGGTTGGTTGGAACAAAATCCTAGTTTGGATTTTTACTTTCTGGACCTGAAATCTCCACCTCTGGACCTTAGTAATTTTTTAAGAACTAAAAACTAAATTTGAAGCTAAATATTCAACTGAAAAAAAAAATTAGGCCAAGTAAATTTTCACATAACTAATAAAAAAAGGCTTATGAAGGGGACTTTATCAGGGCTTATGATTTATAGCTTATGAAGGGTACGACATCCACCCTCCCTCCCAGATCCTGAACTTCACTATTTAACAAACCCTGGCTGCAGCCCTTCTTCCTGTGTCCCTCCCTGGGTCCAGTCGTCCTGTTTTGGATCCAGACTTCGTTCATTTAGTTCAATAAACCCCTTTTGTTTCACCACACCACCTCCCCCTGTACTTTGTCCCTGAAGTTGTGACGATATGGGAATGTTGGGTGGACACCTGTATTTTCATTTGGAGGGGGGAGAGGTGTGAGAACGTTAACATAAACAGCACAGGTTATACAGCATATTTTTATTGCCCATATATTCAAACTCTTTGACAATAAAGGTTTGTTTTTCCTGTTGGACTTTGGTTCCCAGCTCAGAGAAATGGCACGTTAACTACTTACACACCCGCGCAACCTTCTGTGAAAGACAGACAGCACTGTGTAATGCTAATGAGTCTTATAGTGATCCCCACGCCACGCCCATGATACTACTGCTTTTGGTTACATTTTAGGTACAATACAAAACGCAAGAATTAAAACAAAAACTCATTCTTTTTCTACAACAACCAGTTTATATTATAAACCAACAGCTCTATTCTCAGGGTCATGGCTATGGGTGGGTAGTGGGGGGCCC
>JABFEB020000060.1:26722310-26736194 GCA_019775895.2 Stomatorhinus ivindoensis | reverse complement strand
TTTGCACACACTGCAACAGGGATTTTGGCCCACTCCTCCACACAGATCTCCTCTAGATCTGTCAGGTTTCGGGGCTGATGTGCAAGCTTAACATCCACGCAGCAATTAGGAAACACTGTCTATATTATGTCATTTCCATGGCTTCTTGTTAGTGCAAATTGCCTTAGATAAACTGCTCATACTGTTGCCATAGCAGTGACCTTAAGAGGAACTGATATTGTTTTGTGAACTTGGCAATGAATGTGAGGGAAGTGTTTTCGGTTGAAGGACAAACCAGATAAACTCTGAGTCCTTGGTTGGAGGAAGCAGCTTGCCAGACAGAGGACAGTAGTCATGAAGCAAACCAGAATAATACAAGAAAGTTTGCATCTCAAAATTATACTCCCAAAATTACACTCCAAATTTGACAATTCCTAAACAGAAGAAATTGCGTATTGCTCCTCACCAACCTTCCTCATCCTGTCACAACTGGGCAGCATATTTCAGGTCCTTTTGAAGGCATCAGTAGATGCTCACCAGACAGATGCTCTGTCCTGCCTTCTACACGGCCTGTTATAGATTCTTACAACTGCTCTGTGAAAGGCATTACAACGTGTCCTGTAGTTCTGACACTGGTTTCCACTTCTAAATGTTTGATATGCAGGAATCTCTTGAGCAATCAGAAATTGGTAAGACTTAAAATGTATGGAGCGGAGGCAAAAATCTTGAATTCAAGTGACAATGACATTACTTCAGGTTATATGCTTTATTTATCTTACAGTAAACACAATCAACGCTAATAAGGAAAATATTAAATCCTTTAGAAAAAATGCGTAACCATATTTTTAAACAACCAACTACCAAGACAAGATGATTTGATAAACAGAACCAATTTCCTTCCAGAAAATAAACAACGGACTTTTAGCCTTAATGACTGCTTTACAGAACCACGCAGGATTTGATGGCTTGTGTTTGGTGGCTTGTGTCTGGCAGGACACCAGTAGCGTCTCTCTTTCTTAAAAACAGCCTTGAAGGTGAACATTTTGGGCTTGTTTTACAGTAAATCTGCATTTCGATTAATCCCAGCTTAAGATATCCTCTGGAGTGCAATATCCTCCAGTTGTATAGGTTGACTATTGTAGGAGTTCCCAGCAAAGAAAAATGCATATTAAATTCTTATTCACCACAGTCAAATTTTCCATTAAAGAAATCTGAAAGGCCAGAAGAAATAATCAAAGTATGTACAACACAGTTCGATACAGCCCCATCATCGCACTGCCCTGAATTACATAAACGTTCATGCAAATTGACAAGTATAAATGTATATTTTACCTTAACTTCCTGCAGATATTCCATAATAAATCCACATCATATCCTCAGGAAAAAAAAACAAGATCTTTTGCATCATCTCCAGAAAACAACAACTGTAAACTTAGCTTCACCCAAATCTCTTGATGAAGGTCAATCTCTATTACACTTACATGAATTTATGTATCAGTCGTTTATATTCAAAGTGACGTTCTATTGCGGAAACAGGGTCAGCCTGTCTCTGGGGCACTAGGGGCTCGGGGCCTCGCTCTGGGGCCCCGCAGTGATACAACTCTCTTGGCCACTGGATTTCAACCCCTGCCCCTCCATTCACAGACATACACTATTTCATGCTAAAACAGCAATTATTACTGTAAACCCATTCTTTGGTAAACTGGCAGAACCTGCAATGCGTGATCCTCTCATATAAATTTATATGCACCGTAGTCAAACAAACATTTTGGTTAATTATCACAGACACAGTCAAGCCCTTTACCAGTGCTAAAATGATTAAGATCTCCTTCCATTTCATAAATATGACATTGTATTTCCTAAACCATATTAACATGGAAAAAATACCAGAAAACAAATCCTATTCTAAAATGTATTCATAGCATATTCTAAAGGCACAGTTTTGGTGAAAATGGACATAATTTCATTGTGACGTGTTATTTTAGCTGTGAGCCAAAATAATTTTTATGAAGAAACATACTTTAAGAATAATAAATCCCAGCAGCTATAACAGCAGTTCAGTTTTTCACTTTGGCAGACCTTGGTTTGCTAGACATCTAGTGTCTGGGATGCACAGATTTTTGAAAATCACAACATACATCTTAAAATACTACCAAACCGATTACTTAAATATAACAATTTGACATATACAAGATTTCCAGTAGTGAATTTGTTAGATCAGGGGTCTCCAACTACCGCCCAGTAGGTTTCCTATCCTACCCGACGTCTGATGAGCCACTCCGGTTCTCAGGTAAACACCAGGAACAGGTGTGGCTCACCAGAAGCCAAGTGGGACAGAAAACCTACTGGATAGTAGCTCTCCAGGACCGGAGTTGGAGATTCCTGGGTTAGATCCAGCTTTTCTGTTACACATACAGCTTAAACCCTCATTGCCATTTGATTTTTGTAAGTCTGCACAAAGATAAGAATCAACTGATGATACAGGAGCTGTTTGAATCAGAGGTGCTTGAACTGCCACTAGAGTTTATGTTTGAGTAGTAAGGAGAAGGGGCTGCACTGGGGGCTGGCTGGGGAGCCGCTCTTGGCCTCGGTGTTACATTTGAGTAGTTGCTATAGGCACCATGGTGATAGGCACCATGGTCCTCACAGTACCGGATGAGGTATTCGGGGTACACCTGGTATTTCTCAAACACCACGTAGATTGAGGGATCGTTGATGTCATCCACACAACTGTCGTAGAAATGGACGTCACCGCCGTCTTTCGATGGCGGCCGGAGGTAGCTGGAATCCCCCATGGTGTACTCCCCCACTAGCACGCGGCACACAAACATCGTCCTGATTCCTGAGGACTTGGTGTAGCCATGTGAATATTTTGCATCCCGGGCAAAGTAGCTACCTGTGAACAGTAAACAAAGCAATCAAATAAAGTCATATATTTTTTTTGCAATTTGACACATGTTGCTCATTCCCAGCTTGGGGTTTGGTGCCCCTGACACATTTTGTGGGGTTAAAGGCGCAACAGAGATGCAATTATTCTGGCGAGAATGGGACTGAAAGTGGTGGTTTTCCAATCGCAGGCACCAAGGTCTAAGCTACTGAGCTACAAGACTGGATCTCAAATCCACTACACTGTAGGAGTGTTTCAAAACGATCATGAGAAATGTAAACAAGGTAAGATGCTTCGCCCGTTACACTAATGCACACCTTTGCCATAGGCCGTCCCGTGTGTTCCACAGATCCTCCAGTCGAAGTTCTGCTGGCAGATGGCATCTACATGTTTGGAGTCAGTTCCGTGGAAAAGGAGTTTCTCACAATCTCTTCCACCATTGTTCTTTCTCATCAGTTCTTTCTGCCTAAAAATGAAATAAGTGTCATTGTGTGCCTTGACATCTGTAGGATATTGCTCATTTGTGCTGGACTTTCTTCAATAAATATGTATTTATTTATAGGTTTCCAATTCAAATATTAGGTATTAGAATCTTGGAAACATATTTTAATCGTCATTGGCTTCTACCGGACACGATCTTGTATGTGCTGTGAGACCATTATCGCCATGACAGCTACAATAGGTAATTCTGCTTATGGGCGTCTGTTGGTTTAGACATTTCCCAATAAATGGCGCCCAAAAAATTATCCAATGTGTCTGTGTGACCAACGTGAATCATATTAAATGATCACAAAATGACCACGTTTCTTGCAGCTAAAGTGTTCCCTAAAGTACTCTGCAGATCCAGAACTGCCCCGGGCCGTTACACAGGGTCACAGTGGGATCTGGATATCAGGCAGCATAGTGCTCAAAGCTGGAGTACATTTCGCAGGACAGATATACACAAACACACTACAGGCGCCCGAAAGGCATAAATCAGCCTAACTGAATATCTTTCTACATAGAGAGAAAACCCGTATGACAGGGAAACGACGAAAACTCCAAATTTAGAGAAGTGGGCTTCCGAGATGTTCAGCAGCAGTATTACCCAATGAGCCACCGCAGGTTTCAGACAGAGCTAAAACAAATTCCTGGCATTAGCAGACTTATTAATAGATATCTGTGTGCCAGACACAGATTCTGTTCTTCATTAGATGTTGCACAGTGAGATAAACCAGAGGGTAGCTGAAGGCACAGTAAGAAGTGATGTTTCAATGACTTCCACGCTGGCTTTGCTATTAACGAAACATGGGAAAAACTCACCACTGGAAAACTTCCCATAAGGCCTTGTTTTGAATCCTTTCAATATGGCGTATACTGAAGCCCAACATGGTTTTCCTGAAGAGAGCCAGGACTTTCTGGTACTCACTCGAGGAAGGGAGCAGAGTGACTTTCTTCAAGGAGCATAAGAAACCAAAGTGTAAAATAGTTACAAGCAATTCAAAATATTAAAGTGCATTTCCTTTCGTACTGATTCGGTAACATTCTCTGATGCATAATACGCCGTCACACAAATGAAAACTGTACCTTGAATCCTGCGTCTGTGACCTGGGATTTATCCCAGTGTGCTGGTAAGGCTTTGGAATTGGGTTGCCTGTACACTGTTTTTTTACTGAAATAAAAAAAGAGAAACAAGCTTAGGAAAACGGAGTGGAAGGCCACAGTCATGGAGTGCCCTTTAATCGTTAATTTCAGCTAATGAATCACCACCTTATCATGGTGGGGGTGTTTGCGGGCCTCTATGATCCTAGGAGCTATGCTGTCGGGGGCAATTGCCCCTGGTAGGGTCTCCCCAGGCATATTGGTCCTTGGTGAGCAGCCAGACTAAGAAGCAATTCATAAAGACTCCCATGGAAAGTTTCAGCAAGGATAATATGACCCCACCCAGATTGGGGAGGCTGGGGCGCCGGCCCTAGAGGCAGGCCGGCAGAATGCACCGAGGCGAGTGCCTGGTGACTTGCTCTTTGCCCCCAGAGCCTGGCTGGCTACAGCCCCAAGGGATTACAAGGGTCCACCCTAGACGCACTGATCGTCAGCTACAAAATCTGGCTTTAGGAACATGAAATGAATTTCCATTTCCAATCACACAAGCAATATTTCTACCTACAAACCAGATTAAGTAACATGTGAATCCTTTGCTCTGCATTACCTTGTTTTGATTTTCTGTACATCCGTAGAAGACATAAAAACGGGTCGTCTTTGGACCGGTCTTTTGGTGCCATATCGTTTGTTTGTCTGGATCATGTCTGAAAAGCAAAAGAAATTAAACAAATTCTGACATTAGCATTGTTGTTCCTATTATTATCAGACATCCCATTGGATTGGAAATCAGGTCAAGAATCCTACACTCGAAAGCCACAGTCTGCCTTTACAGATGGAAATTAGAGACATGAACATTTGAGTAAAAAACAGAAAATGAACTCCAGACTCTAAGAAAAAAATGAATGATTACAGATCCCAAACAAAATAAGCAAAAAAAAACAAAAAAAAAAAACGAAACTAATGAAACCCCAGCCTACATGATAATATGACTAACTGTGAGGACAGCATCTCATGCAGCTTGTGTGGAGCAACATACCTTGGAAATTAAGTTGATATGACTGTGAGCCTGCAGTAAACTCCAGAACAGTAGAGCTGTCCTTCAGATACTCCTGTTCTATGACTTCACTAGTGATCGATGCAGGGTTGCACCCCTGATTCTGGAACAGAGAGGAAATGTGTGGCAGGGGGAAGCCTTTTAATGGTTCCCTACACCTCCATCCAGGGGCAGATTTACCATTAGGCAAGGGGAAGGCAGCCGCAAGGGCCCTGGAAATTAGGGGGTCTTTGACAACTGAATTTAGGTTTATTTATATAAGATAATATTATCGTTTAAATTACAGCAAGATGTCAGCTGTTTGCATTTTTACCAATTACTTTCAGGATACACAGACTTGCCCCCCCCCTCCCCCCGTCCCAGCTGAAATATTCTTCTGAAGTATTCTTTTCACACTGGATTT
Organism: Stomatorhinus ivindoensis; assembly: GCA_019775895.2. Lineage (NCBI taxonomy): Eukaryota > Metazoa > Chordata > Actinopteri > Osteoglossiformes > Mormyridae > Stomatorhinus > Stomatorhinus ivindoensis. The sequence continues at coordinate 26,730,290 of JABFEB020000060.1, read as the reverse complement.
TGGGGGTAGGTTACTGGTCATTTCACTGCCAAGTGACCTGGGACAAACTAACCCAACAGAAGAGCTCAAATCACACACCAACTAGCATTACATTTTCCGTATCTTTGATACTATCCCGCTGCAGTGGTAGACAAAATGTGATAGACATCACGAGAGCACAGTTAAAAAACGTGTGAAAAAAAAATCAAGAATAATCGTAGACTCAGGAGCACAATAAGCTATAGACTACAGTAGCCTAGGACCACAGTTAGAGAGGGAACGCTTAAACTTCTTAGATTTGGCCGACTGATCCACTGGCACAATACTCCGCTCCCCCCGACTGGCGATTGGCCAGTTTTAGCACTGGGAGCCTGGGCTTCAATTAGCATGTTATTAATATTCCATCATTTTTAATTCCCACTCATTTCTGCTCCAAAAAATAGCTCAGACAGCTCACTTAGGGCCCCCAACCCATGTCAGCCAAGGCTCCCTAAAGACATGCCTCCATCATAAGGTCAGGAAAGGTCAGATCAACAAGGGGCTCACCGATGATGCATACTGGACCCAGTTGTCAGGCTCGTTCTGCCAATACCAGGCCCATTCGGTAGTAAAAAAGAAGGTGGGTTGTAGCACAGAGGACACAGTAGACAGACGCCTTACTTTGGACAGTCCTTGGGTCATTGTGTCGAAACACACAGGCTCAATCCCCCGACTAAAACAGAAGAGGGAACATGGCAATCAGATATGCATACATCAGTCTAACAGATTACACCTTAACTAATCAAGTCACTAACAAGTCAGAAAAAAACAAGTTGATATATATGAGCTGCACTGACACACTCTACTGTAGGGAAAGGGACTATCTGAAACCCTGTGTGACATGCAGAAACACCCATACATGCATCACTACCTGTACAAACACTAACATGGTACTGTGCAAATGTTCTTAGGCAGTCAAAAGAAATGTTTAAAGCTATTTATCTGGGTAGTTGGTGCACATTTGCTGAGAACAAACACAATTGGAAAAAGTGCAAATTAAATGTAACACAAATACTAGCAAAACATTCTTCTGTTCTCCAAAAAGTTACTGATATCTTGCAGGATGACTAGATGAACATCACTTCAGTTCCCAAACCTCTCCCCTAGGGGGCACCTCAGCCATTCCATGTATTTATTATTATTATTTCCCATCAGCTCACTTAATTAATTAAGTTAATTAGTTAACAAAAAATCAACGAGACATTGATTAGCTATATGAGGTGTGGTAGTGGTCAAAAAATACATGTATTGTATGGTTGCTGCAAATACTGTGGTGATATTAGCAGAGATTTTGAAATGGCTAAGCTAACACACTTTAACAGGCATAATAACATAGTTTTACATCAACATAAAAATCATTTAACATAATTTTCCTTGGCGAGCTAAGATTTTAGCCCAGTACTGTACATACAGAAACACCCGCACCTTCATACAACCTCAAACATATATATATACAAACAACCTGTAAAAGCAGAAAAATCTACACACACCTCTACAATCATACATACCCAAAAGTCCAGTCATACAAGCACAAATACCTGTACAAACACTCATACACAAAAACACATTCATACATCCACAAATATGAAAACATCTGCACTAACACTCATACACGAACAAACGCTAACACCTGTAGAATTCACACAAATATTCACATAGGCACAAACACCTAATAATTTGTAGATTTTAAAGTATATGAAAATAACAACTAATAAAAATGTCATTCCTCACAAACCTGTATGATTTGCATGGGTTACAGAAATCTTTCTCAACCTCCTCGTTGTCCAAGAGAGTAGACCAGCCCTGAGGAGTCTTTACTTCCCATTTGTACGGCATGTTGAAATGAACTCTTCTGCACTTGTCTTTGGTGCAAAAAAACACAAAGGTAAGCCATTGGTACCTTAGAAGCTGTTAATTTATAAGGCTTAAAGTAGAGAGTATCCTTAAATGACACATTGCTGTGTTTACGTGGGAACCTAATATACTTAATGCACCTTCTTAAATAATGTATGAAAGTGGCATGTACACAGCATTGGTGATTTTACTTGAACAAACAATACAATAGGAAAGCAAGCAGAATAGGATGTTTAAAATAATATCACCTGCACTTGTTTTAGCAGAACTTGGCTTGGCTCGGCCCCAGACAGGTAAAAACCCTCTGGCACTCTGGGATAAGGACTCAAACTCGCCCCCCAGGGCAGTACTTCACCCCCCGATACCTTAATCCATTTTAACAGGTGGTTCCCAGAAAGTTCATTTTACTGGATTTCCACGATTTTTTTTCCAGATTATCCTAAACTGTCCGAAAGTGTTTGTTCAACTGCTCCTGTCACTGGAATTAAAAGGTTAAGTGCTTTTCTGTTCATTCGACTGTTTGTCCCTTGTTTCCATCCATCCATCCATCAATCCCATCATTCATTCATTTTGTAACTACTTGTCCTATTCAGGGTTGCAGGGGTCCACTGCCTATTCTGGAGGCAATGGGTGCAAGGCAGGGAACAGCCTACCGGAGGGCACACTCACACACCATTCCCACACTCATGCACGCCTACGGGATATTTGGTAACTCCAATTAACCTCAGCATGTGGGGGGGGGACAGGAGTACCTGGAGGAAACCCCACGATGACACGGAGGAGAGCATGCAAACTCCATACACAGAGCCACAGTGGAGAGTTGAAAGTGTGAGGCAACAGAACTAACTACTGTGCTGCCCTCTTTTCTGTTGCTTAATTTCCTTATTCACATTGTTTACCCGATCTTATTCAGTGGCTGTTGTTAGAGATACAAAAATACTATTAAAATACTTCACTGAATAAAAGCATTACTGTGGTGCAAAGGCTCTACCCCCACTACAGTAATAATAATATTTTACAGTAATAATAGTCTTACCTCCATATTTGCAGCTGCCTTTGATAGAGTAGACGCAAATGTCAGTTTTGTCTAAGGAAAAAGGTACAATTTTAAGTACTGATAGGACTTCTGTTGGTCACCCGATTTGGACAAACTATGCCGACAGTAGCTCTGCTAAATCTCAATACAAATTTACTGATATCAATATTCCCCATGATCCTGTACTAGTTAGGTGGTTTAAAGATGAATGATCTCAATATTGATAATATCCATGCCTCTTCTAAACAATTATCTTGATCAAGGTTGCTGGGGGCCTAAATCCTCTTCCAGACAGCACAGGGCACACAGCAGATGCAGCCCGTAGCAGATGCAACCTGTAGCAGATGCTGGTGCATCACAAGGCACATACACAGATATACTACAGGCAAACACAGAGACACCCATTAGTCTGACTGCATGTCTTTCTGGGAGGGAATCCACTCAACTCCTGTTGTTTAAACCCCTGATCCTGAAGGTGTGAGGCAGCGATACTACTTACTGGGCCACCATAACACTAATGATGCTAATCATAAAAGGCTGTATATTATTAAGATAAACAAGCTAAAATTTGAATGAAACACTGGTAGTACCTGGACTGGAGTCATGACCCATTTTTGGATTATCAGCAATTTTCAAGGCTTGTATGTTCTGGTAGACAGACAGCATGGAAGTGATGAGGTTAGGGGGTATTCCTCTCCCCTGAAGGGTCTTCAGTGGGTGGGGCTCGAAGAAGTCATGTGACCTGGAGCATTCCACCCCAGAGCGGCAGGCGCCCTTGACATACTTCTGACAGATGTGGAGCTTCGTACAGCTATCCTGTTGCTTGCAGTTTCCGTACTCCCCGCTGCCTTGGTTATAGAAAAAGCACACCTGGCGACGGAGAGAGAGACGCATTGTTATCCAACCACTGATTTGAAAGTGGTGGCTTTTCCTTGCATGGATTTAAGATAAAAAAAATCGTTTCTCATCATAAAATTAATCACTCTGAGAAAGGGCAGAGCGACAAAAATACAACAGAGCCCAGTCCTTCTGTTTTATTCTATTCAGCAGATTCCTTAATCCAATGTGACATACAAGTAAGAATTAGAGGGCAGTCAGCCAGCATCACTGCAGTGATTAAGGTTGACAAGAAGGGACGTGGAAATAAAAACGATTTTATGATTAAATACGATACAGGTTTTGATGATTCAATATCGATTCACAGAATCCCGAGATCCATCTTGATCATTTCTGCCTTTTACCTGTAGTTTTGAAAACATTTTTATACTTACCAACAAGGGTCAGGTTATGTTCAGGCTTATGGATCACAGCACTTGAACCACTCAGAGCTAAGAAGTCGCTATGTTATCAGACGCAACAAATGGCTTTTCTAAAATAATTCTGTGACCGCAATAAAGTTAGCCATATATTCAATATCCAGCTTTCTGGCTGTAAGATCATTTAACATAAGCAAGCCATGCTTATGTCCACAGGCAGAGATGCACACTGATTATTTTTGTGTTTCTAGCCGTTTTGGCATGCGTGCTAAATCTTATTAATGAGAACATAAGTAATTTACAGGTGTGAGGAGGCCATTTGGCCACTTGCTCAATATCTATGAGGAGAGGCGATCTCTGCTGTAACAAGATATTGGTTCAGCATTTTGAGTTGATACTCAGTCTTGCACACCCCTTGGTTTTCCAGATTACAGGCAAAGTTTAATTAATAATTGAATGTTTCCATGTGCACTTCATGATCAGTAGCTGTTGCTCATTTACAGTCACTGATGGTGAATGGACACAGTGTAAATATTAATAAGAATATATAGAAATACATAACCTGAAAAACGAGTCATGTGCATTGGCCCCCATAGTCCATTGTTTAAACCACTTTGCTGAAGATGTCCATCTCCTTCAGTTTAATGGTTATTAGTCCATCTATTCTACCCTAATTATTAATGAACATGGGTGTCACTGTCCTACAGTAATATGCAAAAGTCTTGGGTAGCAAAAAGAAATGTTTAAAGCTATTTATCCGGGTAGTAAGTACATATATTCTTGGAATAAAAAACACAATTTAACATTAGAACATGCAAATTAACAGTAATACAATAAAAACTCATTTCTGCTATTCTCCCAAAATTTTGACACCTTGTTGGATGACTAGATGAACACCTCTACAGATCCAGAACCTTACCCACAACAGCCATTCCACGTATTTCTTGCATGTCTCAACCAGCTTGCTTAAATAATTATTTGAGCATTAATTATTATACTATTAACAATTTTTACACCATAAGAAGTTCATTAAAAAATAATATCCTTTGACTGCCTAAGACTTCTGCACAGTACTGTACGTCAACAACTTTGTCATCTTTCCTGGATACAACTCTATGCTGTTGTGTGTGATAGATAAAGAAAAATTGGGTTTTGCAGGGTCACAATTTCATTTAATATTAATAATAAAAGAAGTGAGAGCACACGCTCAGATATTAAGACAATCGTTGCCATTGTCTTAACAACAAACTGTACGTCTGTCCACTGTCAGCGATCTACTGCATCATGCCTTTCTATAGTTTTGGCGGCAGCCCCTGTTGCTCTTGGCCGTTATTAAACTTTTAAACTTTTCACATTTTCTGTGTTCCACTGCAGAAAAACATTTAGCCCTATTGTGAAGCACACTTACGTGATTGGCTGATTGTTGCACACGGTACGCTTTTATGTGCACGTGCTCCTGAAGTAACTCATTCCGGTAAATAAACCTGGTTTGACACTGACTGCTAATAGTTAGTGTTGATGCTGCTTATCTCAGATTGCATTTGTTTGGTGCTATTAAATTAAAACATTTTGTAAGTACAACACACAATTTTGTTTGTTGGTTAAATAAAAAAAAAACATTGTTTAACACTGACTTTTGTTAAAGCTTGACACTAATGTACACAATGAATTGATTCTCAAAGAATTGTTTTAAAAAGACATTTTGGCAAAATTGAATGAAATTGAATGCAATAAAAACCGAATGGAAACTGAAATGAATACAATGTTATGGAACCGGGCACTTGTGAATTGAAATCAGGTCGAATTATGAGGGAGAGCTCATTCAGAGCTCCCTACCAGTCATAGTGAAAGGATTACTCTGTCGGCCATAGGATTTGAACACACAACCTACCAAACATGGGAATCCCTTGAGTAACACACCACTCCATCCATCCATCCATCCATCACTTGTTCAGTACAGACCCTGAATTCAGCTCCTGAATTCTAACTGAAATTTTTTTACTCACCCTTGTTATTTTAATGTTATGTTAATAAATAGCTGTATATAAACTATATAAATGCAGATGAGTGTTATCTTACAGGTGGCAGAAGCGTGCGGTCATTCTGAAGTAGCAGGGTGCACAGCTGAGTGCGGTCCAGTCCCTGCAGACTGTGCTCTTGAAGCACTCTGCTGTTGTGCTCCGTGCTCAGGTTATGGCAGAAATGGCATCTTCCCCTGCAGCCATTACACCAAGGCAGTCAGACAAACAGAACACACAAAATGAGCACCGTCCCCCCAGGGAGATTTACCGGCTAGCACAATGGGGGGGGGGGGGGGAAGTCGGAGGATTATGGTGGCAAAAAACAGAAAGAAGTATTCCTCACAAAATCCTCAAGGCAACAGACAGAACAAGTTACACCACATATGGCACCTGGCTTGGCTAGAAAATTTCACACAATATTACAATGATGATCTAACACGAAGTGTAAAGTAATAAAAAGTGGCTTTACAGAAGTGCGGTTAGAGACCACTGAGGGCTTGGGTGCGGTCTGCCGCTGCCTTCTGACACAACATGAAATACAGTACCGGTGTATTTACTATATAACAACAACAAGGATAATAGGGTTTTAATATTCTTATAAAGCTTAACGAGACTAAGTTGTTATTAGAAAGGACGCTCTCTAGTTCGTCTGTTTCCAACAGTGTCTGTGTAATGCTGAAATTATTCTTGATTGGTTCCCTTGTGAATTTTCCGTGCTGTCGTGTTAGTTATTTATATGAAAAGAAACCTGGCCAATTTATATGTATGAAGTACAAGCATCACGAAACACTACGGCCTCTTTTATATAGAGTACAAAGTTTTATAAAAAATATATACTTCTATAAACTCGAAAGACGTGTTCTGAAATTCTTAATAATTATTACTTGCCTGCGGTTACTGGATACGGTTTTATATTACACGTAGGCCTACCTTTCTTTAATGTTCTTGCAGTCTCCTAATAGGTAGAATTTGCACAGATGCAAGTTACTGCAGTTATCACACGTTCTCGCTTTGCAGAGTCTGACGTTTGTTTTGGCGATCACTCTCTTCCTCCCGTTGAGAACAACAACGTGGAAACTGTCAGAAGAGTCATTTAAGATGCAAGTGTTAAATCTGACACTAGCGGGCAAATCATCGTAGTCTATACCCCCGCCGTGGGCGCAGATCATTCCGGCGATCTGAGCGCTCATTCTCGTTCCGTAACACGGCGCGACCACAGCTGAGTCTAGTTTAACTGCGTGTAACAGCAAAAGATCATTTCATCTGCTGATGACGAAATGAAACCGAAACATATTTTTGTGGCGTTGCTAGACGTCAGCGTCCGTGGGCGAGAAGCTGGAGCGCAGGCTGACTGTTGCGTCAAAATGTCTCCCCTCTGCATATCTTCCTGTCTATAATATGTCCTTTAACCTTTAGATTTTTCTTTAAACTTTAAACTTTAATTTAGAGTATTTGACTTCCATGACCGAAACGGTTCAATATTTTTTCTATGAACTTTGAAAATCCATTTATATGCATTTGCGAAAATTTTAAACATATTCCGTGATATATTGAATTGTAATAGTAAATCAGTAACACATGCAGTAACCGTTATAACCAGTAGATGTCAGTAATGACACAGGAAAACTTTATGGGCTTTTATTTATTAGGAATGAGTTACAATTAAGGGGCGGCATGGTGGTGCAGTGGTTAGCACTGTTGCCTCACACCGCTGGGAACTGGGTTCGAGTCCCCGCCTAGGTTCCATGTGTGTGGAGTTTGCATGTTCTCCCTGTGCCGTCGTGGGGTTTCCTCC
>JABFEB020000060.1:26660328-26677621 GCA_019775895.2 Stomatorhinus ivindoensis | reverse complement strand
GTACATGCATGGGAGTCTTTGATTTAACACTGGGTACATGCATGGGAGTCTTTGATTTAACACTGGGTACATGCATGAACATAAGAACATAAGAACTATACAAACGAGAGGAGGCCATTCAGCCCACCAAGCTCGCTTGGGAGTCTTTGATTTAACACTGGGTACATGCATGGGAGTCTTTGATTTAACACTGGGTACATGCATGGGAGTCTTTGATTTAACACCCGAGACATGCATGGAGTCTTTCATTTAAAATTTAAGACAAAAATGGGTTCTTTGATTTAACACTGCATGCATGTAAGGGAGTCTGATTTACCACTGGATACATTCAAGGGAGTCTTTGATTGAACACTGGAATATGCCTGAGATGTGCATCCCTCCTGTGTTCTGCTCTGTATGCACTAGAATCAAATGCAAATATCCACAGTTTATACAATAACTCTTTCTGAGTGATTTTCAATGCAATATTTTTAAAACTATTGTTTGATATTGTTATATTTTAGATATAGGTTAGATACTGTTAGCCAGAGGTTAGAGATCACTAAATTTGGCCTGGTCTATTTAAAATTAACATACGGCAATTTTACCTGTATTTATACTTTTACAATATTAATTACACAATATTAATTTTCATTTCTACTCATTTTCTACTTTTTCAGTAATGTCAGACGTAGGGACATATTTTCGTAAGAGGAATCCCTGTTCTCTGTGTTAAAACTGGCCATATTCCTCATGTTCCCGCCACTGTGCTCTGTGGAGACTTGCAGATAAAACAGGGGGGGGGCGTAAACTTGTGACAGCTCTCTCATCCCTCAGCTCAGGCGTTCTGAAATAACCAATCTGCCGACAATATAACAGCCACAAAATCTTATCATTCACAAGAAATGGCGCCATTTGAATTCCGGCTACAGGAAGCCAGAGTGCCGTGCAGGGTTGCATCATCCAAGGTAATTTCAAAGAAATGTCAAGATTGTTTTTTTTGTTTAGTTTTTTTTCCCCCTTCTCCATTCTGGCATTTCCCTGCGTGCAAATGCTATTCTTACTGGCTAGCAAACGGGCATGGCTGGGACCCTCATCTTTGAAACCAGTTTGGAGAAAATTAAAACCAGGTCACTTGCTGAGGGTGACGGAGGCAGATCTCAGTGGAGGACACCTTTGACTAGTGACAAAAGGGCCATCTTCCTTGTCTCTGAAGGCCTTACTTCAGTGTGCTGGCTCACAGTGGCACTCTATGCCTCGCACTGTCCAATCACTGTCCACTCTATGCCTCGCACTGACCAATCACTGTCCAATCAATGCTTCGCACTGTCCAATCACAGCACTATCCCTTGCACTTCCTGGAATGACCTCTAAGCTCACTGTGATCCTGCACTGGATGAGCAGTTCTAGATAGATAGATGCATGGATAAATGACAGCATATATTACGTAAGCTTCTACTTTATCTCTCAGTTCCAGCACAACATCAGCAACACTGTACATCATTTCTTGAATGCTTGACCTTTTATAAAAAAAATTCTTGATGATGATCTAATACCGAGTGATATTCTGGCTTACTGAAACTATTCAGCTTAAACATGCTACCTATGTATTCTGGGGCCTGTTCAGATGTTCCCCTTCCTTCTGACCTGTGTTACTTGGTGGAGGCTTCAGCCTCACTGTCACCTTACACTGGAAAAGTAGTATGGAAAATAATATATTCACACATGTACATTTCTGTATTCAGTATACTGGGTATATTTGTTTCATTTGCACAAGTGGGTTTTGTCGCTAATACAACTCAGGAAAAAATTGAGAGCCCACAGCAAATATTTCAGTTAACCTCATATATTAATTTATGGGTATGCCTGTGCAAAATATAGTTTTTTTTTTTTGCAAACTCCAGCCTGGTTCTTCCCTGCTTCTCATTAATGAAGGGCTTCTTCCTTACTTTATGGGTCTTCAGTCCTGCTTCTAGAAGCCTGTTATGAGTTGTTCTAGCGGTGCACTTCACACCACTTAATGTCTCCCGTTCTTTCTGAAGGTCACTTGAGGTCATCCTCAGATTTATGAGGCACTGCCGGATACGTTGATGACTGGTTTTTGGTCATTGCCAATGTCTCCTGCTTCACCTTCTTCTTGTGTCCTGCTGTCTTAGAAACTTTGAGCCTGGAAGCAGCCTGCCTCGCAGTGTAGCGTTCTGCCAGCAGAACCAAGATTAAACAAGGATTTTAAAATGAAGATTTTTTTTAAATATAGAGTGGTCTGTTATTTTTTTACAGAGCTGAATGTACACCCTTTCTCTACCCCCTTTTTAGAATGAAACACATCCTAATTGCAAATAATGCGTAACAGTATCAAATGGAACACTCAGTAAATACAAAAGCAGGTCAAAGATATAGTGATCCTAAGCATTGATTTCTCTTCCTGAGACCTCCCTGTCCTTATGGACGCTGTAATTATCACGGTGTCCCTTCCCCTTTCCTCTGCTCTCACCTTTAAAAGTACCGCGAGATATATGATGCCTTGCAGGGGTCATTCATAATTCATCCATCCTTCATAAGTGAATATTTACTGCCAGGTCAGAAATAGATCCGCGTGCTTTTCAGACCACAGCTGGACGGCTTGACACTGTGATGTTAAATGGGTAAACGACTGCGATTTATTTGCATCACATCTTTTAATCGATGATCGGTATTAATCGGATTTAATTACAAAACTGCCTTGGAAAGGTTTCCCCTGCATTGAAAATAAAATATATGTTATGAAAAATAGCAAAGAACAACTTTTACCCCCCCCCCCAAAAAAAGTATCATTATACCATAATAAATATCACATTAATACTAGGGTCATTAATTCATAGGATCTGCGTTGATAAACACCGCGTCATATGACTATGTAGCGTTTGCATATCAGTCGCCTATTCCTTTCTGTATCCCGACCCAAGGCAATTAAGTCCACTGGATGTTACCAGCGCTCATAATGTACATCGCTAACGCTGGGTGACAGTTAACATTTTCTATAAGCTGGATGATGACTTTGTCCTAGCTGGTCTCAACTGTGATACTTAATTATAAAACTTTTTACGTAATAGTAAGGAAACCAAGAACTGCCGTGCTTGTAATTATTTTATTAATGCCATTATCTCGAAATAACCAGACAATTGTGCCGCTATCTCAAGATAACATAGTTCCGTTTTTTCGAAATACCGATGCAGACCGAGAAATCCCGGGAGCGGCGAATAAGGACGACGAAGCGCGGAACTGCACGGAGCTGCTCTTTAATAAAGCGCGTTTAAAAGCGCCGCATTAAAGCAAAAATATAGCGACACGAAAACAGACTCACACACGGAAGGAGAATTACACAGTGGCTAGGGACATGTCAAGATCACACATACAGCACTAGTACAGGTATGCGCGACACTTCGGAAATATAACGCAAGTATTAACACTAAAAACAATTACACACTGGGCCATTTACAGTGGCTCAGGATATGGTGTACACTATTATGACGCCACATGGCTGTCATGCCATAGGTAGATCAGCTCGTATATGTATGGTAACTGTGTTTTGTTGGTAACTTAATGAGTGCATTCGTATAGGCCTATTTCATGTTAAAACTGAGTGTTGTGTCCATGTGGCAGGTCATGTCTCTGGTCCTGAAAAATCTTCAAACGTCATTCCACTGAATAAAACATGTGAAGAAAAATACCGAAAGGAAAAATCCTGAAATGTGATATAAACAAATCTTCACACCCACATTCAAATCTGAATCTTTAAGGGTTATTCCACTAATTGAAATGTGGGTTATCTCAAGATAATGGTATAAAAAATAACTGCAAGCTCTGCCGTTCTCAGCTTCCGTATAATAAAACGGCATAACCTATAAAAACACTGTTAATTTTCTTTCTGCATATTGACTCGTATCCGCTTATGAACGCATCTTTGTATTTCCTCTCAGGCAAAACATTTACCTTGACTTTTCCCCTATACCTGCATTTAAAGGGGAATGTAGCCTGAATGTGTAATGTATCCGAAGTCTTTTTCGGGGTCTTCTACAGCGGCGTCCTTTACAGTGTGTATCCTTGAAGGAGGACGCTCAATATGCAGGCTCCGGCAAGGCGACACTGGCTTTCTCTACGTGTTATTCGCCGCCGCGAGTCCCACCAACCATCTGTCTCTCGTCTAGAGAGATTAAAAGGTGAGTCATCATTCTGAAGAAGAAGAAAAGCCAGTCTGGAAAAAAATCTATTTGTCGTCTGGGGGAGCGTGGTGGTGGTATTTATTGTTAGAAACACTGTTTTTAAATGAGGTGAAAAGGTAGGTGTCTGGAATTAAGAATAAAGCTGGATGTGGGGCGTGGGGGGCGGATTTGAGTGGTTGGGTGAGTTTTAATGTACGTCTGCTGCTACACTGCTGTTGGCAGTGTTAAGGCAGTGATGAGCACCCCCCACCCCTGGTCCACTTGCGAATGCACACACCTCTTTCCTGCTTCTGCTTCCCCCTCAGCATTGATGACGCGCGCAGTTCAATCGCAGCCACAATTGCGGGGGCGAATACGTCACCGCACGGACCGGAGCAAGAACAAATCCCAGGACTAGATGACCTGAGTTTGAAGTTTTTCCCCCCTTGATTTCCAATCTGATGTTTTTTATTCTCTTTTCTGTCATCATGCTCACATTTGCTCAAACCACTTCAGCACACATACGTGTCTGGGGAAGCGAGGCCTCCATAAGAACAGAGCAAAGAATCAAACACGCATTTTCTTTCTGAGGCATGTAAATAGAGAAGCCAGGACGGACTCTTTGAACTTCCGAATGCGGACAGCCTTGTTCACAGTCTTGCTGTCCACCTCTTCGGCTGTTTTCTAATTGCACATAACATGCGATTGATATCTACAGTACGTCTGGAAGAGGTGATCTCCCGATGTGACTATTTCCGTTATTTTACGCCCGACAGAGATTAAGTGATGTTAATTGGCAATTTGCTTCCAATCATCATGTAAAGAATTGCCTTCGGCTATAAAATGTTGCTCATTATACACAGCTAACCATGAAGAAGGAAGAAGATTTAATATTTTTATTGAAGGGTTGAAGTGCATGAAGAGTTCAGGAGCAAAATCGAATGGTGTAATTGGATAATTAAATGACCATAAATCTAAGCGAATAACGACCCAATTTGCTGGTCAAGTGGAATATGTGGAATCACTGTTTTAAGCTTGATTCTCCCTTGACAGAAATAAAGAAAGAAAGAGAATCAAGAATACATCCTGCTTCTTGTTTTTCTTGATTTGTTTGAAACTTTGGACTTTCTAGATGTAAAAGTGTACAATGTCACTCTCCAATCCAGCTGTTATGTCTACTGACTTTGCAGACGGGAGTCCTCCCTCCCCTGTGACACTGATGTTTCTCTCACATGGGGGAATTCAATAGTTAGAATAATGGTGTCTGTATTGTGTTATATATAAACCTTCATAATAATGTTTTTCTATTATTAAATGTGTGTATCAATCTCATTTATTTTTCACGTCAGCTATGGATCAGACATGCATTTTCAGAGCACATTTTTCAGCAAGAAGCATACATTAAACTTTTTCCTCAGAGTCTAATACGACACACAATTAAAACTTGCCTGAAGCCTGACATTTCCAGGACAAAGGATTCAAAAGCAGTTTTAATGCTGTAATTGTGTGGGTTCATGCTGCACAAATATAACTGTGTGTATATCAAAGGCAACCAGTTTTTCTGAAACAGGATAGCTCGCTGACACTAACAACAAATAGCAAAAAAATAAAAACAGAAATCAGTAACTCCTGAACGTATGATGACACAATGTATTAGATCTGAATGCGGCATTTGCGTGGAGTTGGCATGTTCTCTGTATGTTTGCGTGAGTTTTCTCTCGGTACTCCAGTATCCTCCTGCAGTCCAACTTTTGTTGATTGCTGTCTGAAAGTTCTCCATACTTTGTGAGTGGGTACCCCATGACTGGCTGATCTGCATCCTCAAATAGGCTAAATGTTTGGTATGACCTCGTTACTGGATAATACTGGGGAATTTTATTTATTTATTTATTTTTCGGATGTTTGCCTTGACCTTATAACAGCGTTATGATCATTAAGAAGATGGACCATGCTAAGATTACAAACCCCTTTGTTTTAAACCACCTGCATAAAATGAGAAGAAACATTTCTGAGAAGAACAGACTCCTCAGTACAGATATAGAGGCCAGCAGTTCTCATTCTGGAAAACAGCCAAATACAGTTTATTTCCCTGCTATTTAAGGATAGGTGTTTTTAAGAAGAGTTACGGCTTTGTTGCGGTTCAGACAGGAACCTGTGGTGTGAATGCATTGTCCCCTATAGTAATTACAGGGACGTGAAAAGGTACATTTTCGAAAGTGATTGCAGTGTGTGTGATGGCATTTCTGCGAGTTGTGTGCAGCGCAGAATTGTTCAGTGCGTCACCGGGGCTGGGGTGTCGGCCTGTGGACGACACAGGACGGGGCGGCCCTGCTTAACGTGCGGTGTGAACACTCTGACACCCCTTAACACCCCCCTGGCAACACCAGGTGGTGCTGTGGGCAGTGCCCCCTCCCCACTGTAATGTCCAACATCATCCTGTGAATCAGGGTCTCCAAATTAGCTGTCAGTATGACCTGCTTTTAAGGTCCAGGATAACCCTCCATCACACATTTGCTTATGGGTAATTTGTGGATGGTGTTTGTGGTGAATTTTGCCATTAAAATTCATAATTCTGACTCCAATTACACCTCATGTGTACATGTTGATTGCAATATTGCAGCATCAACATGCAATATAATTACGATGTGCAAACAGGGACAGAGTATTACGGAGGGTGAAGCAAACTTATTTTGTCTTCTGTTCATTTTAGTTCACTTTTTCCGTAAAAAAGGATTTCCTAAGAGACACATTAAAAAACAGCCAATCCATTTTTGTTTCCGCGTTCTAATGGTTTAGCATGGTTTAGCGAAAAGGCTTTCCATTTTCCCCAAGCCGACGCCAGCCTGCGGTGTTTTAGCTCTCCTGCCAGCCCAGGTTCAGGCTGAGCGTCACCCCTTGGGGTCAGGAGACACCAGATTCATGTTAGATTAATCAAGGCAGAATGTCGAGCTGGGAAGGTGCGCCAGCCTGGGGGTCATTAAAGGTCAGCACTATGCAATCATGCACTCAGCTATGTCAGTACATGTTACCAGACATACTGGGCCGGCCCGCACTATAGGTGACATAGCCGATCACCTAGGGCACCATTTGATTAGGGGGCGCAAAATAGTGAGTAGGGTGCCAGAACAGCCAGGGTCAGGCCGGTAACAAGTAGCGATTCAAATCCAGAAAAGCGCATTGTGCTATGGGTAGATATTTCCCATACTTTGTTTTTGCAACATTAACCCATGAGTAATTATGCTCACACGTATCAGCATTAATATTTATATTTTACGTCATGTTTTTCTTCCTCTCCACAAATGTTGTGTTTTAGGCTATAAATAAATCCAGTCAAAGAGCTTCGGCACGTAAGGTACCAGCCTCCCACTGACGGGATTCTCTGGGTCTCCTTTCTCTCCAGGATGAGTAAGAGAGTGACGCAGTACAAAGGCAGGAGGGCATTACTTCTAATGATCTGCATCATTACCCTGTGGGAGAAGGCGGTGGCGGTCACAGGCAGCCAGAAAGGTAAGTGACAAACACACCCCTCACCCTCACCCCCCCCCAGCTGCCCGCCCCAGTCCACGGCCAATAGAACCAGGCATCCTTTTGGGGGAAGCTGAGCCAGGTAACCCACTGATTTGGGGGAATCAAGAACAGCTACGGGTTACGAACCCACATCCTTTCCGAACACACAGCCCGGGTGGGAGATTACAGGATTACAGCATCTCTGAGAGGCTTACATTCCTTCACGCTGTAAAGGTCATGACCTCAACGAGTCTCACTGCGATGTGAATCAAGGGCGTCGAATTTGTATAAAGTGGCCAATGAATGCACCATCAAAAAACTAGTTTTTGTCTACCTCATTGTGTCTGAACTGTGGCCACCGGGCAGAAAATAAGGGGTCTTCAAGATCCACTCTACTAGGCTTAGCATTATTTACCTCAACACAGTAGCCGGGCTGAACTGGACAGTAAAGGACACACATGACAGCCACACACCATGCAACCACATACTGTTTATCACATTTGTACTTTTGCACATATTGGCTATTCTGTACATATTGTTTACATATTACATGTCTCGTCCTGTGTTTTTCTCTGCACTTCTCAGGCAGTTGTCAACTCAGTCTCATTCTGCTGTTGTGCACAATGATAATTAAAAAATGAACCTTGAATTTGTCGGATAACTTTTGCTACATTTAATTTACCTTATGTTTTTCTTTTTTGTAATCTATCAGATTGTAAGGTATTTATTTGCATTTTCTGCAAATAAAGAAGTATCTGGAATAATTCCACAAAATAATTACCCGTTGAGTCAAATGAGCAGCGTGCAGTATCCAGTCCCAACCAATTCGCGACGAGAGTTTTTCTTAAATCAAATTATCTGCCAGAGAAATGCCGTCAAAATCAACAACATCTAACATCTCCTTCCTTCGCTGCCACTCTGGCAGATGTCTTAATTTTCTGAAGGGTCTAAGGAAAATTCTCTCTTTCTTTTGTGTCAAACTGTGACAGCAATATAAACAATAAACAGCATTTTTTCCCTTAGAAGCAAACAGACATGTTTCTACGTGCAAAAATAGATCAGTACGAAAGTGATTCAAAATGGCCACTTGAAATGAAAAGTTCAAACACAACATTCAGCTGATTTTAATGATGTACTTCATGCAATAACTGAATAAGATACAATTTTGTCTAATATAGGTCTATACCAGAACACATCCACATAACTACAAACATAAGTAATGACCATACTTCAGTATGGATGTTTCTACCCATTAATAATTCATGGAATTCTGGAAAGTGAGTTATCTATCTGCAGTTATGGGGAAATGACTCAATCAGCTGAGTGCTCTATGACTCTTCATACTCAGCTGGTTGGTTGAAACAAAGCCTTGGTCTGGATTTGTACTTTCTGGGCCTGAACTTTCCACCTCTGTCTATAATGGATTACTTTTGTGAATAACTTTCCCATCACTGTCTATGTGCACTTTGAGTCTCCTTTAAAAAAAAAAGTTACCGCCTAGTGTTATTTTTTAAAATTAATTAAGACTTTGCCTGAAGGACTGCTAACTATTCACATGTGCAGGTGATGCTAAGCGACAGTCTGGTGAGAAGATAGAGGTTGGAAAAGAAATGTGTGCCTTTCGCACCTCCGCCACATGCATAACTTACCTCTGTCATTCTTCCCGTTGGTGTGACGCTCCGTGGCGCCCTGCCATTTGTTCGATATCAGACCTAATGACATTATTTATGAGATGTACTGGTGAAGGGTTGTTACAGGTGCTCCTGAACTTAAAATGGTGTTACGTTCAGATGAATCCATCGTAAGTTGAAAATATCGTAGGTTGAATATATCGTATGATATGATAAATAAATAAATAAATAAATACTCTAAATAAGTCATTTTTGTTAAACACAGAAAAAACACCATACAATATATTGCATAACACTGTATCAGATAAGTGGTATCATCAGCATGACATCATAGGCTGGCAATTGGGTGAGTACTATTATTTTAATGGGGGAGAGTGACTGTGGTCAAAATTGTTGACCTAGGGGTTGCTGACAGTTAAAAATGAATAACTGGCCGGTTATATTAGATCATTAATGATAGGATACATTTGATCTGTCTCTGTTGGGTGGGAGCTGCCCACTCATACGCTCCCATATGAGATGTTTATGCCCACGATCGCTACAGAGACTGGGTGTGTGGCTGGATGGATGCTGCTTTCACCTGGCATATCACTAGCTGGGGAATAGATCAAAATCCAAAGCTTGATGAGTCCTGAATGTGCATCGCTGGCACAGCATTGTCCGTTGCAAGTCAAAGCATTGAAAAGTGAGGAGCATCTTACATATATTTCTGAATATATTCTGGTTTTCTAAAACCTTGACTTTCACACAGTAAAGATGTCTAGTTACGTAGCATTAATAATTTAATGAGTTATTGAATGACTTTTGAATATTATGGTAACAACTTAGCTCAATGATATATACTGTACAGTATACTGTGATGTATACTTATACAGTTTTTTGAAAGCATTCGTACAGTATTACAATTTGATATATCTGAAAAAGGCTGGAGAAGCGCATTTAGATTTCCTCTCCTACATTAGTTATGAACGTCTAAAAATCCATTTACCTGCTTTAGTAAATGTAGACAGAATGGATACCTCTTCCCAGTGTCCTGCTGCATGCTGGTATCCCTACTAACCTCATAAGTGAATGATTGTACTTGACCGTGCTTGTGTACCTGATCATGTTCTTGTGTACCCATTTTACGTCATCTCCCATTGCCGGAGATCAGTTCCTATACTTAAAAACAGATGTACAGAGGACAGTAAAAATCCCTGGATGTTGATGTTACTACCCCAAATATCAAAAATACACTGGTTGCATCCTTGCTGAACGAGACCAATCCCATAATTCACTGCGGCCCAGGTTCGTTCTTGGAAGGCAAGTTAGGAAGACCACTCTAGCTAAGACCACAAAAACGGTCTTTGCGTTCTTGGTATTGAGATTCACCCTCTCTGTCGTTCTTCTGGGACCAGATAATGATGTCCAATTTGATTGGCTGTCATTGTACACTCAGCTGTGATTACGTACATTAGCAGGTGGGGCAAAACGAAACCTACAGACACGCTAATGGGGTGGGGTGTCAATCACGCTCATGAACACCCTGGTTTCTATGTCTCCGTTTTCATCAGCTTGCCCTCTAGGCTCACGGTCCTAGCGCTTCCCGCAGTTTTCTGTCTGTTGTTTTGATTCAACATGACAGCTGAGTGATTCCGTCTGTCACGCTGTAACTGTGTAACGCTTTAACTGAGTGTGCAGACACCCATTCTGTTCTCTACTGTCAATTTTATCAATCACAAGCAGGTAATAGGAGCCTGGGAGATGCCCGGTAAGGCGTTCAGGAATCTCACAGTAACGCTAATTGCCAGGATGCCACAAGTGCTTCCAAAACATGCTAGCAGGATGGCATTTCATTAGAGTGACCCGAGACAGTTCAGGCTTGCTTGGAAATCTTAGAAGGCATAAAGAAATAGATGTCAGGCCAGATAATTTAACATTTTAAGAAAATGGAAGTCACTGACAGCCCGCATCTCGTAATTAGCGTAACGTGACGAGACAGAAGTGAAGCGCCGCGTTGTCTGCCTGAGCCGCTGGCGCCTGGACGATTTCTCAAAGCCTGGTGAACGGGGTCCATTGAGGGTGGTGAGTGGCGCAGTGCAGACTCTACAGCCTCACAGAGGTCTAATCTACACACAGGGGGCTGAATCCGGAAGTGACTGGAAGGTGACGAGGGTGGCGTTAGGTTGGGGGGGTGGGGGCAACAGCTAAGGGCTTCTTTGTATTGAACTGCGTGAACGTGTCTTAGGGTGACATACCTCCCTCGAACGTGGAACCAAGTTCACTTTAAACCAAAGTCACCCTCCGTGTGCCAAATTTGTGAGCTTTGTGACATCTGTATGAAATTTTAACATGAAAGGTGTCTTAATAATTCTGTTTGATGTTTATGAATGTTTCTAGGTCCCTCAAAGCCAGTAAAACTGTGGTTCCTCTTGGAAATAGAGCTTTCAGATCCCTAAATTAAAATAATGCAAAATTGAATACTTAAGCCATCAGTTAATAAATGGACATATTTATTTATTATTTGTTTACTTTAGGTTCAACAAACCTGCATTGGCAAATAACATTTTAAGCATTTTAATGAGACGTTCCTGTCTGATGTTGCATTATGGACGCTTCTGAGACAAGCATTACAACTTCCTAATTAGTCATTTACCACACTAGGGTGAGCTTCCTTCCCTAGACAGATGCTGCTTGAAAATGTCACTTTCAATTAAAAAATAACGGGGCGCATCACGCGTTAAATAATTCAGACGTGGCAGCCTGAGTTGGAAATCGGGGAGGGGGGGGGGTAATTGCAGGGGGACCGGAGATGAAAGCGACTTCCTACGTCGTTGCACGCTTCATCCCTCCCCTCCGTGTCCACAGTGCAGCACGTCCGGACCGGGACCTGCGAGGTGGTGGCCATTCACCGGTGCTGCAACAAGAACAAGATCGAGGAGCGCTCGCAGACCGTCAAGTGCTCCTGCTTTCCCGGGCAGGTTGCCGGAACCACTCGAGCCGCACCCTCCTGCGTCGATGGTACTTCCCTTTGAAGGACGTCTCACGCCACACTGATTGGCATCCAACTGACATCCTTTGTAGCTTTTGTAGTTCAATTATACTGTACAGCGTAATTATGTTTGTGGAATCTGGTGGTGTTATTTTCCTTTACAGCATAGCTGGCTGTTTGTGGCAGCCAGCATTAACATTGTCTGGTTTTAAATTAACAACAGTTTTCCATATTTTTTATATGTTTGTGTTATTGCATTAATGAAAACACCTGTATATTGCTATGCCATACTATTTAATGATGTAAATCTTACAAAAAGCCATAGGTAATATACACTAGTGGGCAAAATCGTGGAAACACCAAGCATTTTTGGCATAACGCTATTAAAATTACTACATGAATATTAGCAGTAATGTTTAGAAACAATCAAAGATCATACATTGGACGATTAAATAATTAACTGTAGCAACAGTTGAATAAAGTTCTGGAATGTATAAAAATTGGAAGAGTTTCCACAGCTTTGGCCAGTAATGCATCGGCCTTCCAGCTGCTTCAGAGGTACAGTACAGGGTTGCGGAGAGTCTGGAGTCCAACCTCGGTGGCGTGGGACATACGGTACGGCACCTTGGATGGGATGCCGGCTCAATGCACGTCAATCCAGCAGTCTGTCTTTGTACTGTGGTGGAAAGCCAACACGACACAATGAGAGCACGCAAACCCCATGCTGAGGCAGAAGTAGGATGCTACCCCCCAGTCCTGGAGGTGTGAGGCAACAAGACTGATCCACTGGGCCATCAGATTATAAGAAATTTGGTCCTTATTTTGAGCACATTGCAGCCCAACACATCAGAGCAGGCGTAAGTAAGGTGCATACTGATCAACTATAACATTAATACCACCTGCCTAATATTGCGTAGGTCCCCCTCGTGCTGCCAAAACAGCTTAGACCAATCGAGGCATGGACTCCACAAGACCTCTGAAGGTGTCCTGTGGTATGTGGAACTTGTCTGTCCATCACATCTCACAAACACTGGATAGGTTTGAGATTTGAGTAATTTGGAGGCCAAATCGACACCTGGAACTCTTGAATATTCTTCCAACCATTCCTGAACAATTTTTGCCGTGTGGCAGGGCACATTATCCTGCTGAAAGAGGCCACTGCCATCAGGGAATACTGCTGCCAGGAAGGGGTGTACTTGGTCTGGAGTAAGGTTTAGGTAGGAGGTACATGTCAAAGTAACATGCACAAGAACACCAGGACCCAAGGTTTCCCAGCAGAACACTGCCCAGAGCACTACACTGCCTCTGCTGGCTTGCCTTCTTCCCATAGTGCACCCTAGTGCCATCTCTCCTTAAGGTAAACCACGCACACACCCGGCTGTCCGCATGATATAACAGAACATGTGAATTATCAGACCAGGCCGCCTTCTTCCATTGCTCCATGGTGCAGCTCTGATGATCACGTCCCCATCGTAGCCGCTTTCCACACTGGACAGAGGGCAGCTGCAATGCACTGTGTTCTGACACCTTTCTATCATAACCAGCATCAACTTTTTCAGCAGTTTGTGCTACTGTATCTCTCCTGTGGTATCGGACCAGGCGGGGTAGCCATCGCGCCGCACGCGCATCGATTAGCTTTGGTTACACATGACCCTGTTGCCAATTCACCGGTTGGCGCTCTTTATGGCACTTTTATTTACTGAGCACCGCATTCCGGGTACACCCCAAAAGACCTGCGGTTTCGGAGATGCTCTGACCCAATCATCTAGCCATCACAATTTGGCCCTTGTCAAAGTCGCTCAGTTCCTTAAGCTTGTTCATTGTTTCTGCTTCACACACATCAACTTCAAGACCTGACAGCTCACTGGCTGTCTAATATATAATGACATTCTTGACAGATGCCATTGTAACAAGATAATCAATGTTATTCACATCACCTGTCAATGGTTATAATGTTATGGCTGATTGGTGGATATGACACAGATTATCGTGTGAGGAAAAGGTGTGAAAAAAGTTGAAGATAAAAGAAATTCACTGTACTGTGTTTAGACTTTTTTCAGACGTTCCTGGGACAAAACTGAAATAAGTGGATTTCATAGCTCAGTAATGGTTGGAAACAGACCACTATGCAGCAACGAGGAAACATCCCGTCATAATGGGCTAAGAGTCAATGGCCTGGGTGGTGTTTTGCAGAGTGTCGTTTGATTTGTGTCTTCTTATGTGTTAATCTAGCCGTGATCTGTGCTGCTCATTAGCCGCATTTGGCCATGTGTCTAATGCCTGCTCATGCCCTCCGCTCCTCCCCTCCGTTCCTCCCCTCCGCTCCCCTTTCCCAGCCTCCATCGTGGAGCAGAGGTGGTGGTGTCAAATGCACCCCTGCTTGGATGGAGAGGAGTGCAAAGTTCTGCCTGATCTCAAAGGCTGGAGCTGTGCTACTGGTAACAAGATCAAGACCACCAAGGTAGGTCCCCAGATGGGCCGCAAAGCATCTGGCCTGAGGGGACGAGGGGACGTGGGCCGGGGCTCCGGGCGGGAAGCGCTGCAGGGCTGCTGGGCTGCTGGGCTGCTGGATATATTTAGCCGGGAACATAGCATGGACACGTGCAAAAATACATCTTTTCTCCAGGGTTCAGCAAAATTTAAAAAGTCTGAAGACACAAAAGTTACATACTAAAAAATATAAAGGGGAACTCTTCCCCAGAGATTTCTGTGTATTACATTAAAAATATGGAAAAATCCAGACCTTCTATTGGTCTATTTTGAGGTTTCCCCCATTTTCAAACTTTTTAGTCACTTAGTGGGGCTGAATTTCTATGTGGGTAAATTACTGTTAGGCTTCCTCCTCACCTTTCTTTGCTCTCACCCTTTTCCATTTCCCCTCCTCCTCCATCTCTCTCTCCCCCCGTCATTCTTGGTCTTACACCAGAGGAGGCAGTATGGTGGGTAGGCTTTCTCAGGGTGCAGCGCTCCCGTAAGCTCGCTGGGGAACTGACATCGCTGTTTTATCGGGCCGCTCATTTGGTCGTTCATCATGCTAATATGTTATTTACGTTTGTTTGGTTTCCTTGATTGAACAAGTGCTGCCATCCTCATTACACTAATTGTTGCTCCGCAAGGTTGGTTTTCCCAACACCCTGATATAAATATTCATAGAAATAAAGATGCCATTATACAAAAATAAATTCAGGTTTAAAAAAACACTATGTACCTGCCATACCTATTCAATACCTAGCTGGCAGTCTGGCCGTTATTTGCTTAAATATCCCGAATTGTGAAGATTTACCTAGTGTTTGTTATAAGAAATTAAAATGGATTTTTTTTCTCTCCTCTGCTAATGCACAAATTCGTTAAGATTTCCTCGGACAGAGACCAGCTTTGGTAACCTTGACGTCGCAAACTTGCAGTCCCAGGTAAAAAGTTTCTTCTATGACTCAATATTCACTCTCTTCTGGTTAATATTAATTGCCCTTTACAGACATTCTTGTGAGAATAACGCACTGAAGTTTGATTCACCGTTACAGCAGTTAATATGAATTGTGGATTCAATGCTTTTTCACTGTCTATAGTACAATTGTTTGTGTGACCTGCAATTTTTAGCCAGTCTTTAGTTCTCACATTTGTGTAGAGTGCAAAAAAGTACAAATTATAGAAACCTATTTATGAGACTTTTGCATTCATGTAAAACGGGTCCAGTGCTGCTTGTGTTTATTATTGCTATTTGATTTCACAACTCAATTCAGTTTCAGTGAAAGTAAGTTTATTTTTGTCCTGGTTGCTATTACAAGTCACAAGCTATAATCATATCATGTTTCACAGTTTTTTAAAACTCATATTAATGCAAGTACTGAATGTAAAAATCTATATAATTTTAATTCAAAAAATTATTTGCTATTTACAAATCTGTAAATGCACATTGGATATTGGAGGATATTAGTTGACAATTGAGGTTAAGTGTTTAATATACATTTACATAATGGATCTCCAGCATTTCTAACATATAGTATATTGATTGATTGACTTCATTTATTGTCATTTATTGACAAATATGAGACCTGCATATTATAAGTCTAACCTTAAACTAAGTTTCTTAAACCTCCAGTTTTGAATTGTATTCTCAAACTTCATTCATCCATTTTCCAACCGACTTATCCTACTGGGTCATGGCGGGTCTGGAAACAATGGGTATGAGGCAGGAAACCACCTTGGACAGGGGGCCAGCCCATCACAGGGCACACCCACACCTGTGGGCAATTTAGTAACTCCAATTAGGCTCAGCATGTCTTTAGTCTATGGGGAGAAACCAGAGTGCTCAGAGGAAACCCCATGATGACATGGGGAGAACATGCAAACTCCACACACATGTAACCCAGGCAGAGACTTGAACCCAAGTTCCAGAGGTGTGAGGCAACAGTGCTAACTACTGCACCACCATGTCACCCTAAATTTTATTCAATTTCTCCTTTTTAAAGTAACAACGTTCTTGGAACTTTTTTTCTGAATATTTTGGACGGTTTCTGCAGACACTTATACAAATGTGTACAGGAACCTTTAACAGGAACTTCATCAGGAACCACTGGCCACTTATGCCAACAGCCTGCTCCTACTCACAGAAACGCCACAATTCATCACACAAAGCACGCGGGGCAGGTCAAGAGGTTCACACACCTCTTGACAAAGCTTTCGAATGGACAATATGTGTGGAATAAGCATTATTGAATGTTATAATTGTTGCTAGCAGGCTCAGAAATGGCAACCGTGCTGAGATTTTTATGCAGTATGTAGCGGAGGGTTTATGGAGGATGGGCCGAATAAATAAAAAACGATCTGGCCAGAGGAAGACCTGAGGGCGAAAAACACCTTATTAATGAGAGCGGTCAGAGTTTGTGGCCAGACTCGTTAAAGCTAACAGGAAGCTAACAGGAAGCTAACAGGAAGCTAACAGGAAGCTAACAGGAAGGCCATAAGTGTAAAAACGCCATGGACCAAAGTCCATAAGGAAAGTTAGCACCTTTATGAATCCATGC
>JABFEB020000060.1:26648905-26660228 GCA_019775895.2 Stomatorhinus ivindoensis | reverse complement strand
TAACAGGAAGGCCATAAGTGTAAAAACGCCATGGACCAAAGTCCATAAGGAAAGTTAGCACCTTTATGAATCCATGCTTCAGAGAATTCAGGCAACATGGAGGTCCTTCTCAGTACTAGACAGGTGTACCTAACAAAGTGGCCACTGAGCATACATAATACATTTTTGTTTTTTAGCATCCCTTAAATTATAGGGTTATCTATCAAACCAAACCAGGCTTATTGTACTCTTTGTCTTTACAAGCTGACAATGACAGTAAGTCAATCTTTAGTTTTAAACAGTTCGGGAATTTATCATTAATCACAATGACATTTTGGAATTAAACTGTCTCTGCATTAAAGTGGATTTATAGCAACCGGCACATGGAGACAGTGCTTCGAAATATGCAAGTGACGATGCTAACCCTAAATAGCAAAACAGATCAGCTGTCTGGGCTTTAATATGTTCATTTCGAAGTGTTCTGATATCATTTATCACAGGCAATTTTCAGTGCTCATGCTTTGCTGTGAACTAAGGTTGATATAAAGAACAGCACCATGAGGACCTCAAAAGCCCTGAGATGCATTTCAGGGAGAATTTATGAGAAAAAATATGAGATCATAAAGAAACATTTATGCTTGTACCATATACTAATAAGTATTTTTATATTTATTTTTATTACAGTGATAATGCTTGCGAAATGATTGCGTCATTACTGGTATTTTCTGCTGTCACTTTTGTCATCTTGCTCTTAAGTCGTTGGCCTACATAGGCATGCATTTTAACCTGCACTTGTTTAACTTGTCACTGTTCTTTATCTAGTTTTATTAATAAAAAAATAATTGCTTCACCATAGCAAGCTTTAAGTTAAAAAGCTAAACTTAAAGGGACACTGTTATGCTCATTTTAACTGTTCATAATTTTGTTTTGGGTTAGGATAGGATAGATTTACATACTTCAGTGTTCCAAAAATGAATTATTTTTCTCATACTGTGCAACTCTAGTCACTCTATCTATAACTGTAAATGACTGAAATGCTCTTTCAGAACTTTAAGCCCCAGCCCCAATAAGCCCAGTCTGTTCTGATTAGTCAGCTGGTCCCACATATTCGTCCCCTGTCAGAAAAAATTGCTGCACAGGCTGCGGGTTGTGTGAAGGTGTGTCAAGCTTGCAGGTAGGAGACCAATAAGGAGTGTGTTACGAGGTGACCTCACCATGTCTTGGAATTCCAACATGATGCTTCAGGCAGATTAGAGAAGAGTGGGTTTTGTGGTGTGAGTTACTCCCTTCAGTGTTTACCTTGGGCCTTAAGACTTTGCAGACCACTTTTATGCACATAACGCTATATAACTCAATACAGGAAAGGGAAAAAACAGAAAAGCATTATAGGGGCCCTTTAATGCTTAGAATTTCCAACTGTAGGCTAATACAAGTCTGCCATGTCTCTTTGCAGGTAGAGTAATGTGACGACATCAATCAACTGTGTAGCTCCAAGTTTCCTGTAAATATAGGTGGTTGGCGAGGTGAAGACCCCGCAGCCTCTTGGCTACTGAAATGAACTGAACAGACCACGTGGAGCAGCTTGGGGAAAGACAATGAAAGAAGCAGCGATCAGGAATGGAGACTGTCCACTACCGCGCTACGGTCTTTGCAGCGTTGGACAAGTTTATGTCTTTTATAAACAAATGACCAGTTCTTCTCATAGTGGTATTTCCAATGGTAACCCTAAATTGTCATTGAGTATGGTGGTGAACCAAACAATTAACAACCCACATATACATAGTAACTAAGTGCTCAGTTTGGCTATAAAGCTTCTTTCTCTGAAATGCATTATGTGTATAAGGAAAGCCCAGCTGTTCCCCAAAAATGTTTCTGTTTTATGAAGATGAAAGGATAAATAGAAAACTGGCTTTAATTTAAAGATCCAGATTATTGAAAGACTAATTAATATACTTATTTAATGATGCTTTTTCAGCTGGTTGCTTTTATCTTTACCTCGCTGATGCATTTTTACTTGTGAAGTGATCAATAACATTATATAATAATAAATTATGGTTGTAATCATTTCCTAATGTCAACGAATGAATGTCTTTATTACCATCTTTTGCTCTGCATGATTTATGTTCTTATGACCTCATCAGCACCGTGCACCTAAAAGCAGGATTACCAATCATACAAAAGCAGGTCATATCATTCTTCTTTCCTTTACTTGCACCTGTCCTGTAGGTGGCACTTTAGTTCAGTGAGGGTATCCAGGCTTTAAACACCAGAAGCTTCTGGTGCGAAAATCTCCCTGACAGTTACATGCTTCCACTCATCTGTTTGTCCTTGCCTACCTTACTTCACGTCAAAGTAATTAGCAAACTATCATCAGCTCAGGTTCCTGGTACGCTGAGAGTTGCAGGGCTTTTGCATTTGGTCTATAATATCTGCCTCTAATTTTTCCTTTCACGCATTATCTGATATACACTCAGATTTCCATCAGCATAACTCTAAATGAATTACAAGCTTAATTAAAACATGTCATCGAGTTTCTGAAATTGGGAAATATCCAATTTCAGTGTCACTCAGATCAAGTGCTCAGATCACTGACCCCCTCCCTGCCCCGCCCCCCAGAAAAAAACAAATTACATGCCTTGTTGTGTCGATGCCATTTCTGCTATGGTGTATTATGTAAGTGATCATTAAAATCTACCAAGGGATGACTAGGAATTTCCCATTGGTGCATTACAGAAATATTACGTTTTTAAATGATGCCATTCTTTTTACTAGTATTCTTACAATACACCATTTTTTCCCATACACTGAATATCTGGTCAGTTAGGTAATTAGAAGTGTTGTCTTGGCAACAGCACTAACTAGTTCCATAAGAGTTCCTTTCAAAGAGGCACGTAAAGCAATGGCAATCTCATTGCTCTGTTTGAACCTGAATTTATTCAATACTTATACATAACAAGGACTTGGGGTGATTTTGAGAACAAAAATAAAGAAAAAAATATTGACCAGACTCTAGAATAATTGTATTCTCTCTTAAAATATTCCATTGGAGAATTCCATGTAGTAGACTTATAATGGAACGTTATGGAGAGACTAAGAGTTGCCTGCCTTTTTCTGTCAGTGCCTTATGTACAGTCTCCCCTTTTCGTGTGATTAGCAAAACTCGTCTTTTCGTGTATTGCAGCCTCCCACTCTCCCCCCACTCTATTGGCTCCCTCAAGATGATTAACCTGTTGTATAAGTCATGTTGGAGGAACTGCAACCCTGCTATTTCACTGGTAGATATATAGATACTCTCTCAATTCTCCAGAGGGCCAAAAAGAATTTGAATGAATTCAGTAGATCTGAAGTAACTTATTTTTAATTCACAACCAGCACTCCTTGTTCTCGCTATCCCTCTCTCCAATTCCTATCCATGCCTCTGAAAACCCACACATAAGTATCAAATGCACAAACATATTATAATACATATTAAACATGGACATATTACATTCTATTTTTGTATGAACATAAAAATACGAATCAATTTTTAAACCCTACAAAACTATTAAATTCTGAAACAGACAAATTAGGTCAGTCGATTTGCCTTGATGATAAGCATTATAATATTATTATATTCATTAATATTATTAGGCTTTAAAAACAAATGCCTAAATTTCACATCTGACTCTTGTGAGCATAACGTCGTTTATATCTATGGTAGGGCGCCGTTTATATCTATGGTAGGGCGTCGTTTATTTCTATGGTAGGGCTCTTCAAATCCAGGCCTTGTTTTCAATTCTTCCAGGTGGTTAGTTTAATAATTACTGATTCTGATTGGTCAGAGGCTTCACACCTGACTGACTGGTAAAGGAAGGCTGGAAAATCAGCAGTGCTCGGACCTCGAGGACTATGATTTGAATAACCCTGATTTAAGGTAATTGTGTTGGATGATGTCCTGTAGATGTTTGGTGCTTTGCATACAGGTATAACTCAGAAGTTAGCTGGGAGCAAGATAAACTAAGTCCCTTGAACTGCACATCTTATTCGAAATGGTCTGAGAAGAGCATTTCCCTTTATAATGATCTAGGAATATGCAATATGATTGCAGCAATAGGGTATACTTGATCCAAGCCAGTACACATATGAAGAACAAGATTGCATGAAAGAAACAGCCGTGTGAGCATTTGTTTGTTTGGATGTTGCTGTAGAAAGAAGCTCCATTAACATGAAATTGGAATAATTCAAATATGAGAAATCTCTATAAATCCCAGCAAGGAGAATTCCCAGCACTCTGCGAAACCACAGTACAATTTTGTATATTTCTTTACTTACAGAGACTGCAATAACGAACACTAAAAGTTCCACCAAATATACCAGCAAAAACAACTTTCAGCTACAGTCCCCTGATTAGCCATTGCAGAAAAACAAATTTAATAAATAAAAATGATAATGACAGTGATAATGACTATAAAGAATAACACTGCATATTCCAAGAGTAAGAGACTGATAAGTTAGTAAGTACTGATAATTCTATCACGCTGGCAAAATATGCGTACAGTTTACAAAAGCTTTCTGATTCTTCCTGTCTGTCCCTGGCACCACACCTTCGTCACCTTTGAGAATCTGGAAGACTATCTCTAGCTGAAGAGGCAGCACACGAGAAAGAGACTGAGACTCATACATAATTCTGCATAAAACATATTTACACACTGTGCCAGTGATCAGTATTCACAGTAAACAGCTCGATTTTAGAATGTCATACTTTGCGTGCATTAAAAATTTACTGCTACATACTACTATTTACTGCTATATACGGCAACAGGCATTTCAAAAGCCCCATAAATTCTACAGAGAGTTTCCTTCATCCTTTGCTAATTAGTGATTGGTGAAGGGGTCACTCCTTCCTGGTTCATGAAGTCTCACTGCATTCCTATTGAACATATTACTTAAACTTATGTTTTAATAACACAACGGTAATCCGACCCATGATGATTCTGAAACTCAATTTCCAAACTTTATCAGTCTTTACAGTTTCAAATGGGATAGACAAAGGCACAGACTTGACAGTGACATTAAACACAAATAATCTATAAATAATATGGTGATAATTTAACAGTAAAAATGATTACAAAATTCAAAGCATAAATGAAACAAACTCTTCTTCTGTAGGGTCACTGAAATCCCTATTTTCAAATAACGCTTTGACAAATAACTGTGACATTGTTACCCTTTAGATTACATTGGTATAGATGCAACCTGCCACCAATGAAATGTGCCATATCGAGCACGGTAAAATAAATGCAGCACAATCTCTGCTTCACCATTGTCGTGAAATATCATTCCTTAGATACCACAGCAAAAACTGTTACAGGGTTTTCTGGCATCTCTTGTGTTTTGTCCTTTCCTCAAGTGATACTAGACTTTAGGACCTCTATAAATGTTCAACCCCTCTCCGAGAGCTAACCTGCAGTAATTTATTCGGAGACTCAACCCTTGAGCTGTGAGGTGACAATGCTGCTAGCTACAGGAAGTGGAGCGTGTGTGAGCGCTGGGCTTGGACACCTGATTCCTGTCCCAGTGCTGTGCGTCTATGCGGAGAATTCCCAGCTTGTTCCAGACTCCTGTAAGTGTCCTCCGGGTACTCTAGTTTCCTCCCACACTCCAAGGTGAATCATGCATTTAACTTGGTCTTAGTGTGTGATTGTCTGTGTGTGTGTGTGTGTGGTCCAGGTATATGTTACATTGTGGGGACCAAATGTCCTCACAATGTGATTAAAAAAAACTGTTATTTTGACATTGTGGGGACCATTTTTAAAGTCCCCACAAAGATCTGTGAATGCAGTCAAAAAACTAGAAATAGTTATTTAACTATTATTTGAATGTTCAGATTCCCTGTTTATAACACAGGCACATTCATTATGAACATCCATCGGCCAGCCGAACTGCTCATCTAGTTCAGGGTCAAGGGGAGCCTGAAGTCTATAGCAGAAAGCAGATGAGACAGAACAGCAGGGCTGGGGGTTCGAGTGCCAGCCCTCCTCTATGTGCATAGAGTTTGTATGTCCTACAGGTTCCATCCGGGACTGCTGATTTCCTTCTGTAGTCGACAGACCTGCAATCAGGTAAACGGGCATCTCCAGATTCCACGTTGTCCATGCTATGCATGTGTGCCCTGAATTGGACTGGCAGCCCATCCAGCGTATCAGGGTATCGCCTGCCCTGTCCGTTCCTGTCCTTCCTGGGATGTGCTCCAAGCCCCGCTACTACCCAGAGCAGGATAATCCATTGGAAGGATGAATACTGGATGGAGTTCACTCTAAGTTTTGGAATGCGGGGTGAAAACTGGACTCCCCACAGGAAACCCATACAATAACATGCGAAATAAACATGCAGAGGAAAAGCGGTGGAATTAAAACCCCCACAGCATTTTTTGAAATGTAATATCATCTTTACCCCACATCTGTTTGTGCACTGTTACCTACTTTGCGCCTGTTTGTGTGAGAACTAACTTTAGGCAAAAGAAGTTTAAAAATAAATGTTCCTGAAAGCCAACCAGAGTCAGAATGGTGTGATTCAGTGGGGGCCAGAGAAAAGCTGCCAGCTCCCTTCATCTAATTACTGCATCATTAGACTACGTCTTTGTCTGTGTTCCAGACACCTTTCAGAAGATAAAACCTTGACAGGGTTCTGACCTGAGATAAAAGCGTGGGGAGAAAGTGAAGATGGGCCAAGTTCACGAGAAGTTCCCGCTGGTCCTCAGCTCGCCGCGTTCCACTGGCACAGTGCAGATAATAAGCCCGGAAAAGCTGCTGCTCTTTCATTACAGGTTCTGTGGTCCACAGGGACATGGGCCGGGCAGAAGCGGATCGACACCTAATCCTCTTCGCCGCCCCAGCTGACGTGATGTTCCTTTTGTTCTTAAGCCAGACAGTCTTATTATATGACTCTATCGGGGTTCTTACGCCACCCCACACGTCCGCGGGCCTGTTGTGGGGGCGGGGAGGCGGGGTACATGCTCAGCAGGGCGAGAGGACAGGGATGCATCGCCCTGTAGCTGGTCTGCGGAGCTGTGTGTTACAGGTGCGACGACCTGCAGGTGAGAAAACAGCAGCAGACCGAATCTGGGCTCATTTACATAGCCAACCTGGTAGCCTGGTCAGACAGCCTCTGCCAGTCTACATACATGACAACAGGAAATCTAGCCCCTACCTCTTCAGGGCCTATTGGTCCCACCTCGCCAGGAACTACCCTATCTACCAGGAATCCTATTCTCTACCCCATAAGGGACTCATTCCCCTACGTCACAGAGACCTTTAGCCCCTACCTCAATGGGTGGAGCTAGACCCTACCTCACCGGGGCTTCTTGCCCCTACTTCTTCTGGGTGGGGCGACCCCCCATATTCTCCAAAATATTATATAAACCTGACTGTCATGTCTTGTCTTATGAACCAGACAATCATGTGAGAGGCGTTGTTTACTAAAGATGAAGATGACATCATTACAGCATAATGATGCTTTTGGGGTTTACTTTTTCAGAATTTTTTTTTTTATATTTTAAAATCCTACAAGTGAACAATGGTGGCTGCATCCATTATGTCAAATCAGGTGTAAATCCTAAAATGATACCTGGTGACAATCCTTTTCTAGCCTGTTGGTGAATTCCAAGCTCACCTGGGAATCAGAGAATGTGAATAAAAGGTGTAAAATCGGCATGAATGATGGAAGATATGCCCATTATTTCTGGTGCAATTGTGACACAGTATTTGTTATAGAGCAAAATCACCTGCTCATATTCTTTGTGCTGGATGTAAGATGATGTCTTGGGTGAATTTGTTTGTTTTATGATAAACAAGGGGCTTGCCAGGGTACCTGTATGAATGCATTACTGAGACTAATTTACATTCACGGGATGGTCTCTTATACGTCACATTTCTTTTCAGAAAAAGCCTCTGGTTCGGGAAATGAATGGTACAACTTGCCTGCTGTAGCAAATTAAAGTCAAACAGTGCATTTAGATCGTGGTTAAAAATATTACCTCTTGGGATGGACCAGAAGTGTGGAGACCCGATGCAAGTTTCGCTTGGATAAGAACCACGCGTTAAAAAAAGAAACACGTACATGAAAGCGTCAGCGTTTCCTGGGACATTGAAGGTCCCAGTCATCTATGGATCCGCTGTGAATCCAGCATCCACTCGTCTGTAACTTTAAAGGCTTCTTTTCACTCAAATACAAAAGAAGAGCCTTAAAGGAAATTTGCGATAAGGAATGGCGGGAAGGAATTAAGTATTTGGTAGCTGTGGAAATTGGCCAACTGTGATTTACTTTTGTATTATGGCTGTGCTGCTCTGTGCTCCTTTCCCTGGGAAATGTAGATCTGGGGACTGAGACATGCTCCCAATTCATTTCCATCCTTTGGCCATTTTGTTTGCTCAAAAAATTGCCAGTGCCGCTGTAAGACCTATAACCCTGGCGGGTACAGATCAGCTAATTGAGCCTTTTTGGTGGGAAAGTTAGATTATCTGTAGAGGAAAGACAGTAAGGAATCATAATAAAGCTTCTCCAAAGTACATTAATGGACAAAACCTACAGGAACTTTTATGGTATGCCATTGTAAATACATAGGAATCAATATGGAGTCGATCCCCTCTTTGCAGCTGTAACAGCTGCCACTCTTCTAGGAAGGTTTTCCACAAGTTTATTGAGTGCATCTATGATATTTTTGCCCATTTATCAAGAAGAACATTTGTGAAGTCAAGCACTGATTGTGGACATGAAGGTCTGGCTTGCCATCTTGGGGCTGACGCCTGTTCATCCCCAAGGTGTTTGATGGTGTTGAGGTCAGTGTGGAACAGTCAAGTTTTTCCACACCAAACTCACCCAACCATGTCTTTATGGACCTTGCTTTGTGCACTGGGACACAGTCATCCTGGAACACGAAAGTTCCTTCCCCAAAGTGTTCCCACAAAGTTGGAAGCATGGAATTGTTCGAAATGTCTTGGTATGCTGAAGAATTGAGAGTTCCCTTCACTGCAACTACGGGGCCAAACCCAACCCCTGAAAACAACCCCACGCCATTATCCCTCCTCCACCAAATTTTACATTTGGCACAATGCAGTCAGGCAGGTAACGTTCTCCTGGCATCCACCAAACTCAGACAGGTCCATCAGACTGCCAGACAGAGAAGTGTGATTCGTTCCTCCACAGAACACGTTTCCACTGCTCCAGAGCTCAGAGGCGGCGTGCTTCACACCACTCCATCTGACACTGTGCATTGTGCTTGGTGATGTGAGGCTTGCATGCAATTGCCATGGAAGCTCATTCCATGAAGGACCCAACACACAGTTTTGTGCTAGAATTAATGCTAGAGGACGTTTGGAACTCTGCAGTCAGTGAGTTAACACTGGGAAGAGGTGACATTTACGCACTATGCGCCTCAGCACTCTGAGACACCTCTCTGTTACCTTACATGGTCTAACACTTCGTGGCTCAGTCTCTGTTGTCCCTCTTTCCAATAACATCACTTACAGTTGACCATGAAATATCTAGCAAGGATGAAAATTCCATAGACTGACTCATTGCAAAGGTGGCATCCTATGACAGTTCTGTGCTTGAATTCACAGAGCTCTTCAGAAACATTTCTTTCGCAAATGTTTGCAAACCTGAATGCATGGCTGGGTGCTTAATTTTATACATCTGTGTTAATGGGTCCGAATGAAACACTGGAATTCAATGAGCGAGTGGTGTGTCTCAATACTTTTGCCAATAAAAGTGTAAAAATCTAAAACAGGTTGAAGAAACAAAGCTGTAAATTGCTTCTGTGGAAGAAAATGTGAATTTTTCCTCATTAACGAGGATTTATTTCAAGGACAGGTCGAATTTTCTAGTTTCAGTTTAACGTGTAACAGTTCCTTTACAGTGTTTGCAAAAAAAATTGTTTCAAATGAAAACAAAAGATCAAAGAATCAGTTCATCACAATAACAGAACTTATTTTGCGCCCAGAGAAACCAGAATGTCTAAAATCAGATTGCATAAAGTAAGCAAATTGCAGACACATAAAGCAGAGAATGAAATGACAGAGAAACAGAATCAAAGGTGAACTGTCAGAAAGGAAATGAATGCACTGCAATTTCGTTATGGGCTATAAAGGGATAAGATGTTTTTGTGAGGGTATGGAAAGCAGTTTTGACAGTAAAAAAAAGTTCCCGTTGCATCAAAAACAAATAAATTGATGCAACCCTAACACCTATGATAGAACTGCTGATGAAAACTCCACCCTTGATGAAGAGAACACACTCGGTTATCCGGCTAGAAATTCAGTTAGGAAACAAACCTAGACTCACAGAGTAACTGTCCCTCAGAGGGGTCATACCAATGTTAGTGTGGACTTACAGATTATCTCTTATAGTCTCAGCTAAGTGATAGACTTTGAGGATCTAAATCTCACTGCACCAATCTATCTGCTGGTGGGGGGGGGGGGGGGGTTATCCTTGTTCTCAGTCCCTGAAACCTTTACAGTCTCTCTGACATTAAAGTTAGTTAAAGTCTAAAGTTTGTCTATACTGGTGACAAATCACGCTCTTCCGTAGATTGTGGGAGGGGCTGGAATCGTAATAAACTGTTCTCAGTGATGGTAAGTAATACGTTCTCCAGAAGATAAGGGAAATACAGAAGAAATGAAAGGAGGAAATGATCCAAAAGGTTTATTGTCATTTGTACTATTGATAAAGCACAATGAGACGCTTTGCTTGAGTGATTGCTACAGACAGGTAACAAGGCGTAGGACAAGCACTTAGCAACAGGTCAGGACTTAGGTAAAATAAATATAAAAATGCAAATATAAATATGGAGATATGGGTGTATCTGGAAGAATACATATGGTATTGATTTGTACAATATACATGTGCAGCAAGACAGTAGTGCAAACATACTGCCAGAAAATAGTCGGGGTTTGAGGATGTAACGCAAACTTGAGGTAGCAGGTTAGCAGCCAGTGCTAATCCAGTGATTCAGTCAATATGTGTGACCTGTTTGTATGTATTACTGCGTCATCCAGTGATTCAGTGAATATGCGTGACCTGTTTGTATGTATTACTGCATCATCCAGTGAATATGCGTGACCTGTCTGTAGGTATTACTGCGTCATCCAGTGATTCAGTGAATATGCGTGACCTGTTTGTATGTATTACTGCGTCATCAAGTGATTCAGTGAATATGCGTGACCTGTTTGTATGTATTTCTGCGTCATCCAGTGATTCGGTGAATATGCGTGACCTGTCTGTATGTATTACTGCGTCATCCAGTGATTCAGTGAATATGCGTGACCTGTCTGTATGTATTACTGCGTCATCCAGTGATTCAGTGAAT
>JABFEB020000060.1:26585269-26611984 GCA_019775895.2 Stomatorhinus ivindoensis | reverse complement strand
CTGAGATGTTCACGTTTCTGGGCTAGTGAGGATATATCCATGTGCAGCTGGTTGTGCCTGTGCTATGGGCTGACCGCTGAGCACAGGGATGAATGCCGGCCTGTGCTCCCTGCTTAGAGCTTGGCACACACAGATGCACTGCCAAGAGTGCTACTCACTGATCATTGACATCAGCTACTCAGTTAAATTTTATATTAATTATCCATGAATTGTCAATAGGAGTTACACACGTCGTGAAAATTATACTCAATAAATGAAATGGTTTGCAGGTAATGGCCGATTAAAATGTAGCCTGAAATTCTGCCTAAGGGTACAGCCATTACGAGTACAGAGTGAAAATGCAGATTCCACTAAAATGGTATCACATATTAATGCAAGTTTTTCTGGGTTACAAAACACTACATCCTGCTTTATCAAATAGGAATTATTTGAGAAAAGCACTGATAAATTTCCATACTGCACAATCCAAAACAGCCGATTTCCAAAGAAGCTGAAGTACTGGTGTCTGAATTGCAGGTGCATAAAAATGATTTAATCTGTCAAGTGCAAAAAAAGAAATGAGAGCATCTGCCAAACATAGACAAACTACATTTGGAAAGAGGAACAGTAGCAGAAATTTGATGCTCACTGTCAGGTACAGACAGGCTTAGTTGCCTCAAATCTGACCACAGACCTGAATCAGCACCTCTGTGATCCAGTCTCAACAAAAGTGTCATTATATGAGCTGGAAGCTAGAACTTATAGCTTGATTACCTGTTGGAAACAACTGGTGTCCATGTCAAAGCAGAAAGACACAACCTGGGAGATGGAACTTAAAATCCTGGACCACTTAGAAACATAAAAAACGAATATGGCCTGATGAGTCATCATTCCATCTTCTCTTACATCCAGATCGGTTTTTATTTGGAGAATGTTAAAAGATGCTGCTGATCCACAATCTGCTGTCAGCTCTTCAGTATGGCAGTTCAGTCCATAATGGTGTGGGAGTCATTAGGTATGATTATTGCAATGTGTGGTCGTATAACAAAAGATGGAATGTGATGCCATATCACAGGACTTAGGTACTGTTCCATTGCGAATTACAGACTATAAGCTTCTCATTCACACTAGCAAACATATGCCTGAATGGTTTTATGAATACTTATTGAAAATAGATACACAAGCGGAGGTTTCTTTAAGAGAACAAGTGAAACAGTGCCTCATCAAAAAAAACACAAGAAAATAAAAAAAGTAACATTCGTGTCACTTAAAGTATCTTTTTAATGCCAATGTTTTATCACAGCAAGCATTTCCACGTGAAACCAAAAAAATGCAGCAGTTCAGAGAATGTCTACAAAGTTCTGTGCAGATGTTGCCCATTCCTTTCCTGCCACTAAGTAGTGTTGCTTCAGTTTTGGGGCAATTTGTCTCTGCAATTTTTTTTAGGTAATTGTGCTAATGAGATAACGCACCATGACACATCATGCACTGATACCTATGGGTAATTTGATACTAGAGTACCTGGAGAAACTCCATACACAGTGAGCGCATACAAACTCCATACACAGGGGTTGCGTACAAACTCCATACACAGGGGGTGCGTACAAACTCCATACACAGGGGGTGCGTACAAACTCCATACACAGGGGGTGTGTACAAACTCCATGGAACCACAGCAGAGATTTGAACCCAGGTCCCAGAGGCGTGAGTGGAAGCACTGCACCACTGTGCCAAGCCCATTATTGGTAGATATTTTTCTACATATTTTCATGCCCTTTAGTGTAACCTTTTTAATATTTATCTTTAATTTCCTAAACTTTATTTCTCAGGACTGAATTAGGGTACATTTCATTATCCTTTATACTTGTATGTGTATGTGACTAATAAAGAATCTTGAATGTATTCTTTAAATCATGTCTAGGTTACTTATGATTCGGGATTCAGGTTTGGGTTTTGCCGAATCTTCTTTTTGAATGGATTTGGTTTCCGCCGAACATTCTACCGTACTATTAATCAAATCGGACCTCACACTTCTTGATGTCAGCCTCCTAAACAGGCATGCATGTCAAAATCACAGGGGAAAAGGTCAGCGCTTAATATTAAGAATGGAGGATATAACAAAAAATGTCAAGTGTGGCAATATTTCAAACTAAAAGAAACAGAGATGAGTACTTTCTTTGGTGAACATGTCACGTCCCAATCAGCGAATCCACTCGACGGAAGGCGGAGCATCACTGTTATCTGCTGCCGGCTAAAACAGCAGAGAAGTACCCATGGTCACTACTGACAGTCGTGCCAAGTGAGAGAATGTTTAGAATCACTGTAAACATTCGCGCTGACCTTCTTACACCACGAAATGCGAGGCGGTTCTTTGCCTTAAATCAAACACTCGTTTAATGACAATGTGACATTGTCAGGGTCTGGTCCCAGCATGTGTCCTGTGCTTCTTCAGCCCCTAGTGTGTCCCCCAGCTCCCTGGGCCACCATGAAGCTCAATGGGTCGAGTAAATGGCTCTGAGGCTAAACCCTTCCTGTCCTGTGTTTGAAGCTGCTTAGAGGCCACCCTCTCCTGT
The DNA here is from genome assembly GCA_019775895.2 of Stomatorhinus ivindoensis. Taxonomy (NCBI): domain Eukaryota; kingdom Metazoa; phylum Chordata; class Actinopteri; order Osteoglossiformes; family Mormyridae; genus Stomatorhinus; species Stomatorhinus ivindoensis. The sequence goes on along the minus strand of JABFEB020000060.1, from coordinate 26,609,432 downwards.
TATTTAATGTTTATTGTATTTCTTTGTGCTTGTTATTGTCTTTGCTTTGTGTCCTTTAGTTTTACCCACTCATGCCTGGTTTACATTTGTCCTGCTAATACTTATGTTCCTAGTCTTTCCTAACGTACCCTTAGTGTTCATTAAGATATCCTAGTTTCTGTGTTTGTAATTTACTCCACCTGTTCCTTGTTGTCCTGTGCCAATACTGAATGCTGGATTTTGTTATTATCCACACCTGGCCCTTGTTAACGCTTGTTATCTGTGTTGATTTAAGTACCTGCCCTCACTCTGTTCATCAGTCAGTCATTATTAGTTGTAGTTGTATGTTTGTAGTTTTATGGTACTTGTGATTTGTTGTAGTTCTGGTGGTTGTAACTGTGCTTTTCCCTGTGTGCCGACTTCTGTCATTTAGTTGTTGTGCTTGTAGTAAATCTTTTTTGTAACAGACATGGCTATTGTAGCTTACGAAATAGACTAATTTTTCTGTAGGAGATTATCATTTCATGTTTTTCATTTGAAACATTTGAAATGTTGAGTTTCTGTAGGTTAGTCTATGTGGCCTGAGATTAGAAGGAAATTGTAACTTCACAGGATGATTATTAAGTTTGTAAACTATGTTGTTTTAGGCTACGTTTTTGCTTTTTCTGTACCAATGTGTTCTATTAATATTTGCCCTTTCTGAAGACTACACAACTATCACTCACTTAACTATAATATGGTGCTTGAATTAACAAGTTATAAGCTGTGTTGACTTTTTTCATTTTAGGTCTCCAGGCTAATTGGAAAAACCGCAATAAACGTCGCCTGTGAACATAATTCATAATACATTACACACAATAATTGGATTTGCTTTCGGTGATAAGCAGAACCTAAAAAAAAATAGGATTTGGTTCATCTCTATTTATAATACCTAATACAATGTAAATGCTATGTAAATAGTTGTTATCCTGCATTGTTTACTGAATAACAATATCACTTCACATGGATTCAGTGCAGTGCTCAGCACACGGCAAATTCAAGTTTTAACCGACTTTCAGTTGGTTAGGTCTGTGGATGTGGAACTCCCAGATACTGAAGAATGACTGTATATTTTAATAATCAGAATAATTTCATAGGCACAGAGGGTAGTGGTGTTGCCTTGCACCTCTAGGTTTGGGGGTTTGAATCCCACCTCTACTCTGCATGCACACAATTTGTGAGTTATTTGCAAACATTTTGCAGTTTATTCCAGCAGTCTGAACACTGCAGGTGTGCTCAGGGGAACCACTACAGATTTTGGGCACCATGACAGCATATCAGATTAGGCTCCCAAAACAGACCAATCTAGTTATGTACCAAATTTTTAGGGCCCCGTCACTGAGGGGCCCTTGGAATTGTTCTAACTCCCTCTCCTATGGTGCCCTTGGTTGTGGTACTCAGCACCATGCCTGTGCTGTGGGCAGGTATAATTCCTGTGATGAAACCCTAGCCCTGAACCCTGTGCTGTCTGAAATAAATTTCCTGTGACCCCAAACAGGATAAGTAGACTGAATAATTCCATTTTAAATAGTCATATATGTTTAAAATTAAGAAGTGAGATATAACTATAATGAAGTGCAAATATGTATTTTTACTTGAAGCATGAATGCATCCGTTCGATTCACCTTTCATAGCAATCCATTGCTGTCACAGCACGCATTGTGATTGATTTAGTCAGTTTTAAAAGTCACTGCGGTTTATCTGATAATGGCAAGGACTAATGACAGAGTGAGAGGAGAAACTGGAAATTAAAGGGTGACATGCAGAAGTAAGACTTCCTGAATGCGGAAGAGTGGCGATCATTGTAATTAAACGATGTTGCAATTCTATAACGTGATATCGTTTACATGCTCAGCAGAGACTAGCTAATTAAAAATTCATGTGGTTTAATAAGGCACAGTTGCATTCCTATTCAATAATATATCGCTCACCTCTTAAATATTAATGCCCAAATGGAAGAAATATTCATCAATATCTTCTCTCCAATATGAATATATAGATATTTTGCAGTTAGATTTAACTAAAAAGTAATAATACCCAAGAAACTGGACAGAAATATGGGCTTTTTGCTTCTAAGCATGGGCTACTAGCTGTAGAAATTAAAATGAGCAATTTATATAATGCAGGCAATGCTGTTGTCCTGTAAATGCATCAAAGTTTAGCTTTGTTTAGGTCTGAAGAGAACACTAATGTACAGTACCAGAGAAACATTTGAGTACATCTGCTTGAAACCATAATTATTCATTATTTTTCAATGGCGTACACTTGTTTAACATGAGTGGAAGTGGTTCTAATGAGTCAAACCTTCCAATATTTGAGTAGAAATGGCACTATTTTTAAGGCCCTGCGAGGGTGACTTTTGTGTGGGTTGTTCTGACTGTCCAGCATAGTGGAGGCAACGTCATGGTTACAGATCTAGTGACAGAGTCTTCACCATATCTGTGACAAGAGCATGTCTATATTAGGATACTTCAAAAATGTGCTGTTCCATCAGTTTTATGGCTGATAAGGTAGTCCTTCATTCTTCAGAAAATTAATGATGCGAAATACAGCTGAAAATTCTACAAGAATTATCTGCCAAACAAGGAATGTGAATAACAACTTATATAGGAAGAACTGAGCAGAGGAGTCAGAGCAAGTCAACCCAAAGGAGTCAGAGCAAGGCAACCCAAAGGAGTCAGAGCACGGTAACCCAACGGAATCAGAGCAGGGCAACCCAAAGGAGTCAGAGCAAGGCAACTCAAATGTCTGAGAACTTCTGCACTTCAGTTGGGAAGTTGTCAGGTAATTTCCCGCTGAAATGTTTCATTTGTTCGTAAAGCTTTTATCGAGCAAATAAAGGCTATTTTGAGCAATCCAAAATTTTCATCTTTCTTGAACATCTTTGGTACTCCATTTGATTTGTATATTATAATGTATATTTTATTTTCAAATATTAACAAGAAATTAAGTTTTATGAAAAAACTGGTTTCCAGTTCCTTTTGACTAGTATCATACAGCACAGCGGGGACCTAATCACAAGTGAAACCTTTTACAGATAAGAGTTTTTTAATTGATGCATTAAAAGTAATTGAGGAAAAAAAATCCATCTTCACCGCTACTTCTATCTGTTTTCCCAGCACTTCTGTGTAACTTCCAAAATAACATTGGTGCTTATGTTCAATCAAAGAGCAAGATCTCACTGTTAACACCTTGCCAACAGTTTGTGTTTAAACAGAGTCTGGAGTACGTACTGAAAAAGAGTTCTGGAACTGCCTCTGAGGAACTACAATCAGGCTGAGTTCCTGCACAACATAAGTTCCAGGTTATGGAAAAAGGTTCTGGCTCCTGAAAAAGTTCCTGTGGTGTGAAAGCAGCTATAGGTTACAGGTACTTTCAGAAAACACTTCCATCTATCCATCGTAATGCTTTCCTGATTATCCAGCAACCAGGTGGACTGAATACATACAATAAATGTTATAATTATTGACATTTCTATTTAAATGAATCCTTATTAATTTTAATGCAGAAGTAGTACAGGGGTGTAATTTCAGTATAATTCAAAGGTAAAAGAATATGATGCAGTGGTACATTTACAGATTGTATTTCCCTGAGGTAAATCACAGGCATAACTGTCGAACATAAATTTGTATAACAACCGGATTTTGAAACTCTCTTTTCTCATACCATAAACCAGGGGGAGTCAGAGTTCTGGCCCAAGGCAAAGTTTGAGTTGGTTCTTTTGTTGCCATAGTGAGAGACCGCCTGCCCCAGGCTTCCAGGTGAACCGTAGTAATAAAACCCAGCTGGCCCTCATTAGGTTCGATTCTTTTATTTGTTTGGAGGAGCAGCTTGGGGAGGAGTGAGGAGTGATGCAGGAGTGATGGGGAGGAGTCTGGGCTGAGATAATGCCAGGGCCCATCTATGCTATAGGTAACATAGGCGGCTGCCTAGGGCGCCAGCTTATGTGCTTGCCTAAGACACCATACTGGATTGGACTGGAACTGAGTCATTCAAAGAATTTGTTGTGTACCCTTGTTTTTGTTCATTTTCTCCGGCTTTGTCTCATTTTTTCACTTTTTCTTTCTGAAAGGGTCTTCATCCCCTTTTTTTGTGTTATGGTTATTATGATTATTGTCCATCCATCCATCCGTTACCGTAACCGCTAAATCCTCACTGGGGTTGAGGGGGACCCGGAGCCTGCCTAATTTTATCATGATTCTTCTTCTTCTTCTTATGATGATGATGATTATTATTATTATTATATTATTATTACTTATTTATTTTAATGCCCCCTAACAAGCCTCAGACCTGTAACTTCCCATTATATATAAGTTATTATTAAGGAACATTAATATTCACACAAAATTTTAAACTACCATCTCAATTTAAGTAATTTCCTCCTTAAATTCAGTTAAACACCAAAAAGCTAAAACACAATGTGAAGATTAACGTGATTACTTTTGATTGGTAGTGATCAGGTGGAATATATCAAACACACAGACTCCAGGGAGCAGGTTTATGGTAAATTCAGCATGGAAATGGAAATGCGTCTTAGCGAGCAAACAAAACAAAACGTGTTCGAAAGTCCATTATAATTCACGAATAATTTACGATTTCTTGATGTAATCTTCATGTGGCCCGTAGAGGGCAGTGCTATCATTAGAACATTAGCTTAAGGGAATTGCGTCAGCTGAATGTGTGTGATGGTATTGATGGTATTGACAGTAGTATGGTATGGTATTGTTTATTAGATATTATGTCTATAGTGAAAAATACATTATTTATGTTTACAGTGTCATTGACAGACATAGAGACCAAGAAGATCACCTATGTGGATGTCCAAAAAACGTATTAGTAAGCTAGTGGCTTTCATTTGATTAATATGATGGCATTTCTGTTAAATGGCATTTATAAATATGGCAAATAGGGTTAATAGTGGAAGTTGTTAGTTATTTCAATAATTAGTCACGATCACACAAATCACATCAATAAAGGCCTATGAACCTACTGTACATCATACTATATTTATTCAATATTTATATGTCTGCTATAGTGATCAGAAAGAAGTGTGACGCTTTATTTGCTGTATCACAGTAGATCAAATAATGTAAACTATTTCAAGGTTCTCGGGTCACGGGGATGAGAGACATTCGGAAGCTGGGGAGATGTGAGGTGGCCGTGCTACTGCATGGACCACCATTAACTAAGGATTAAAAATAACAATGAATTTAATTTCAGAACAGATAATATAACCTGAATAGTTTCACTCTATATTATATAGTATGCTCTATATAATATGTACGGCTTTACTGCCTTATATGTTATATGCAAAACATTATCCATTATTAGTTAACAAATTCAAAAGTTTCTTGGCAATGTACCAATGGTTTAAGCCAAATACATAAATATTTTCCAAAACTTAGCAAAGCAAAAAAAGTTTCACTCACGGTTCATTTTTGATTCAGTTACATCCCCCTCCTGACACCTTTGCAACCTTCGTCTAATGCCTGTCTTCAGTTTTCTCACCATTGAAAGAGATCAAAGTCAACAGACGGAACCGACAGGCCTCAAAAAAAAGGGCGGCAACTCGACACACAATAAATTAAAATCACACTGGTTTTGGGTGCAGAATCTGCACAGATTCAGGATGAGATTAAAGCATCGTCCCAAACCGTTTGTCTGCGGCAGATTAAGCCCGAGACCCTGATGGGTCGTGTTCTCCTCCTGTTTAGCAATGCCAGAAACAGCCCCTCACTGAATATCATGTTTCTCAGCAAGTCCCACTCCTCTCATACTCTGGGTGTGTGTAATTCTTTTTCAGTAACCCAATTCGTCATTTATACTGTTACTTTGGCACTGTGAATCTTTTCTGCACTTCTGATCTTAGACCTGACTGTTGGTGTCTTTCCCTATAAGCTGACTGACCCTCAAAAGAACTACAAAGGTCCCACAAATAAATAAGTAAATAGACAGACAGACAGACATACAGATAGATAGATAGATAGATAGATAGATAGATAGATAGATAGATAGATAAAGTACAATAAACTGAATATCCCAGTCAAGGTTACAAGGTATGCAAATGATACATCAATAAAATAGAGTTTTATTCATTTTTAACTGCACAATGCATATGAATGTTATCAAAGACAGACACTGTAAATTTCTAACTAAGCCATAAGAAAAGCACGATAATGAGAAGCAGTTTCATACAGTATGTAACTCATTCTCATGGATACAGAAGGACAGAACAACAAAAGTTAGTCCTACAACACTGGAGCACCACTGAACTGAAAACATACATTAATGAATCTTCAGGCCGCTCCAGTAGGAGTCTATAACCAGTGGCAGGGGGACCTTGCAGATATGTCCATGACGACCAGGACCGAGAGCAGGGACGCCTGTTATAACTTACGATCCTTATAGGGGATGCATTAGAAAAGCTATGGATGATACAGGGCCTGCCTTCCTGCCCTGTTCCCTTCAAGGGCAACTGTCCTGTCTGCCAAGGTCAAGCCGCTCTTTGTGGTTAGTCTGCTTATTGATCCAGCACAGCAGCCCAAAAATCTCAGAAGCGAGTTCTAAAGTGGGGTGCGGCCATCAGAATTACACACTACACTGCGTTTCTGTACCTCTTTAAGGGAAACCTAACACTGCATTATGTAGCATTCTGTACATTTTAAAACAAATACAAACAGTGTTTTAAAATTATGTCATCCTTAACTTGAACATTGTATAATGTATATTTCTGTACTGCTTTAAATGGAACCTGAACACGGTATTATATGTATTTCTGTACTTTTTTATATGGAAACTGAACACTGTATTATGTATATTTCAGTACTGTATATACATACAGTGTATGTTCCCTGAATTACTGCTTTTAAAGGGACAATATGTGTGCATATAATGTTGGCAACTAAATGGAGACCAGGAGCCTCGCGACGGCTGCATCTGTAGGCGACTGGCACACGTGACGGGCGTCTGCAGGCACACGACCTCGCAGCCCCGCTGCGGCCACATGCTACTTTGGGACGGTGACCGTCTGGCCGGTGGCCATGCTCCACTGACTTTGTGAGCGATGGGTGAGGGCCGCCGAGCGGAGGGCGGTCACAGCACTGGACAGGATCGCCGCCGGGCTGCTGTGGCAGGCGGACACCGTGACCGCCGGTGCCGCCGTCTCGCCCGGTCCACGCGGGTCGCCCGCCTTTAGAAAGGCTGCAGTTAGCCTCCTGTCCCGTCACAAAACGCAGGAAAATGAATGATCGTCACAGTCCCACTCGCTGCTTTTATTCGGTGTGAATAATGATCTTTTTCTGTTCCAGTCTTATCACTGTTTAGTTGTTTTATTGCTTTGTGGTGAAAGGTGCCATCTGTCAGTGACATTTATAGAGATATTTTCAAAGCATTAAGTGTAAATATCCATCCATTCATGAGTGTCGCCACCATTAAATCTATGGGGGGACGTGTCCCCCTCGCATTTCATAATTATTCGTTTGGACCCCCCCACATTTAACATAAAATATTAGTTTTATGCCAGTGTGTCCCCCCCAAATGCAAAATGCTTCTGACGCCCCTGCATCCATCCATCCATCAATCCATCCATCCATCCATCAATCCATCCATCCATCCATCAATCCATCCATCCATCCATCAATCCATCCATCCATCCATCCATCAATCCATCCATCAATCCATAACCACTTATACGTTAGAGCCTGGTGTCTGTCGCAGGAAGCACACGACTTTGGGAAATTTCGACACCCTAGTTCACACTTGATTGGACCAAAGGAAGAAAGTGGAGATGAACACACAGCCTTTATACACCCACGGGCCGGGTGGAAATCAGTCGCAGAGCCCTGGAGTGTGAGGTTACAATGTTATACACAAAGCCTCCACATTGCTCTTTGACTGCAAAAAATAATACTAATAATACTAAAAAACAATGAAAAGGTTAAAAAAAAATCTGTATTACTAAATATTAAAATTCACATTTCATTATTTACTGATGGATTTCCAAACTCTTTGGAGTCAGAAACTGAAATCTCCACCTGCTGGCTGAAGTAACAGCTTTAGGTCAAAGAAATCATTGGCATGAGCTCACGGGTGGCCGCCCCCCCCCCCCTCCGCCACGGCGCCGGGGGAGCTGAAGCGGCTTGGAGGAGTCAATCACGACCGTAAGGCAATGTTTGCTTTTCACTCAGCCAAACAGAGCACATCTGTCCTGCGCTCCGCAGTGCCACGTTTCTTGCTTGGCAGGCGCATCCGTGGAAAACACCTGCGCACCCAGCCTGACTTGGGAGGGGACTCGGCAAACTCTGAGGGGAGTTTCAGCGCTTCGGGGCGCTGACTCCTGCTGATGCGGACCCTGAGAGATGTCTGGGGTCTGGAGGTAGATGTGGAGACCACCCAACCGGTTGGCGTGATGAATTACAGGTAGGGAGGTTAAGATCATCCAGCTCTGTCAGTCACTGAGTTTTCTGATGCACTTCCCCTTAGCTAATTAGCTAATTTGCATTGTTGAGATGGCTGCTTCACAATTATCCACCACTGCTATTATTTTTTCTTTCTTTTTTTGGTCCCTGGAACCTGGATTTTTTAGTCCTGGATCTGGCAACCCATTGTACGCCTGATTTTTTGTTACAGCTGAGATTAATCAATTAGCCAATTAGCTGTTAGTCAGTAAATTTCAATCACGTTCACATGCTCACTGACGACCTCCTATGATATCCAGTTCTGTTTTTAATAGTTCTTATGTTGAACAATTAAGGGGGCAATGAAATAAAAATTAATACTAATACATTCAATATTTTGCACAACAAACTAATGCAAATATACATTTGAATTACCTTATTTAATTATGCAATTTCATTGTGTTTCAGTGTGATTCAGTGATCAATAAAGATAAAATAAAGAAATGACCATCTCTTTTAGGGAAAAGAAAAACAAATGCAAATAAAAGAAAGATATCTTTCACCATTAACTAACGCTAACAATACAAACAGAAATCCTCAAACATGCTTAACACGATTTTTATCTTGTCAATAATATAAGAAAATGGCTCAGTCTGGACTAATTAATTAAGGCTCGCTGGAACGACAGCAGTCACAGCGTGTCGCAGGAACCGAGGGTGCGAGAGTGAGTCTGTGATTTATGTTTGCAGGGCTCCACATTAATTGTGATCCTGAAGATGCTCATTTCTTCCTCAGTCACCTGACAAATTATGTTAGATTTCTTCAGCTGGTCATTTAAATCCTGATAATGACTGTGTGTTGATCTGAGATGAAATGCACACATGATATATTTAACCAATGACAAAGTTCCTTACTCAGGCTGTGGATGGTGAAAATGTTACCTAGCAGGAATTTAGCAGTTGTTGCTACAGCTGATCACTGTGTGTGAAAAGGTCTCTAATTATGTAAATATGAGAAGAAGCATATGGATAATACTGGGATGCGTTAATTTCATACATTATACATCCATATATGTGACTAATACTCACTCTGTGATTCAAGAGGAATAGCATGAACCATATCTGCTCTTGAGAGAAGTAAGACCAGAAAGCGTTATAAAGCAAACAAATAAATATAATCATAGAAATGGATTTAATTCCATGGTACCTCACGCGCTCATGACTGGCAGCATTACACGTGACATCCTGTCCACCTGACTGTAGGGGGCGCCACAGATCGTCTGGGTTTCTTTGAAGAATGATGGGCGCTGGCCTTGGGGAAGACATAGGAGAATCCAATGGAAATAAAACATTCATTCTGTTTGGTTGAGTAGCAAAAAAATGCTTCAGGGGTCAGTTATTCACCCTCTCTTCATGCATTGATTGACAAGCGCTTTACCCAGATTGGGATGTATTTTTCCATCGACACCAGAAAGAGCCACCGCGTATAATACTATAGCACGATAAGCTCAATGCAACCATTGGCACAGTCCTTTCCCCCAATAGTGTTGGAAATCTTTAATACACCTATATAGTTCACAGATTTCATTGCTGTAATTAATAGTGTTTCTTGAAATGACCTGTGTTAGGGTTACTGACACAGTAAGGATACCGTGGATCATAACATCGTCTCATCTGCTAATGACTACGGTAAAGAAATGAATTCGCGTCTGGACACTAATTCCAGTAGTGAGGAAGCGAACCTCAGGCTTCTTTCACTCTGTTTGTTTATAGTTTGCAACAGTAGATTCGTCAGTACAAAACTGTGAACAGAAAATTTAAACCCAGGGGCGCGGACCTACAATAACATTTTCTTATTTTGTGGCATATCTGAAAATCCAAGTAAAAACTTGTCAAAACGGCCTGTCGTTAGAGGTCAGGAGCAGCCAATTAACCTCGGCAGTCAGGAAGTGAAACTATAATGTATGAATTCGTCACTTCGAGTTTTGGATTTTAATTTAATACAGGGAATTTGTAGAGTTGATATTTATGATAGTTATGCATTTTGCTTTATATATCGCTGAAAACAAAACAGAAAATTGGCAAAAGAAATCAATTAATCCTGCTCCGCATGGCCTATATTTTGAAAGTACAGGAGTGATTCACAGTTTACACGGCGGCTGTTTGAATGCAGGGCGGAAAAAAATGAAAACTTACCTCTGATTCTGTCCTGCAGGTTTAAGAAAATCAACCAGCGAAACCCAAAGTTACAAAACAGTCTGCCGCCTACTCTTAATCATATTATTATTATTATTATTATTATTATTATTGCTGTTGTTATAATACAGAATCGTAAATGGCATTGTGAGTACAAAGGCTGGCGAACCACAGTCCGACCCCCGTCCGCTTATCTATCGGGAACCGAGCGCCGGGACAGACGCACGCGGCTCTCTCCGCCCCAGATACTTCACACATCATTTACTTTAATTGTACACAAATGTACTGCATTCAGCTTTTTCGAAAGTCAATCTTTTAATCTCGAGAATTAAGTTGGTTCCATGAATTTCAGAAGGAACGGAGCGACATTTCAAAGGCCAACTGTACACATATCACATGCAAAATAATAGCAATAGCGAAATGTGCTAGTTGGAGAATCATAACATTTCTTAAAGAATTATTGCATTACAGTATAGTATCTGTAATCGAGAAGCAGGAAATTTATATAAATACTGATGCATTGAACAAAGGCAGCGCATCGCATGTTAAAATGGAGAAGTAATGACACTCAGAAGGCTGGCAATAAATTCCATATCTCCTTTGGAAAGAAATATGAAGAAATAAATACCAATTTCTTTTCTTGTGAGGGAACAGATTTGTAAGCTTAACTCGACGTGCTGAGTATTATCTGACGTCTTATCGGAGAGGGATTCGGGGTTCGGCTTATGACTGCTGCACGTTTTTTAGGTGCAGAAAATATTCGCAAGGTGGCGCAGCGGTTATGCGCTGCCGCTTCATACCTCTACTTCCACTGATCAACGCATTCTTCACTAGATGTGGCTATCTAGTTTAGTTTTTAAGTTATTTAACCATTAATGTATTGTCCCACAAGGGGTACATGTGAACATTTGAACATTAATTAAAATTAAAGAAATCGGGAAAACCAAAGGGTGTACAACAGTTGCCATGAACCCCAAATGCTAAAGCAATATCCAGTTACAGCTAAAATGACATATTTTCTTAGGCATTAGCAAGATCTTGCAGAAATTTTGGAATGGCTTGAAACGCAAAACAATCGCTGTGCATCGTTGTCTGTGTACTATAGACATTCACATTTCATTAAAAATCATTTAAACGTCATACCTTGCTTCTGTTAAAAGACATTAAAACAGACAAACTAAATATCGAATATGAGGCTAATTTTACCGCTTTATCAGACTGCGGTGAGTCTCCGACCCTATAGCTATCGGTGTCTTCCGTCAGCATGTTGGCTCCCCATCCTGGGTCATTTCTGCCATGCGCAGTAGCTTCCGCGATGGTTTAGAGCCCCGCAAATTAGCATCAGGCAAGGCCGTGTACAAAACTGATGGAAGACATACGCATGAAAATAGAGCCAAAATCGAGACCTTCTGGTATGATTTAAGTTGTTGCTTCAGGTGGATCGTAGCTCAAAATGGTTCTTTCCAGATTATTGACAAGTTAAACGTTCCTGTTATTTTAGCATTTACTGCAGTACAGACGACTTACTTGTGACTAGTCACAATAGGGCCTGGACGTTCCTGAAGTATTTCAAACACATTGGATATATAATTATAAATACACTTTAATATTAAAAATATACTATAAAAATCACCCAATTTGAAGGGATCACACTGTTCCTGGAGGACTGTCTGTATTTTTGTCAATGCATTTATCTTTCTGTATTAAATTAGCTTGTTCATTTTTAATGCTTAGTGTTTTTTTCATTTTAAAACTCAGTTATTAAGGAAGTTGTGCTTTAATTAGACCTACATTTTGCGTCAAGGTTACGGACAGAACTGTTACTAGGTCAACATTCCTACAGAAAAGAATTAGCATGCAGTGGAAACCCCCAGTTACTCATTTTCCTACACCTCCTACTGTATGATCTGGGACATGTGGTCCTAGGTCTTCTCCAAGACCTCAAGGCTCATGTAGACTGTATTTTTATATTATAATTCCCATAATAAAAGGTAGATGAGTTGGTCTGCTGTTCCACAGCCAGGCTAGAATCTACTTTGTTTCACCTGATTCTGAGATTTCGACAATTAGAAAACTATCATCTCCTGTACCCTTGGTTTCCCAGGTGACGTTTCTGCTATTTACAGATGACTTTGTGATCTTGACCTGCCGCACTTTAGCAGTTTGATGCGAGAGGTATGAGAATTAGCACCTAAAAAATCCAAGACTTTCTCAGGAGAGAGTCGACTGCTCCCCTTCAGGCAAGGGGGGAGAGTCTGTCCTTAGTGAAGGAGTTTAAGTACCTCCGAATCCTGTCCTTGATTGTCCGTAAAAGGGAATGTGAGATTGACAGGTGGATTGGTTGGTGGCTGCAGTTCTGCAGGCTCTAAGGGAGTCTATGGTGCTGTTTTTGGAACTGAGTTATTGACAAGGCTTGTAGTTCCTCAGTCAGTCTATGTCCCGGTGTGAACCTATGGTCATGCACTAGGGGTAAAGAGCATGTGGCTGAAATGAGGTATCTCTGCAAGGTTTGCCCAGATTGAGCTAGATGCATGTAGCCCCAAACTATTACCAGGACAAGTGTTATGAAAATGAAGAAGATAATTAAAGAGATTGTTAGATTACAGTCTCTAGGTTACAAACACCATCCGTGCCCTAAAGTCTGTCTTTAAGTTGAATTTATAGGTAGGTCTACATAATAATAATTATTATTATACAGCAGTCACAAAGGTAACTACATACAGTCCTGAACTGTACCGCGAGACAGACCACTGAGGCAGTGCAATGTTTTCACGAGCATCGTAAGGTTGTGCATGCATTTGTTACCACAAACCATTGTATTTAACCTAAATTTAAATGATTTTGGGTGGAGGGGTGACTCTGAGGCTATGGATCTGTGCCCACAACTGGAAGGTTGCTGGTTCAAATCCCATAAATGCTCAGAGTAATTCTACTCCATTGGGCCCTTGAGCATGGCCCTTCACCTGCAATTGCTTCATCCTGGGTATGATGATAATCTACATCCAGCCCTATAAGGAGGTTCTCCCACTTACGGGGAATAACTTGGGGGTTGGTGGCAGGATTGGCACTGCAGCCACTGGGGAAAGAACCTCACACTGGTCCATTTGGACTAGTGTGGTGCTGAGATATTGCCTGCCACATGGCTGCACTCAGGTTCTCATCCCTGAGGTGGTTTATCATGTGATGGGTGTGGTAAAACCCTGTATTAGTTCATGTTCCTCTCTAAATGATAATAGACTTTATGGTCCATTGATAAGTTGGCTGTTCTTAATCCAGGGGCTTCCCACATTATAGCTGTGATTTTGTTGCTAATTTTACACAACTGGATGTCTTCCTGATACAAATTAAAGATGGCAGGTTCACTGCAGGACCCTCCTGTTATGGCAGCTGTAGTGATGCAAACCGTTGCCTTAACCACCATACAATCTGCTACTGATATTCAAGATAACTAAACCAAAGTAATGGGTTAGAATGTAAGTCATCGGCATAATAAGAGTCTGACACCATGTCTCGCACCCTTGCAATCACTAAGCCAGTTATATATATATATATATATATATATATATATATGTGTGTGTGTGTGTATATATAACATATATGCTGCAATGAATTATTAAATTATAAAAAATCTATCATCCTTCCACTTTGTAGCAGCTCGAACCTTCCACATCAGGACTGAAATGTTAGGGTATGTTTGTACTGCCCCTGGCAGGCTGATTTTCCCCAGATTCTGCCAGCTTGGACTGGGGGGAGGGGGCCGTCATCTGCGATTCCTGTGTGTAACAGCCTGACGCAGAGAGCGACGCCCAAAGCACACATCACTCCACCTACTCTGCTCCCATCGGACGCTTTCCGGCGACTGTCTGCTCCTAACTGTCAGCGCCAAAGCAGAGGAGATCCAGTTTCTATTGTCATCTGAATGTCTTTCAGATAATGATTGACTATATAAAAAGTCACATTGTAAATATTAAGTTATACTACAAATACAAAATGACAGTATTATGATTCTTTCCTCCCCGAGATCGTGGCTTCGGCATGACTGTTCGGAATGTGAATGTCACACATGTGTCTGACTTAGCTGAAATGGGCCTTTGGAATGCTAGAGAGAACCAGCAGATTGTCCCTCACCCTGCAGGGCTTTTTCCTCCCCCACCTTAGGCTTGTTCCCTTGTCAAGGGGCTACAGGGTCACCCAACCCCCCCATCCCTACAGCTTTTTGTTTTTTTTATTATTATTAATATTATTATTTTGCATTCATAGGTAATTTTACTTGTTAACTTATTTTACATCGGTAAATAATCATCTACAAATTGTCACAAGATGGCGAAGATGCATGAATAATTACTGACTGATCACTTCGGACAAACAAGCTATTTCCACATATTCTGATGCTTATCCTTGGAAGTTCACTTACCGCATATACAGTCAGGACCATAAATATTTGGACACTAACACAAGTTTTACTATTTTACCAATTTACTGAAATGAATTCCACTTGAAGTTAGACAATGGGCATGAACATAAAGTGCAGACTCTCAGATTTCATTTTAGGGTATCCGCATTCAAACTGGATGAAGGGTTTAGGAGTTTCATCTCATTAACATGCGCCACCCTCTTTTTAAAGGGGCCAAAAGTAATTGGGCAATTCACTTAAAAGCTATTTCATGGACAGCTGTGGGCAATTCCTTTGTTCTTTCATTATCCATCAAGCAGATAAAAGGCCTGGAGTTGATTTGAGGTGTCTTGTTTGCATTTGGAAGATTGAGGTGTGAACATACAACATGCAGTCAAAGGAACTCAGTATGCAACTCTGCAACGCAAAAAGGCCTGGACGTCCACAGACGAGAACAGTGGGGAATGATCGCAGAATCCTTTCCATGTTGAAAATAAATCCCTTCGTAACAGCCAACCAAGTGAACAACACTCTCCAAGAGGTAGGTGTATCAATATCCAAGTCTACCATAAAGAGAAGACTGCATGAAAGCAAATAGAGAGGGTTCACTGCAAGATGCAAGCCACTCATTAGCCTTAAGAATAGAAAGGCTAGATTGGAGTTTGCAAAAAAACATCCTGAAAAAGCCAGCACAGTTCTGGAACAGCATTCTTCGGACAGATGAAAACAAGATCAACCTGTATCAGAATGATGGAAAGAAAAAAGTATGGAGAAGGGCTGGAACAGCTTATGATCCAAAGAACACAGCAACATCTGTAAAACATGGTGGAGCAGGGTGATGGCTTGGGCCTGCATGGCTGCCAGTGGCACTGGGTCTTTAGTGTTTCTTGATGATGAGACACATGATGGAAGCAGCCGAATGAATACTGAGGTGTTCAGAGACATCATGTCTGCTGAAATCGAGCCAAATTCATCCATAATACAGATGGACAATGACCCAAAACACACAGCAAAAGCAACTCAGGACTTTATTAAAGCATAGAAGTGGAATATTCTCGAATGGCCAAGTCGGTCACCTGATTACAACCCCATTGATCATGCACTTCACTTGCTAAAGACTAAACTACAGACATAAATACCCTCAAACTGCAAGTGAAAGCTGCTGCAGCAAAGACCTGGTAGAGCATTAAAAAGGAGGAAACGCAGCGTCTGCTCATGTCCATGAGGTCAAGACTTCAGGCAGTCATTGCCTGCAAAGGGGTTTCAACTAAGTATTAGAACTGAACATTTTATTTGCAGTTATATTAATCTATCCAATTACTTATGAGCCCCTGAAAGGAGGTTATTGTGTAGAAAAATGACTTTAATTCCCCACATTTTTTTCAATGTTTTTGTTCTACCCACTGAATTTAAGCTGAAAGTCTGCACTTCAACTGCATTTGACTTTTTTCTTTTAAAATTTATTGTAGTAAACTTAGAAACTGAATAACTTTGTCTCTGTCCAAATATTATGGTCCTGACTGTAGTACTCAATCCATTCATCCATCCATCCATCAGTCACCCATCTGATTCAGTGCTGCTTCCTAAGGTCCTGCACTTCTACCCAGTGTTATTATAGTTTTGATGTTTTAATTTAGTTTTAATTTTATATTATTTTCATTATCATTTGTAATCCAGGTTAAATTTAGTTTGCAGCATGACTGTGTTATTCCTAGGGTTAGACTGAATGTTGTAGAGCTATCTGTAGAGAATCCTTTATGAATACACACTGTACTATATACTAATGTCCTCTGAATGGGCAAAGATAAACAAATGATTACTTTAGCTACGTAGTACAGGAAAGTATTTAAAAACTGTAAAGGAAAGTAATTAATGTTTATTTCGGTTAGTTTTGGGGGCCATATTTATAGCTTTTGTTTAGTTATTTTTTTAATTCTATTTTTGTACCTTATTTTAATTAATGGGGATGCAGTAGTTAACACTGTTGCCTCACAGGTCTGCGACCTGGGTTTAGGACTTTGTCTTGGCTCCATGTGTGTGGAGTTTGCATGTTCTACCCGTGTCATCATGGGGTTTCCTCCAGGTACTCCGGTTTCCCCAAAAACATGCTGAGGTTAATTGAAGTTACCAAAATTGTCTGTAGGAGTGCATGTGTGTGTGAATGGTGTGAGTACCCCCCCGGTACCCTAAATAGGACACACAGTTACAGAAAATGGATGTATCGATTTTGTTTGAATCTATGGAAATGTTTTCTTTTAGTTTTCATTAATGACAATAACCTTGGCACTGCCTGATAAAATATCCATGTTCTTCCTGTTTGATATTGTGATTCATGGGGTCCTTTTGTTAATCACAGATTCTACAGGCTGCCACTCAGAACAAACACACCTGCTGGACCAACGGAGGACTTGCGTTCAGCAGCGGTTGGTCACATGGACCTAATCATCTGAAGAGTCAATTCCCTTAAGTTCTCTGGGAGTTGACAGCTTTATTAATTTGTAATGTATATGCCGTCTGTCATGGAGGCCCAGATGTATGATTCAGAGGCTTGTGGAAGTCAAGCCAAGGCCTCCGTCTCTTCGGCAAACGCGTGTTTCTGAGAAGCTTTTATTTTGCATTATTTTTTTACTCCTAGTCATGTCTGAGCTTGTTGACTCAGGTGTAGGCTGGTGCTGACTGGCAATACTGAAGAATACAGGGAGGTGGTCTTGGCACAGCCTGGGATACCACATTCTGGGGGGGGGGGTCTTTGATGAGCTCCAGCTGGATGGGACGGCAGCAGTATTTGGGCTCCGCAGAGGAGCTGTTCTCCATCTCCGGGAGGAAGAAGCACCGGCATGTAACTATTCAACACAATTTCCACCCATCCCACTGCTTTTCCGCGGGTTATATTTACATTCAGCATCACTTTATTACATCGCGGCTGTTTTGCACATTATTTTGATCTATGATACTATTATCGCTGTTGTTGCATGAAGCAGAGAATGAATTTAAGAAATGTTAGAAAGTTACCTTTATGTCCATGTTGTAAAACCCTTAAAATGTGCATTTAAAAATGTATACATACTTTAATTGGCGTCAGATCTATTAAACTTCCTGTAGTTCAAAATGTTGAAAACCGGCGTATCGTTACTGCCCCCTTTTGTCCGGATACAGAAAAAAACCCATAAACATCGAGGAAAGTGAGAGCTCTCACTCCTGGCAATTAAGTGTTTCACTTGATTATATTTCATTATATGCAAATAAATACTTAGTTGTTAGTTTTTTTTACGTTCCTTTAAATGTATCGTTATAACAGCAATAGAATAATACGCAAAAAGCAATACAATCGGACGTTACATGCGCCACAAACTTACATAAGAAAAGGCAAGAACCCCCCNNNNCCCGCTTGCTTTAGTGAGCTGACTAACACGACACCCCAAGGCGGTTCACATATATTATAAAGCAGCTGTCTTCCTGTCTTTTGTTTGTGTCTTGCATAAAATATATCCATTGAAGAAACACGTTTAATGTCTTCACATCTGTAGGCCTATTATCTATGAAATCCAAAAATCCCGATATTTATAAACTAAATTTGTTGCAGTGATTAATGTGTGTTTTTATATCGATGTTCAAATTTTAATTAGACAGTGCGCTTTTCTTACAAGAATTATTTTTAACTAAACTTAATGCTACATAAGAAGAGAGACAACAATTTCAGCACTTAAGAACAAACTACTCGACATTTGCTCATTAATATTTTTAACAAATGTTTTTAATAATATAAATTTCTAGATTTGTATCTGTGTTAAAATCCCTGCTAATACGTAAAGTCATTCAGGTATTCACGTATTGTTCTTCTCTGCCTCTAGGGGTCTCCAGAGAACCTTTAAATCTCTAAAATACCACAACGCAAAAGGCGAAGACCCGAAAGCAAGCCGTGGAATTTAATAACAAGTTGTTTATTCAACTGATCAACATCACTGAATAGCTATAAGATGAACTACTACAGCACTTCAAGAATGTTTGGAAACCAGTAAGAGGACCCCTGGTTATAAAGCTTAGCAAAATGAAGTGTTCTGGTTTTATGCACACTGACGATTATTTTAAAATAGAGTTACCTTGGACATATTGACTTTTGAAAAATTGTTTAAACTGTACAATACAGAGAAAGAAAATTTGCTGGAGATTGATGTTAAAATGCTGGTTGTCTGCGCACAAAAAGAAAAAAAATTGAGATATTTTGAGATATATTGAATAGTTGCAACTGGGATACTCCTTGGTATAAATTTAGGTCATAGAAAATGACACCCTACAGCTGTACTTTTACAAAGAATGGCTAATGGGTGACTGCCACACGCGCGCGCGCACACACACACACACACACACACACACACAATGTCTTGCTTCCTACCCACCTGGCTGGAGGGCTGTTCGGGGTCTTCAGCCCTCAGCATCTTGCACAAAGGGCAGATAATGGCCTTGTTTGGAGTAGGCATCGCCAGAGTGACCTGCCGAGCAGAGTAAACAGCACACCCCTCCCCCTCAGCCTGTGGGGGGAGCAGAGGAACAAAAGGTTGCCTGAGAGGGAGTAGCGAGTGGGGGGTGGGGGGGCAACAGCTCTCCGCAGGAAGGTTTCTTAAAACCTGACTGTGGAATGAGTTCTTTCACTCCTCCTCAGGTGCTCAAGGGCTGAGTGGGGGTTATAAAATGGCATTTGGGTGAGGTCAGGATGGGACTCTTTTGTCCTGTGCCTGCATATCTTATGGGTTTCTATTCTTCTCAGTCACCTGAAAGAGCACCGCAGGATCTCCACAGGTTCCGAACTGTGTCGCTATGCGTGTGTCTTGCTGAGAACCTTTTACTACATAACACTTAAATAAGATTTAGTGCATAACCTTTACTGATCCACACGCAGCAACACCTTGTGCTTATTGTTTTGTAAACTATTGTGTCTATCATAACTCAAAAGCACTAATTAATCACAGAACAGAGGCCTTTATCTACCTGTTATACAGCCGTGGAAAAAATTAAAAGACCGCAGTTCCACTCAATTTGTGGGTGAGCATCTGTGAATTATATATATATATATATATATATATATATATATATACAGCAAACTGCAGCCTTGAGCTTCCCTGCTTCTCGTTAATGAAGGGCTTCTTCCTTGCTTTATGGGTCTTCAGTCCTGCTTATAGGAGCCTGATACACACTGTCCTAGCTGTGCACTTCACCCCTGAACTTAATGTTTCCCATTCCTTTCGAAGGCCACTTGATGCCATTCTATGATTCACAAGAAATAGTCGGATAAGTTAACATCTATGGCATCAGAAAGTCGCTTCTGCCCTCCATCTGGCTGGTTTCTGGTCATTGCCAGTGACTCCCGCTTCACCTTGTTCTTGTGAATTGTTGTCTTAGAAATTTTGAACTTGGACACAACCTGCTGCTGAGCGAAGCCTTTAAAAATATAGCATGTTCAATTTTTTTCCATATATGTGTATGATGTGTTATCCGTTATGTATTTTACCATGTATTTTACATGCATATTTACCATATGAGCACTTGCCTATTCAAGGATAAACCCGATGACCACATTTGGAGACTTCCTACTTGATTTTTTTTTATGACTCAAACTACTTTCCCATAAATTTGATGTGTTTTTTTCTCTGCAAACCTAATCTGCATGCTTGTCAGTCGGCCAAAATGAATGACCCAAAATGTTTTGCTAAGAGGAAAAGTCTTTAAATGGTATTTTGGTCCTTAACGTTCAAACATCTGCTCTGTCTTTTCCCCTCTCAACCTAAATAATTGTGTTTTTTGTTGTATTACTTTTGGCCAAAGCTCCTCAGTATCCTGCTCTACATGTATCATTAGAGAACAGGTAACAAAAATGGCTATTAATCGTTTTCTGGTTCTTATTTTGAATTAGTATTTTAATATTTTTTCAAGCTGTTTTAAAAAAGCAATATTGAAAAAAGGTTTTTCCTGATGAATGGAATATGTATCTATTAATATATATGTATACATATGTTAGTCACATATTCTATGATTCTTAAATTTTAAAAACTCCAATTTCTTAAAGCGACTTGCTAATTGAAAAAGCAGAAGATATTTGATGATTTATACATAACTTTTGTTATATGGCTTTAAATTGCATGGGCGGTGGGGGGGGGGGGGAGGTTGCCACACTGTTTCTGAATAACTTGTCACTGTGAATTAAGAAAAAAATGTGACGTCAATAAAAGAGCGAAGCGAACCAGCAGCCTGTTGCAGACGCCTTTGGGCTCTGAGGGTTAGTGAAAGTGGTCAGAGACTTTTGTAACACATTCGAAGAAATCCTGACACAGACTTGAAGAGATGAGGGAAAGCAAACATCTGTTTGGCAGGCTTCGAGCTGACTCAGCAGTGGAAAGACAAGAACGCCAGGAACAATGAGCATTTGACGCGTTCGCTCATGGCACCATTAGTAGAACCATGTGGACTGGGGAGGGAGAAAGGGGAGGGTTAAAACTTCTGCAAAATCTATCGAATTGACCCTCCAGGTCCTTGCTCTTGATGTATGATGTGTGTGTGTGGGGGGGGGGTTCTCTGTCAGGTGACTCGTCCCCCACCAAAGAACCATGTTCTCCGATATTCTGGAAAAGTGTTTTCGCAACTCGCTGGCTTCTCCACTTCCTGCGTTGTGTTTTTGTGCAATGTCCAGAAACGGGGTTCATCACCTGGCTCGCGCACTTCTGTCCCCCACGCCTGATGCTAAGAGAGGCGCAGTCGTGCAGTTGGGGAGCTTTGGGTGAAGCAGCCTCAGTGTAACAGGGGAGCTGAGTGTCGTGCTAAATTATGGATTTGTGTGGCCTGCATTTGTAATGACAAGCTGCTGGGGATGGCAGATACATCCCTAGCTGTCAGATTCTCCAAGGTGTTCTGCGTTTCTGCTTGCCTGTCGCTGGCCTCACACAACACAGAGAAGAAATCTTAGTCAGCTGAGAAATTCCCCAAAGAGGAGAAACTTCACTTTTTTCATCTGAGTGTGGCACATCAGTGTTGCTTTAGAAAACTGGAAGAATAATGTGTCAAAGCTAGTAACGGAAGAAACCTTTACTTAAAGATTCCTACCTTTTTTATGATTGCCAGTACAAAAAGCCATAAAGTGAAACTACGAATATTTCTCTATGAAGAATATGAGGTGAAAATATAAGTTATCAAGGAGTTGAACTGAGTAAGGCATTTCACACTTTGATCCAGGGAGGGGGGGAGGCTAGGGTGGATCAGTCTATACAGGGAATTGGGCAGGAAAACACGATAAGAGGAGAAATAAATTAAAAAAAGACAAACAGCTGAGGGACAGTGAGTAGTTCCGTACAGTGAGTAGTTCCGTACAGTGAGTAGATGCCTGCATCGTTCTGGCCCCGCCCACAAGCTGATACCGCCAGAGAGGGCTAATCTGTGCAAACTGTTTTAACAGCTGTTGCTCTTTATCGGTGCGACTGACTCCCCTATCTGATTTCTGTCGGCAGGGGGGAGCTTCTTTCTGTGTGCGGGACACAGTGAGGGTTAAGCTGGAAGCTCCGGCTGAAGAATGCATCCCAGTGTCCCTGAACCCAGGCTCTCCTCTAGCTGGGAGATGGCTGTCTTCTTGTGTTGTTTTTAAAATAAACCTTTGGTCTAATGCTTTTCTCATGCAGCAAAGATTCTATTCAACGTTTTCTGTGTCAGAGAATTTGGTGAGTCATGATATACTTTTTTTTTCAAAGCCCACTTAATTTTTTTAGCATTCATTTAATTGTCTCGCACTGGTGAAATATGAGTGAATTCAAAAATAAGTGTAATATAATGTGTTGTTTGCCGCTCCATACCAGTACTCCCCTTGTCACACGGGTGTCCTACAGTTACTGTGGTTTCCTCCCTGTCCATCGACATGCAGCTAGACTAAGTGATGTCTCCAAACGCTCCGTAGTGTGAGCCCTGCAGGTGACTGGCATCCTGCTTAAGATACACCTCTGTCTTGTGCCCTAAGTCAACTTGCATAGGGTCCAGCTGTCTGACAAACATTATAAGGACACATATGTGGAAATTTGGAAGATGGATGGGTGGATGTTGATTGTCGCCATGAACCTGCATGGATTAACGGTTGGACAAATGGGTTTTTGGTTGTGAATTCAAGTTTAATAATTACAGAGAGAATTTTACATATACAGTCCCGTGCAAAAGTCTTAGGCAGTCAAAGAAAACATTTGAAGCTATTTATCTGGGTAGGATGTGTATATTTGCTCAGGAAAAAAATGTACAATTCAACATTAAAACATCTGCAAATGAACAGTGATACAATAGAAACTAAGAACAATCTTTCATCAACTCCGCCTGTGACTCTGGCGGGGGCATAGGCCGTCAGAACAACAAGTTTTACTGTTCTCTCAAAAGGTACTGATTGCTTTAGGAACAACACTTCTTAAGCCTCTCCTCTGGGACCTCGGTCACTCCATGTACACCACCAGCTCTATTAATGAATTAATTCAATTTGTTTAATACTCAATGAGGTATTTATTAGCCATACATAGTAAACTAGTAGTTGAGTCAAAAAATACACTGGTGTATTGGACAGCTGGTGCAAACCCTGACATGACTTTAGGAGATGCTTTGAAATGGCTAAATCGATACACTTTGACAGACGTAATATCATAGTTTTACACCAACATGAAGGCCATTTAAACATCGTTTTCTTTTTCTGCCTAAGAATTTAGCACAGTACTGTATATTTTTGCATTTAAGTTTGTGATCATTGTACGACCCTCCCAATTTAAGTACCATAAATATTAAAAGCTATAAAGTATAATTGCTTCATAGATCATGATTGTTTTAATGTATTTTTACTGTAAAGCTTCACAAGGCCTCATGTCTAAGAAGCCATCAGCTAACAGGCAGCCTGTTCTGACTTGTGGGCCTCATGACATGCTGACGTATCCGGCTCGCGCAGTGCGTCCTGATGCTTGGGAAAAGGCGGAAAACAAAGTTCCGGAAAAGTTTACATTTCTGCCCGATAAGTACAGGATGCCCTGAAGCAGCTACCATGCCCTTCACTGCACCTGCATTTGTGAGGAAGACAAGTCCAAACACCTTGGTGCAAATTGACTTATAGGGACCAGGGGCAGAGGAGGGGTATCATGCCGGGGGGGGGGGGGGGGGTA
>JABFEB020000060.1:26573894-26585169 GCA_019775895.2 Stomatorhinus ivindoensis | reverse complement strand
ACAGTGGCTCCTGAGCTCATGGTTCTGAGCTGACAGCAAAACAGACTCACCACCACGCATTGGTGATAATGAGATTATCTTTTATTAACAGAGAGCAGTGTGCTAATAAAATACATCACCAAGAGAAATGTGTGTGTGTGTGTGTCTCTGAATCTGTCATTCTTATGATATTTTTTCTATCAGTTTTTTAAAACAAGTCAATCTTTCACATAGGTCTGCCCAGCAATTTCCAGCACATGCACACACTTTTGCAAAATGTCAACAACCTAGCAAACAATTTTTCATTTTAGGGATGTTTACAGAACAGTATGATTAAGAAATGGAAACAGTCAAAGCATCCCGTTTTCTTAATGATTCCAGAACATTATCCCACTACTACAACTAAAAATAATAAAGCAGGGGAAAAAATGAAGGACTTGGTAGAACAACAGGAAACACTGTGACTTTGCAGCTCCAAGGCCGCCGTCTTAAGGCTGGAAGGTCTGTGTGCAGTATAAACATATAGCACTTTGATTATGTTTATTATCTATATTATCAATAAAGAAATAGGTTTTTCTTATAAATCAATATTTATCAACATTGATTATGTTAAAATGATGTTCAGGTAATAAAGTTATCATACCAATGTTGACAGCCTTTGTTAAAATGTAAAACATAGAAATAACGTTCCATTAATGTTACAGTAGGGACGTTCACTGCCAACTTTGAGAAGACCTTTACATAACATTCATCTCTCCTGCACCAAAATGGCTGAAGACATTGTTTTTCACTATCAAGGAAAAAGTCTGAGTAACTATGCTGAATAACCAAGCTGACAAGGGCCATATTCAGTCTGCATTCTGGTCAAATCAGGCGTGAATGGCGCACTTTTGGAAAAGAATGGATCTGTGGGATGCAGCTCGTTCTCTTCCGCCAACATAAACTGACCAGTCGGACTTGGGTTTGCAAATTCATTTCACGACACGATCATGGTGCCAAAGCTAAATCCTGCCTGACTTCATGTTACTTTGCCTTTATCAAGATGCAAGGAAGTGGAGGAATGATCAAACGCAAGAAGGTACTATTTTTTATTTTTAGCATCTTCTGCTGCTCATTCTATCAATATTTTTGCACCTCATTTATGTTTTTTCTCCATTTATGTACCAGCTAGATAGCTCGTTCACCAGTAACTGTATATCATGAGTTTTTTGAGTGACAATAGATGATGCCTGTACAGATTTTTTTTTTTTTTGTTATTTTAACTAAAAAAACGTACACGATTTTTAGGCAGGTTACTTCTGACATATCAATATTTGTATTTTGATGTTTTTTTAACAACATTTATGAAAATGTGTGAATGATGGCCCTTCAGGGCCCCCCTGCTGCGATGGGCCCCGAAGGCAGATTCCCCTCTGCCCCGGCTACTGACAATGAGCAAAGAAAGCAGTGAACAGACTGAAAAAAAGACACTATTGTGAAGCTGTATTCTGAAATGTGTGCAACATGTCACCCGTATGAAATATTTATCTGACACTTGTGAAAAGAGTCAGCTGCGAGGCTGGTGGGTTACAGGAAGCACTCATTCGAGGTCACCCGGCCGGCCACCGCTGATGCATCCCCGTGTAAATTATGTAATAAACATCTCGAGTCGCTGAGTCACCAGGCTTCAAGTCATCGCACCACAAACCGGCATCTCTGTCGTCTCACATTCCCTGCCTGTGGCCTCCCCTTGTTTCCAACTTTTGTACGCCATTCATCAGACCCGCCACTGTCAGGATGAATTCCCTAATGACCCAGTATGTCTGACCCTGGACATGCATTCTAGGAACCTGTTAAATATCCCAGTATTGCATGTGTAAAATCTCAATAATGAGAATCCCATATAATCAATTTAAAATGTAAAAGGTTCAAGTGTTCATTTTAGGACAACTTTTATATGGTTGCCACTGCCCAGTTTACTGTTGAAGTAAATTGTCCATTTGACCTTGTACCATCAGGTCAAATGGAGTAGTGGGGAGGTCATGGGGCGCTCAGATAAAAGAGAAATAAAAGTTTCAAAACTTCTTTTTTTGAGTTTACAATATTACTACAAATTTATCCCCCAACGTGGAGACAAAATGGATTCCTGACTGTACAGTCATTGGGTATCTTGGCATTTAGTTAAAATAGAAGTCAGGTGTGGGACAGATCAGACAGGTTTCTAAAGTATGGCTACTTGTGGACATTCAGATAAAGAATAACTCTGCTCATTCCCAGAAGGCATGGATGGCACATCTGCACGAGAGTGGGGTTATCTGTGACCCCGCCGCCTGAATCTGTCCTGTTTTCCTGGGCTAATCTCTTATGCAGGCATCGTTTTAATGTCTTCAGCAGAACTTCTCCCAGGTTTTGCTCAGTGGTTTTACAACATGAGTAACTGGGCCCCTGATAGATTAATGCTTAAAAAATCCCTTTACCTTGCTAAAATGCAGGAAAATATGACCTAAAGTGAAATATAAGCAGGTTTCTGGGCCTGGAGAAGTTTCTTCTGCGGCTGATGTCATTTCTGCCCTGTTTGAAGGAAAGGAATCCTGAAATAGAACTGATAGAGCAGTTGTTAATGTAATAAAAACATGGATTCCCTATTAACATAAGAGATAATTCTGCATGGTTCAGCTGGTACTGATGACGACTGTTCGGAAGAAAAGGACTCAAAAAATCTAAAAATTTTACATATTGTTATCCTACCCTCACCCCCCACCCCACGTAACTGGATACTGAATTAAAAGTGGGGCACAAATCCAATTAACAACTCAGTGAAAATTAAGCCTGAGACAACGTATTGCTTTGGGCAACGTTTGTGTGTCATTAAACCTTGCTGGATGTAGGGGCGGGGCCTAAGGTAATGCTCACGGTTGTGCCTTGGTAACCATAGTGACAAGCCATATGGACAGGGATGCAACTAAACATGCAAGTTCAAGAGATGACAAGATTTGCAACTCTCTGAGTGCAATACATGCCTGTTCGAAGGAAGGAAGCCAGGAGAGAATTGCTTTTTACTCATAATCAGTAAGTATTTTGATTTGAGTTATTGTGTGGTTCATTCAGTGGATGATCAAACTGATTAGTTAAATATTCTGATGGCCAACCACACTCAACACACTTGGCTGGTCTTAAAGCTGTTTATCCCATTAATCCATTTTTTCAGGTGAAAAATGAAACAAATTCATGTTAAATAACAAATGCATCTTTCAATGGTATTGTGAGATCCAGTTGTGTGTCCTATTCTGTAATTTCTATAAAATGACTTCATGGAGTTCAGCATTGTGTTCATCAGCTAAAACCTTCAAAATCACTGTCAAACACTTTCCTTCCAGTTTTGTAATCAAATGATTATGAGATATATTAAAAGACGGCTTATGAGACTCCAGTTTTCACCAGTTTTTACAACTAACACAAGTATTGTTCATAGGATTACATGGTAAATGCATAAAGATGTAACAGAACAGCACTGCCGTGTGAGATAGGGTTTTGAGGGCACGATTTACTGGTTTGTTTGTTTTGGTTTCAGGACCCACATTTGCACGTGGCCACATAGCTTAGGGCTGGACAGGGGCCACGTTTGCCCCCACTCAGACATCCATCAACAGTCACTACACACATGGACTCGTGTGTTGCCGTGACAACAAGACTCTGTTCTGCTTCTTGAATTTATGCCAGGATTAATTTTGCTAAAGCAAGCAGTTTTTTTTTGTTCAAAACACATGTCTGAGTGCCTTTTGAATGTGTTTAATGTAAAGCTCCACTCTGCATTCTTCTCTATAATACTGAAAGTTTAGTGTTAAGATGTTTTTTTAAGAATGATTTAAGGGCCACTTGACTTCTAATGAATAAACAATTAAGTGTCTTAGCATGAATACTTTTTAAATCTGATTTCACATGCTGGTATTTAAAGGAAATAATAGCACAATATTCATTTTTATATTTGTGATCCACTTTTTTTCAAAAATATGCTGAAAATTTATTATAACAACGCAATGTACTTTGTTTTAACTGGAAAGTTATTTTTTACGACATTTTGCAGAAACATAGGTCTATATTTTTAAGAAAATGACAGTACACCAAACCTAAGAAGAAACTTTTCTCAGGAGCACAAAATTTACACTAACTGCAGATTCGTCAGGGTGCACACCAACACAATCTTTATCATTTGTAAATTCACATATTTCTACAAACTGCATTGAAATGCATGAAAGTACACAACCTTCTACAGTGCTTCTACCCCTTGCACAGACTTTAGATGAATATTTTATACACTAGGAGTTTTTGCTTGCCAGTGCTTGCCAAGGGACCATGTTTATACTGGCTAAAAAATACCTGCAGCTAGGGAGCCCGAGAGAACGTTTTTATTGCTGTTACTATTCTGAGTATAATGATTGGCATTCATCCATCATGAGTATTAACTTGGAAAAGTAGATTTACCAAGCATCTTCATTCCCATATACCTAGAATCTGACTAGATTTGGTCCATTTATTTTTGTGTTTTGTTACACTGAAACTCTCCCCCAATGGGGCCCAGAATCTGATATGTTTAATTGGTCCATAGTTTGGGGCGTAGGTCATAAGACTAAGAAATAATCCGTCATTAAAGGCTGCCAAAGACAACTGCGCAGAAGCATGAAAACACACTTGTGCTCGCCGTGGAATGCGGAGGAGATGTAAATGTAAAACTGCATGGAACATTTTCAGTAAAGAAATTGAAACTATTAGAAAAAATCAAAAAGAAAGAAGTTTGCATGTTATGATCAACAGGCTTTGTCAAAAATCTGAAATTGAGATTTCACACAGGGGTTGTAGTGTGTGTGTGTGTGTGGATTAATTTATATTACATTGTAGGGACCAAATGTCCCCCACAATGTAATAAAAACCAGTTTTTTACAGTTATTTAAAAAAAATGAAATGTATTAAGAAATTTCTTTGTTTTCCTTTATTTCTGTATAAATATTACACAAACACACACACACATATGCACATGTTTGTAATTATATCTTAGTGGGGACTCTCCATTCATTTCTATGGGGAAAACTCTAATCCCAACATGACAGGCTTAACCCCCACCCAGCCCTAACCTTACCCATAAGTAATCAAAGAAAATACGACACTTTTGCATTTTTACTTTTTTGATTGCATTCACAGATCTTTGTGGGGACCTCAAAAATCTTCTCCGCTTTCACACCAATGTCTCCTATAGTCTGTCACACTAATAATATTAATATAAAATAATATTATATAATAATCACAGTAAATACGCATGGCTTATGGCGTTGTTAAGCAAACAGTTTTAACCAAATAGGTTTTGAGTTTACATAGTTTTATGAACTGCTTAGCTTCTGTTTAAGACATATATTTCACTAAACTTTGTATCTCTCTATTTTAGATTTGCATTTAGAAAAAAGTTTGTATGAATTTTAAATGAAAACTCTCACGGAAATTAAAGTAATCCTGTGCTTGTGCTCAATACTTTAAAGTGTACATTACCTACCTATAAACTGGCTAATCCGCATTGGATGGTGATGCTTGGGGAATACATTTCCCAGACACCCGCAGTGTGGATCACGCGTTGCCTCGGCAGGGCCAATAGGAGAGCTCGCCGCAGGGTGTCTGGCATGTTACTGCCGCTGCAACAGCGACTTGCTTAACCTCAGTGCGAAAAAGTTTTCGGAGATGGGGGAATGCAGAGTGTGCTTTCTTCATTTGCACCGAATTAATGGATTAAGAGCGATTAGTTTTCGGATATAAGGATACAAAGCATTTGATAAAGTAATCCGGACAAGACTTTTAGGGCTGGAAGTTTTACTTAAAGATTGTATGAGCTTTTAACTGCGCGATTTTGTAAAGGGTTTTTTGTGACTTCTGGGATTTTAGAGGTTTTCGAAAATGTCCGCGACGAAGTTTTCACTCATTGGGAAGATGTACCCCATCATTTTCGTACTGCTTTCAGGCTTGGAATTTGCTTATGGAAATAGTGATGACAGTAAGCCGTGTCCATCTCCCTGCACATGTGTTGGAGGTTTACTTGACTGTAGTCGACAGAAGCTGAGAAAAATTCGGGATGATCTTCCATCGTGGGTCGTTCAGCTGTAAGTCATACAATCTTTTGTTACCTTCGCACTTTCCTAACCTGTTTACAGTTGCATCTATTTAGCTGGTGGACATACGTTGGTTGAAGGTTATTGGTGTTGTTTCTTCTCTTATTTATGTAATTGCGGCTGCGTTCGGTCCATACCCTTATTTTACGCAAATCTCCAAAATAAAATAAAATAAAAAAAATCACTTGCGTGATTTAACACGTCTTAATTACGACATAACGCCCATTTATTCTAGGTGGCAGTCTGAACTTGGCATAACTTCGGATATTCACATTCGGAGACTGAAAACTTTTCAGGTATTAATTAAAAAATAATTTAAAAATAAGGGCGTCAGAAGATATAAACACGATGGACGGTATATATGGAGCTTATTTCGCGACTTTTTTTTTACCTGGGCATTTCACAGCAGTTTTAATTGCTTTTCCACTTCTTTATTTTCTGAACCGGGGGGGTGGAGGGCACCACCGCACCAATTAGTTGCGGCTAATTCTGCTGAAATTCCTATTCGGACTGAGCTCAGATCTGAACGCTTCGCTGGATCTACAGCTTGTCGGGTCCGCAGCCCTTTATAACTGCGGGGAGTAAATGATGTTTAAGAAATGAAACGCCGCGGTTTTCTCACTTTACAGCATTTTCTTCAACGAAGCATCAGAATTATAGACTTTTAAATGACTCGAAATATAGCCTATATGATCGACGCGATTCGGAAATATTTGACTTCTCAGCTAAACATTTTTTTCTAATAAGTTATGTCAATAGAGAAAATCCAATCCTGCCCCGTGATAAACTTGCTTTTACATTAACATATGACATTTATTGTAATTTTATATGATTTTCACTTTATATTGAGTGTGTAGTTATTCATGTGTCCTTATGGTATTTAATTAAGATAACTTAAGTAATCGACCCTGATAGGCCTAATGTCCCCCTCCCCCATCTCTGCCAAAGTAAACAATGCAGTGGAATGACCTAAATGTAAAATGGCTTTACTTAGGCGTGAACGTACAATCAGTTGAATCCGAATCAGTGGTAATTATGGTAATTTACTTAATTTATATAGTATTACATTTATTCAAGTCAAGCGCTGAGTCATTTGAAGAAGAAACTTTAGGGTAATTTGTAAGAATGACAGAAGAAATGTTAAGGCTGCATTTGTGATGAGGATTTTTTCCCCCAATATTATTAATGTCCAAACACCAGTGTTTTGATCAATAAACATATGCTATTTATTTTCCCAGAAAGAACCAAGTTAACACGGTTGTAGCCTATTTGATAACCGTCTCTGGCACCATCATAATTATCATCATGTATCAGTTTAATTTTGTGTATAGGATGGTTTTTAAAGGTGCGTTCGCTTTTCGGATTTTGCCGAATCTTTCTTTGTTTTAAACAAGAATGAGAGGGAAGGTGGCGGCGGGGCAGAGCCTCGATCGGCGTGTTAGAACCTCGATCGACGGCGCTTCGGCGGGTCGCTCCACGCCTGGAACCTCGCTCTCCGTCGCCGTAATTGACGCTTTTTGTCGAAGCCGCGGCCGCTCGCGCTGCGCTTCTCTAGCCCCACTGCCTTTCTGCTGAATAAGCAGCCGCGCAGCTCCTCATGGAAATGATTAAGCAGTCTTTGCTGGATTTGCATCTGAAACTTTTTTCCCCTGAACCTCCCAAGTTTCCTTAGTGCCAGGAAAAAATGGATCTGATAATTGGGCCTGGAAGGGAATCCAATTCCATTTCTCGAAGACGTTGTTTGCTGTTGTGGATTGGCCTTTTACACTAATATATATATATATATATAAAATAATAGGGTATGTAGCTTTGTATAACGAGTTTTAGCACCTAACCATCCAGGGATGTTGTTCCATAGGGCTGTGTATTTTTCCATTGTCCGTTTTCATATGTTCACTAATGCAGATGTGATGGTCTGCTAAGACTGTGTCAGCGTTTGCATCTTCATTCACCTCAGATGCATCGTCTCGTAACAGCACAGTTTGTGCATGACAAAACCCAAGAAGCAGTTCTGGGTTTGAAGGAGACTTGCGTTTGGGAAGGGATCTGCAATTGTTTGATATTTAATGGCCTGTTTGATCTTGAATGTTTTAGTATTTTTGTGCGTGTCTGTCATCGTGACAAAAGGAAAAATGAATTGGTGCCTCTTGTTTTTTGAAGATAAAGTGTTAATTTTAATAGGCTGAGAGGCTGTAGGCCACAGCTGCCCCCCCCCCCCCCTCCGATTCACATAGGTCAGCTCTTTAGAGGACAGTAGTGGAGCTAGTGATTTATTTCACTAGTGTCTTTTCTACGGCATCCTTTCATGTTGTTGTTCATGTCCTGGTCTGTTCAGAGGAATAAAGTCAGACTTGATGAATTTTTCAGTCAAGACTTTTAAACGTTTGTTGATAGAACTTTGGTGACAGTATATGAAAGTGAAGTAGGGGGGAAAATGTATTAGCGTTACTAGTAAGTGGTGGTCCAAGAGGAGATTCACGCAAGGGGACATTTTGTTGGAAGCTTGGGAAGCCCAAACCATCAGTTATGACTAGAATTAAACAATTAGAGCTTGGAGCATTGAATTGTCATTTTAGTAGGAGTAGTAATAACCATAATAGTAATAATGAAAAGCTGTCAGAAGATGGATGATGATAATTTGGTGTATAATGGCAATCATACTGCTGAAAGTGTGAGAGTTCTCACTTGGACATTGAGAAGAGATTGGCGCTTGTTACCCCTCTGTTTGCTCTTGATGGACTCCAGATGGGGCTGGCAGAGCGCTGGGGTGTGGATGGAGCACGGTTGTGGTGGGGGAGGGGGGGATGATTAGTGGGGGTGTCACGGCAGGTCCTCCAGCCTGCTCTCAGCTCCCATCAAAATGCAGCAACTTGTCTTTACTGGGCTGTCTGGCTGTCTGCCACTGAGTGTTTGATTTATGCCCATCCAGAGTTTGTTTACCTGCCTTTTGGGGACCAGGTGGCTGTTATTCTGTGTTTTATAACTTCTCAGTTTGCCGTGCAACCTGCATTTCACATGCGAGTTTTTGGTTTCTTCTGTGATGGGGAAAATAATACAATATAGGTCCAGCTAGCAAACGCTAAGCATGCTAACAGATGTACATACTCATTTTCTTACAGGGATTTGAGTCATAACAAATTACAGTCCGTCGATGGGAGTTTGTTTTCAAAACTGCGGCATCTAAATGACTTGTAAGTAGTATCTCCTTGACTTGTGTAATAATTATGTAGATTTTCCGTCTTGTATGCCGTTTGACACATTTTCTGCCTATTGCAGGAAGCTAAATAACAATGAACTGGATTCTGTGCCAGATTTGGGACCTTACTCTGAAAACATCACACATCTTAATTTGTAAGTATATTGTTTCTGGTTTAGTTCTGCTGCTTAATGTTATGTACATGTGTGGTAAAATCAGAATTGTACTGAAAGTTCAAATTAGTCAAAGTAGTTAAGTTCATAATTAGACTGAATAAATGCTGATATACGGGTCCCTGTGAACCATATCCCTGGTATGCATATTGTGAATACAATTACAATGCAGAAACTAGCTTTTTTTTGGGGGGGGGGGGGTCTTGCAGCTAGTTAATTTGCTAATACATATGTAAACACTACTCCAACATAAAAAATAACTTGTCAGCATTAGCATAAAATGACATGGTCCCTAACTCAGTTATTTGTATAACAGTAACATTTTTTTTCAGATTCTTACTTTTGGAGACCCTTCAAATTGGAAAAAAATTAAGTGTGGCCTTATTTCCCGAATTCAAATTCATCACTCGTTCAAACCAAAGGACTTTAACTTCACAAATATGTTATGCCGGCTATGATGTCGCAATTGTCCTTTCCAGTAGCCAGAACTGCTTAGCGACTTGCCATGTAAAGTTCACTGATACCAGTTTTGCTCACTCCTACAAAGCAGAACAAGTCCAGTGTTTGCGCAGTGTGACATGCAGAAACACAGCTGTGTTTGCACTTGGCCTGCGCAGCTGGGGCAGAGACGTGTCCACTCCTGAACAGTTTGTCTATTTTGTTTTATTTTATTGATTTTATTTCTCAGTATTTGGTATATATTTTTGTGTTTTAATACATTTCTGAAATAGAGGGTAAGTGATAGACGTACAAAATGGCTTCAGGATCTCGCAGAATTCAGACACGCTTGACTTGGGCCACAGAGTGCTGTTTGTTCTGTTGTGAACTTTGACTCCTTGCTAGGTCCAAGTATCCATTCTGCTAGTGATCATTTGTGGTTCAGCTGCATGAATCCCAGTGCTTCCCGATTGTGGAATTCCCCCCGTCTTCATGTCGGTCATCATCGCGGCCCTTATGTCGAATGGTCTTGGATGTTTATTAAGCCTTGATGTCTTCACTTTACTTCCCTCAAGATCATGCCAAAATACACCTATCACAGCTATAGTGTCTAACCGCTGCTAATTGAAACCTCATACGTTTTAATGTCGCTGACAGAGTTCTGTTAGTTTGGGCATCCAAGCCACATCTCCTAATGTCTTCACAGGACTCGTGACTGACCAAGACTGAGTCGCGTCTAAAATATCAGCCCCGGCTCCTTTTTTATAATCATGAAATGCACATCAGGGAAACCTCAGTAGGTTACGCAGATGCCAAGCGGCACATCATCTTATATATTTTATTGATCGCTTGGCAGCGCTTTTCGTGGAGAAAAACCTGCGTGTGGCAATTTTTCCAACAGGGCCCTTGCATCCGCCTCCGTCGTGGCGCCTTTAATGAAAACCATGTCTCTGCTTTGGAGAGAGGGGGGAACGAGAAGGCAGTGAAACAGATATTCTAGGCTGTTTGGATGGGGCAGGCGATGGGAGGAGCTGTTTTATTGGAATGGGCTGACTGGCCGAACCTTTTAAAGCTTTCCATGTAGAATTTTGATACCTTCCATGGTATGTTTTGTGTCTGCTGTGAAATTATTCTGTTTTTTTTTGTTTGTTTTTTTGTTTTATAACAGACGACACAAGGGAGTTTATGTATAGTTCATTTTTAAGCAGGACATCATGTAAACAATGGAGGTAATAATGTGAGGGATTTTAGGGCTAAGTTTTGTTTTCTTAAATTCAGAACTGCTTCTTCAGTGTAGCTGCTGGGAGAAGTGGGGGGGGGGGGGGCGGGTGTATAGGAATTTTACATTTAACCGTTAAAAC
>JABFEB020000060.1:26521012-26537041 GCA_019775895.2 Stomatorhinus ivindoensis | reverse complement strand
CCCCCAAATGGGGGCAGAATGATCTATGAATACACGGTGATGGCAGCCTTGCAAGCCGAAACTTATCTAGAGATATCATATGAAGCAGGAGTAGGCAACCCTGATTCTG
This sequence comes from Stomatorhinus ivindoensis, assembly GCA_019775895.2. Classification (NCBI taxonomy): domain Eukaryota; kingdom Metazoa; phylum Chordata; class Actinopteri; order Osteoglossiformes; family Mormyridae; genus Stomatorhinus; species Stomatorhinus ivindoensis. The sequence continues at coordinate 26,536,932 of JABFEB020000060.1, read as the reverse complement.
ACGTGCTGGCAACCCACTGGTTTTCTATCCTTACTCATGAGTTTCTTTCTATCTGAGGCTGGCAGTGGTTCATCAGAGACCAGGTAAGGTGGAAAACCTGCTGGACACTGGTGCTCCAGGATCAGGATTGCCTACCCCTTATATAAAGCAGCTCACAGAGGAAACGGACAGGAGGTAAAGCAGGAGAATACACACACAAACACATTACCTCTGAGCAGGCCAAATGTCTTAGATTATTGAACCAATCGACATGGGCTCTACAGTGGTCAAAAGCATGAATAAGTTCGTGGGTGACCACTCTATTCATGTGGGACTGCCGGTGAACATTATTCTGACACAAAACAATCTGTAATCAAATAGGGAAAAAATATTGTGTTAATATCAATCAGACCTGTTCCTGTAATATGTGTCTTTATTAGGCCTGTATGAAAATGTTCAGCAAATAAGATTCATATATACTAGTTAAATCTGGTTTGATACATTTCATGATCTATTAGGAGGTATGAAGTTGGCCGTTTTACTTGAGAAGTAGCTGCGTCGAAACCACCACTGACAATCCCGTCGCAGTCTTCACAGGCAAAATGACGGTCTTTATATGCAGCACTGAAAATAAACACAGGTACACGCTCAAAGCAGAACGTCGAAACAACTGCGTCGTCCTGCTTACACGATGAGCATATGGGGTTTTCCATCATTTAAAGTATTTAATCTGGTGCTAATGTAATGAAATTTAGAATCCTGATATCATTTAATGGCTTCTTGTCCACGTAATTACACAATTACTATGTACAACAAAATTGGGAAGATGAAGATTGACGGTCCAAAAACCGTCTTTTACGTGAAGTTTACGTGGAGCTACGCTACGTATTTTAATAATACTTTTCTTTACGCTTAATGGGAATACACCTTATTGACTTCTTGAAATAAGATTACTTTTAACGACGTAATACATACCATCCAGACTGTTTCATGACACCGAGTAGGAATTTTGCATACGGACCTATCGATTAAAATACACATTAATTATAGCCCTTTAACGCACGTGCTGAGTCTGTGTGACTTATCACTTGGAATTAACATGCGTTTATTTAATGTCAGTGATTTGGATCACATTATAGAGCCATATATTGAATTATCTTGCTAAGTTAAGACATATGCATATGTGCGATGTTTAAGAACGTACTCGTCTCCAGCGCAAAACGCAGCATTACTTGACATTTGTTGTGGAAAGTGAACAGGCTTTCTCCAAATGACCCTTTCTTATATTTCCCTTCTTTTCTCTTCGGGAACAAGCCATAACCGTAGTCCTCGTCTTTCTGTTCCGATTCTCTGGCTTGGTCCATTATAAAATTAGAACTTGAGAGTAGATCAATGCACAATTTCCAAAGGTGAATAAAATAAAGTTATAAGATGAAAACGAAAATCGAAGACACCAGGTAGGTCATGTTCTACTTTACCTCTGGTTACAAGTGAAAGGTCAAAGGTAAAGGGTTACACAATTCTTCGACAGTAGAAATTTTAATAGAAATATGATTTTAATCTGATACTGTGACATTATTTTACTTTTAAGTAAGTAAAGCATAAACTCTTTGTCATAATAAAGAAATTATTAAGTGTCCGTAGACATCACCTCGTTGCGTATTTCGTCACTTCCGGCGGTGGCGAGGGGACGCGGCCGCGCTACCATGGCGCTACACGTTTAACGTTCTAGTTTCTCCCCTGTGACAGTTGCTAATCTATCTTATGTCTTAATTTTAGTTTCGTTTTTAGTTGTTGACTTTGTTTTCTTGAAATAGCCATTTTAAAGGTATTTGGAGTGCATTTCGTTTGATTAGTCGTTAGTCTGTTAGTAATAAACTGCATGCACGTGTGTTTAGTGTGTCTTGGTTACCGGAGGCGGTTTCGTTCTCGTTTGTTTAACATGTCTGGTTTTGAGAAGGTACCATCTACTTATAAGTTTTAGCTATTAATCCCATGCGTATTCTTGTTGGAGCACAGGAGTATGTACGGTGGAAATAAAGCCATAGAGCTGCAGCTGCAGATGCGCCAGAATGCAGAGGAGCTGCATGACTTTATTAGAGAACTTGACAGCTGGGAAAACGATATCAAAAAGAAAGACGAAGAGCTGAAAAGTGAGAGTTCTGATCACATTCTGAAGGTGAGGCTTTATTCTTTAAAGCAGATTGTTCTCCACTTTTAATATTTAACAGTTACAGCATTTAATCATATATTAAGCGCTCTTTACTTCAAATTTAGCGAATGATACATTTCCTCTTTCTGCACTTTGGTGCATTGACTATTACTTTATAAAAGCTGATAGGAACAACGAGGATAAACAATACCCCGCGGAATGGATATCATACTTTCTGTAAACTTAATCCATTACAGTATCCGTATAGTGCTCCTAAAGGAAATGTTCCCTAATTCTCTTTGTAAGCATAACTATATGTACTGTACACATACCGTCATTTCAGCAAAATCTACCACCTGTTAGAAACAAGGACTATAAAAAGCAGAAGACAAACAACGTGGCTTCCACCATTACAAAGAACGATCAGAAGAAAGAAACGAGAATAAAATCCTACGACTACCAATCATGGGAAAAATTTGACGCGGTAAATTTCTCATTGTGTCTTAAACCCTAGATCTAATTTTGATGAACATGTATGAAAAGTCGTATTAAAGTATTTAAATGATGTCATTCACATTTAATATTCTCCTAGGTCTTTCGATGCATAATGAATCAAAATGTATTAACATAATTACAAAAATATGAATCCCAATAGGATAAAGCATTAGAAATGCTGGACAAAGATGTCAGCCCCGTCGAGTCCGAGTCAGATTCAGAAGAAACCGGGATCCACATTGACAGAGAACAGGCTCTTGCTGAAAAGGAGAAAGTATGTTTTAATTACTTAGACTCTTTGTTTTTAAATTCTCAAAGTTCATCAATAAATCTTCCTTTCCCAACTGTAATCTGAATAATTTACATTTTTTGAATGGATAGACTTAGATTTTGTTTTTTGTTTTTTTTTTTTGTATTTTTTTTTTAGGGCAACCAGATGTTTAAAGAAGGGAAATTCGATGATGCCATTGATTGTTACACCAGAGGCATGAGTGCTGATCCTTACAGTCCGGTTTTGCCTACAAACAGAGCAACTTGTTTTCTGAAACTCAAAAAGTCAGTGCTGGTGATAGATGTTCTTGTAAACCCGATCTCACGGTATTGTATTTACAGTTGTAGTGCAGTTACTGCTGGAGCTGACATCCCGTCCTGCCCTAAATGTCTTGACAAAACGATGTGGATTTATAGATCCTTCATAGCATGAACTACCACAGCTGTAATGCACAGCCTTGTTGTAATTCAGCAGCATGAAGGGTGCGTGAGGCAAAGCGGCCACTTCTTCTGTCTTAGGTATGCCGTCGCAGAGTCCGACTGTAACCTGGCCATCACTCTGGACAGAAACTACGCTAAAGCTTATGCCAGACGGGGAGCCGCTCGCTTTGCTCTTAAAAAACTCGAGTCTGCCCTAGAAGGTATGCTTTGTTTTTCATTTTTGTTTACCGAAGAATGATAGAATGTATTCCACTGTCTTTTCCAACTGCTTACATTTGCGGTTGTTGAGGTTGTGCTTCATACTGCTGATTCATTCGTTGTACTGTTTTTTTTTTTGTAACCTTTTAAAAATCATTGGCCACCTGATTTAAAAGGTCTTAACCTACTTGTTTTCACAGCTACACTAGGTAGAAGAAGCTGCTATAATTTTTTTTCTTTTCTTTTCGTCACCTGTCAGATTATGAAATGGTTCTTAAACTGGACCCTGAAAATCACGAAGCACAAAATGAAGTGAAGAAGATAAAAACGGTACGGCTGTACTTTGGCCCGTTTGTCTGGGATACATCATCGTATCTGTCACATGTGACCCACATCGTTTGTTGCCTTTGCTTCTTAGGCTATGCCCCCGCAGGCAGATGCGAGCCAGGCAAGCGAAACGGCTCAGGAGGAGGTGACGGAGTCAGAGAGTCAGCGGAGGCAAGCTGAGGAAGCGCAAAGACGGCAGGAGGCTGTCATGCAGAAAGACCGGGTGTGTGTCTCTTACGGGACGGTGTACAGGATTGTGGTTGCAGTTCCGGCCTCAATCTGTTGGAGATCCATCCGCATGCAGAGAATGAGTCACAGAGATGCTGTTCTTCCCTGCCGGTGGAGGAATTGTGCTGACTAATTAGTCATTTTGTCCTGTGCGTGGTTTGCATGTGTAACATCGGCACGTTGCAGACCGAATATCCACTTTTTAACGATAGACTTTTTACTATTGATGGATTATACCCATTCTCATGTCCCGTGAATTTGATATCTGATTCACCATTGAAAAGGATGTTTTATGAAGTCATCTGTTTAACTAGTATTTGTTTGCACTAGTTAATATTTGTATTCATGCTGGTCATTTGCATGTATTACTTCATATTACAAATTTTAACAACCTTTCTAGATAGCTAGCTAACTAACATCATTGTTAATATAAACTGAGATTAGTTTGTATCTTGTTGACACGTTTGCCTCGGTGACAATGATTCACATAAGTTAATTTAAAACATTAAACTAGTTCACTATTGACTGTAAAAATAATGGTTTCTGTTTGTAGTGCTAAGGGTGTCTTGATATATTGTTCAAGATTTATTTTGTATATAGTTGCTGACTTAAAATATTTTTTTTCAGGCTCCTTAATTTTTTGATTATACCATTTGCATTTTCATAAGAATTTATTTAAAACGGATGTTTTGCACAAATTGCATAACTGCACTGGCTCCAAAGCCCCGCCTACCCCTAGGCTGGACCTTCCCCCTGTAGATCTAGCCCCCACCCTTTGGGGTCGAGAACCCGCTGGATGGTTCACATGGAGGTTTCTCCATGCCCAGAACAGCATGGGAATGGCAGCATCCAGACAGAGACTCCTAGCTGACGTGTCCTTTCCCCTTTCATTTCTTTTCACGACTCAGGGAAATGCTTACTTTAAAGAAGGAAAATACGAGGCCGCTGTGCAATGCTACACCAAGGGGATGGAGGCCGACGGCAGCAATGTGCTCTTACCGGCTAACAGGGCCATGGCTTATCTGAGACTCGACAGGCAAGTGTAGTCGTCTAATCTGTCAGAGGAGCCTCTTCTTTGAGGACTGTTATCCCTGTGTACTTCAATGAAATGCCTTAGTAGGGTAATTTAAAGGTGCCGTAGAATGAAAATGGGATTTTACCTCCGCATAGCTGACAGTGGAGAATCTGCTATACGGACCTGATACACTGTGAATCTCGAACACTGTTGTTCCCTCTTTCAAATATAAATCCCGCAAACTAAAAGAAGGTGGGAAAATGGGCTGATTCAAAAATCCTAGACTGTTAGATAACGGTCTTAACTACGACCCCAAATGTAACGTAAGCCAACTCACCGTCAAGCCCAAAGGTCCTGCACGTGGCGGGGAAAGAAAAATATATAGTTACAGCCAATGATGAAAGGTTATTTACTACTAGTAGGCTATGAAGATGAATCTTATTCAAGGACACTTTTCCCAAACGCTGCCGTTAGCCACTTGCGTACTCGGGGCTATTCAGTTGTTAGCATCTATGCTTTTGGGTAAGTTAGCCCAGGCTGAGTTAAAGCCCAGGGTGAGAACATGTCACTCATGAGTGGAGCCACGCATCACTGCTTTTCCATTGATTAAAAAGAAAAAAAAAAAAAACGGCATGTCTTTAAAAAAACTTTTGAGTTTAGATTGTAAAGGTGTTACAGTAGGTATATTTAAAAAGTTTTTCTTTTTAGTAACTTCTAAATACTGCCTTTTCTAAATGTAACGTTGTGGGTATTCACTGCAACTCCCTAATTAGTTTACTAATCAGAGGACTGAAGAGTCCTCACACCTGGGTTTGAACAGCTGACCTACAGGTTATCCTAAAAACCTGCACACACACTGGCCCTTTGCGGATAAAACTGGCAACCCTGTTCTATGAAGACAACAGGGAACAATTTAAAATACTGCAATAAATGCATTCTATGGCACCCACAGACAGTAGTTATGTCAGCTTACGTTTTTGATTGGAAACGTTCTACAGTGCTGATGAATAGTACCAGTTTGGCCCGAATCCAACACAGTGACAAACTGGGGTCTTCCTTTCCAGGACTAGAATTCAAATGTCATTGTGCACATACAACAGTAGATGGTGTAGGTTAGCTGTTTACTGGCTAAATGAATCGCAGAGAAATATTTCAATATGTTCATGTTATTGCATTTATTGTAGTGTAGTTTTATGGTCTAATTAGTCTAAATTTCATGTTTGTAGCTTAATGCACTTATTAAGATAAGGTTTTGGTTATTGCAAAAAGTTTTTTTTCCCTAACCACAGTTGCTTAAAGAGTATGGGGTTATCTTATAATAGGGGTCATTTAATAGTGGGGTCAAAATCGGTAATAGATAGTGTGCCGAAAGTTTGCCAGTGAGCGGGTTCATCCTGCTTCGTGAAGCTGCCCCTGTGGTGCTGGTGTTGATGCTGGAAGTTTAGGCTGTGCTCCTTCATGGATGATCTGCCTGGCAGGTACCAGGAGGCGGAGCGTGATTGCAGCTGCGCCATAGCCCTGGACCGCTCTTACTCCAAGGCCTTTGCCAGAAGGGGAACAGCCAGGGCAGCCATGAGGAAGCTGAAGGAGGCAAAGGAAGGTGCGTCACGTAATGATGGTGTTTGATTGTGCAGGAAGAAACCTTTTAAGTCAAGTTAATCACTCAACTGCAGTTGATTTTAAGACTAACGGATTCAGTTGTGATGCTGTTAGACTTAACTAATGAAACTAAATGAAAAAGGAATAATATTTTAAATGAACACAAGCACATAATACCATTTGTCAAAATAAGTTGTTTTATATGGAATTAGATACAAGCCAGACTTCTTAGTTGCCCATTCTCAGACCTAAATTCTTAAATTCCATGTTTTGGTATTTGTATGTTAACATACTGTCAGCTCAGTGAAGGCCACTGATTCTGTAATTTCCTTTCAGATTTCGAACAGGTGTTGAAGTTGGAGCCAGGAAACAAGCAAGCAGTGAATGAGATCACGAAAATCACAGCTGTAGGCATCAAAGACCAGACCTAGACCATTTTAATGCAAATTTTTCAATGATGCAGTTTATAAGTCTTATCTTTTCCTGCAAGGAAATGGCTGCCAGTGGTGTGGAAGTGGACCCGACCAATCAGAGGAGAATCGTACAGCCAGTCAGTAAACCCCCCCACCTCTGGTCGACGGTAAGAGAGCTGCAGACTTTAAGATGACTGATCTTCCAAACAGAGCAAGCTTTACGGCCGTACAGCCCATTCTCCTCTGCCTACTTATAGCGTAGGATGTGCAACTGACCAATGAAAAGATGTGTTATGATGGCGTCTATTTAACTAGTATTTATGTTTGTACTAGTTAACATTTGTATTCATGATGGTGGTTTGTATAGATTACTTTGTCGCTAATTTTAAGAACTTAGCTAGCTTACAAACTAACCATGGTGTTATTTGTCGAATATAAGGCAAGATTAATTTGTATTGTTGACACTGACATATTTACCTTGCTAACAACAATCCATGTAAGTCCTTGTAAAGCTAACCACTGATAGCTGTTATGGCATAAAGTTAGGTTAATTTTAGATTCTGAGAAAATGCTTTTTTTCTGAGACAATGGGATTTTGTAGATACACATTAGATAATGATAATATACTACTTAATTTGGTATTTGATGTCTCCTTGTTAAAAGGGGCCTGTATCACAAAGCTGGTTTAGCAAAGTCAGGTTTCAAATAGGGTCCAGTTTGACCAAACAAATGCAATCTAAGATAAGCATTATCACAACCCAGACTGTGAGCAATCCATTTCAAGACAGATTTTCTTAGATTCTCATGAGCAAGCCATTTTGAGAGTTTGGGAAAAAGCCCATTTGTTACATCAAGGAATGTACCAATGTCTTCTCTTTAACTGGTTCAAGAACCATTTGAGATCCATTCTCCTGAAACACAATCTGCTCTGGAGCTGGATTGGAGCGTAACATGCGTTACTGTGGTGATTCATCCCACTAAGAAAAGCAGCATTGTGATATCAAAATGCCAGTTATCCGAAGAGAAGCAGCATTCTGATATCAAAATGCCCTAAGCAGGGAATCTGGCTTTGTGATACAGGTCTCAGGTCAGAATTAGCTTGATAATAAAAATAAAAAAAAACATTGCTGTTTACAGTTGTTCCACAAGCAGGTTCTCGACTCTTTAATTTCATGTACTTCAAAATTTATTAAAAAAGCAAATTTTTAACACTGGTTCTTCAGAAACCTCTTAAAAGGATGGACATTGAAGAAGTTGGGGATCCAGTCCCCATCATTCCTGTAACCGTAGCGACGGCTCGGCCTGTCACCGACACGGGGGCCCGCGAGGAAGAGCACCTGTCAGCAGGCAGCTCTCCCTGCGCTAAGATCCAGAAGATAGAGGAGATCTCGCACTCTTTCACACAGGCCTCAGAAAGGTAAGACATCAGCTAGCTTGAGTGGAGCGATAGCCGAATTACATCTGTCTACCGCTTATCAGTAATGTTAGCTATGCCTGGGTGGTAATTCATCGTACTGTCATACTGTCCAGACATTTTACCATAGTATACAGTGTTTTGGTGGAGGTTTTTTAAAAAAAACAAGGCTGTGTTTTCAAATCTCAGCGATAAAATTCGCCCACAATACAATTTGCTGATGCCCCTGGTAGGGTCACCCAAGGCAAACAGGTCCTGAGTGAGGAATCAGACGAAGTGCGGCTCGTAAGGCCCCTAATGATGTATAAAATAGTGGAACCACGGGATGCAGTTCACACAGTATACCCAGAACATCACTGTTACCGTATTACCGTAATGCCGCTGAAGCCTATTAACTTATTTTTTGTTATACATAACATCTTACATTTTTATTTCTTTTTTTGCGTGAAAAAATTTTGTTTTATTATTATTTTTAAAATGCTGGAACATTTTAGGATTCTGCACTTTTTGCTCTTATATAGAACCATTGGTGAATATTCCGAGCGATTCTGAGGTGTTGAGCTCCCTGCCACGCTGCTAATAACCACTGAATGCTCTCCGCTGCAGAGGCCTTCGTGAGGACAGCGTGAGTGCTCGGGCACCAGCAGAGCCGACGGGGCAGAAGCCGGGCGACCAGCAGGATCTGCCGCCTCCACAGGGTGTGGCTCTTCCTACACTTCCAACGAACAGCTTCCAGCTGGAAGCTGACCTGAGGAAGCTGAGAAATTACCCTGAGCTCACCTACAAGTATTTAAAGGTAACGTATAAGAACAAGAAGGCAACCATCTCCTCTCAGCCTTACGAAGAGTATTTAAGTCATGAACCAGCCTTCGTTTGTCCCTTATTTTCCCCACAGCAAATCGAACCAAACTCATACTTAAAGATTTTCCAGAATTCGCTGGAACCAGAGATCTTCAACCAGCTCCTGAGAATACTGCAGGCTTTCTACCTACCGTAAGTATAGAGGTGTTTCATGGACGCTTAACTGTTTTCAATGAAAGCAGAGCTAAATTGTAACTGAGCTCTTTAAATATTAGGTATGAAGAACCATCTCTGATGTTTGATATCCTGAAGAACCTCTCAGATGTAAGAAGGTTTGACATGGTAATAATGTTCATGTCCTCTGCTGAAAGGAAAGGTATTGTATACCAGTTTATTTCCTCTGACCTGTAAATTGTTTTATGAACAGTACTATGCGAAAGGCGTAGGCAGTCAACAGAAGTGTGTATAGCTCTTTATCTGGGCAGTAAGTGTATATTTGCTCAGGAAAAAAAAAATGTAACATTAAAAAAAATGTTACATTAAAAATATGAAATTAATATTAACAAAATGTAAAACTAGCAAGAATTTCTGGTGTTTTCAAGAATTTTCTGATACCCTGTTGGCTGCTTAGATGAACACCACTTTAGGTCCCAAACCTTTCCTCAGGGGCACCCTTTTGTTAAATTTCATCTCCATCCATCCATCCATTTTCCATACCCGGGGGGTCCGGAGCCTACCCGGAAGCAATGGGCACGAGGCAGGGAACAACCCTGGACAGGGGGCCAGCCCATCACAGGGCACACTCACACACCATCCACACACACAGGCACACCTACGGGCAATTTAGCAACTCCAATCAGCCTCAACATGTCTTTGGACTGTGGGGGGAAACCGGAGTACCCGGAGGAAACCCCACGACGGCACAGGGAGAACATGCAAACTCCACACACAAATTTCATCTCAAATTTCATCTCAAATTTCATTAATTAACCCATTAAATTAGTAAACACAATAAGATAATGTTTAGCCGAAAAGGCAAGGTAGAGGTCATGTGAAAAACTGCATGGACATGTTGGATGGTTGTTGCAAATCCTGGGGTGACTTTAGGAGGGACGTTGACAAGGCAAAGCTAACACACTTTTACAGGCATAGTAGCCTAGTTTTACACTGACATGCTCATTTAAACATCATTTTTCACAGTACTGTATAATTATTATGGAGAAGAGTATAATTTAAATATTTTTGTCCCTCTCTTTTTAGTTTTAGAAGAACTCTTTGACCGTCTTCATAAAGCTGGATTACCGGACGCTTCTGTTTGTACCTTGAAGAAGAAATATGGACTCTGATCCCGGAATTTTTCCCCGGAAATTCAGGACCTGCGCAGCACTGGCTGCAGATCCCGCATGCTGCTGACTGCGCAGTACTGGCTGCTTTGGGAGATGCTGCCGCCGAGCCAAAATGGTTTTACCGGTGACACGCTGCTGCACTGTATCTGCGTTATTTTTCTTCTCTTACATGGACTGTGAGGTTCAGAAGCAGCCAAGCCATATCAGAAATGACACGGCACGGTTCATATTGCATCACAGAACTTCTGCCTGGCCCAGTTTGGCCTCCAGAGACACTTCTTTGTAGGAGTTTGACCCTTAGTTTTTCTTTCTTTTCATAGGTATCAAATGTAGAATACCCCATTTGACCTTTTCCACTTGCCTGTACCTAGTAGAACTAATAAGCTGCAGAGCAGGATCTGCTATATATGCTTAGAAATTACCGGAAGTAAAGAGAGTATTGGTGTTACTCAGCCATAGAATATGATGCATATAATAACATATACATATAACAATCCGTTGTGTGTTTATATTTGAATTGCAAACAGTGCGGTGTGATTTCATTGCATTGGGGACAACTGCCTCTGGTTTGGTTTGGCCTGTTACTGCTGCTTCCACAGCATTTCGTAAAGTCACTTTCAGCGTTGTACTTCTCTACCAGTCTATCCCAAGAGAGTTAAAGGGAATACTCATTTCTGAGACTGTAAGTGAATAAGCTCAGTCATTCAAGTAGAATCTTCCTTATTGACTGCATTTCCTGTTTATCAAACCGGAATTCCCTTAATGCAACTCAGCTGCATGTTCTAAAGACAAAATCCTTTTACAGGCTGTGGACTTGCCGTAAGTTAAACTATCATAGGTAATCTATGGAAATATTTTTGCTTTGTCACACCTGTTCTGGAATCTAATAAACAATGTACCAGATGAGTATACATATTTGTACTGAGATGAATAGATTTTCCTCTCCTGGAGCTGACACCTTCATCATGGTGGAGGGGTTTGTGTGCTCCAATGATCCCAGGAGCTAAGTTGCCTGGGGCTTTATGCCCCTGGTGGGGTCACCCAAGGCAAACAGGTCCTGAGTGAGGAATCAGACGAAGTGCGGCTCATAAGACCCCTAATGATGTATAAAATAGTGGAACCACGGTTTCCCTTGCCCGGACGTGGGTCACCTGGCCTGTGGGACTCCAAAGGCAGCTGACAGGTACCAGCAGGCCAAGTGGGATGCGGCTTCGGAGGTCGCTGAGGGAAAAACTTGGGTGTGGGAGGAGTTTGGTGAGGCCATGGAGAACGACTGATTCTGGTCCACCGCTCGAGAAGAAGGGGGACCAGAGGGTGTGCTCCAACTATAGGGAGATCAGACTCCTCAGCCTCCCTATTAAGGTCTATTCGGGGGTTCTGGAGAGGAGGGTCCACTGGATTGTCAAACCTCAGATTCAGGAGGAGCAGTGTGGTTTTCGCCCAGGCCGTGGAACAGTGGACCAGCTCTATACTCTCCACAGGGTTTTGGAGGGTTCATGGGAGTTTGCCCAACCAGTCTACATGTGTTTTGTGGACTTGGAGGCGGCATTCGACCGTCTCCCTCGGGGAGTCCTGTGGGGAGTGCTCAGGGAGGATGGGGTGCCGGGCTTCCTTTTAAGGGCTGTTCGGTCCCTCTTTGACCGGTGCCAGAGCCTGGTCCGTATGGGCGGCAATAAGTCGGACTTGTTTCCGGTGAGGGTTGGACTCCGTCAGACCTGCCCTTTATCACTGATTCCCTTCATAGCTTTTATGGACAGAATTTCTAGGCGCAGTCAGGGCGTTGAGGGTGTCCAATTTGGTGACCTTAGGATTTGGTCTCTGCTTTTTACAGATGATGTGGTTCTGTTGTGATGCGAACCAGCGCCTTCAAATCTGAGACCATGGTCCTCTGCCGGAAAAGGGTAGAATGCTCTCTTCGGGTCGGGGATGGGGTCCTCCCCCAAGTGGAGGAGTTTAAGTATCTCCGGGTTTGAGTGAGGGGATTATGGAACGGGAGATCGACAGGTGGCTTGGGCATCTGATTAGGATGCCTCCTGGATGCCTCCCTGGTGAAGTGTTCCGGGCATGTCCCACTGGGAGGAGGACCTGGGGAAGACTCAGGCCACGCTGGAGGGACTATGTCTCTCGGCTGGCCTGGGAATGCCTTGGGATTCCCCCAGAGGAGCTGGATGAAGTGGCTGGGGAGAGGGAAGTCTTGGTTTCCCTGCTGAGACTGCTGCCACCGCGACCTGGCCTCGGATAAGCGGGAGATAATGGATGGATGAATAGATTTCCATGTCCATCCTTGCATGCATGGATATATTAACAGTAAAACGAGGCTTCTTTAGTTGGTTTAGTCCCTGTCACACTGTCTGCATGTTCTCTGCTAACAGTGAACTTGTTCCTACACAAAGGCTCTCAAACTTTATCTGGATCTGTAGAGCAGGTGCTTCCGCACCACATAAATTCATATTTTGCTTCCGTACCTTGAGTGTTTGTTACATAGCTAAGACGAAGGTCGGAGTGAGCGTATCAGTTTGGGATGCCGAAGAATGACCAGCATTACTTTGATACAAATTAAACTATATATTCAATATATTTCATTAAAAGTACTTCAATAAAATATTTTGTGCCTGTGATTGGAAGGTCACCAGTTCAATCCCTGGCTCAGCACATCTGTCGGCCCTTAATTTTTCCTTTTCAGTGTCGTAGGTGGAGTGGTGGCTCTGAGGCTAGGGGTCTGTGCCAGCAATTGGAAGGTTGCTGTTTTGAATCCCATTAATGATTCTACTCCGTTGAGCCCTTGAGCAAGGTCCTTAACCTGCAATTGCTTCATCCTGGGTATGATGTTAATCTACATCCAGCTGTATAAAGAGGTCCTCCAATTTACAGGGGAAAAACTTGATTTGCATAATTGCTCTTTTTGAATTAGGAATTAATTGAAAAGCTTTTAGATTTGTACATGGGTTTCTTATGCATGTCTCTGAAACATACTGAAGGGAGATTGTAAAATGCATCAATACTGTAACCTATTTACAGATAACATCATAATAGCTAAACAGGAATATACCTCCACGTACTGCTATTGGCCTTACGGGGGCTGAATCTACATAGAATTTAAAAATTGATATTTTTAACATTGACCTGGCTAACACTAAGATAAGCAATTTATTCATGGAAAAACTTTAATTAATACTGCAAAAAATAGACAGGTTTATATAGTGTATTAACAAAGCCCACCAAGCCACACACAGCCCCCCCAAAGACAATGATTGTTGTCACTGTGCATGGTCACAATGAAATGAGGTAGTATGCTCTCGTCGTGCAGGCATCACACTAAGGCTGGCTAATATACCCAAAAATGGCATTGCGATAAAAATTTTCATATCAATCGATATCGATAATTATCACAATATAATTCATGAATTGTTGCTTTGAATAATAATTAATTATTTCTTTGAGCCTTTATTTATGCTTAGAATTCCCATAGGATTCCCCTTAAACAGAACATGAAAAGTATGACAAATTGAATGGACTGTAAAGTGAAATATAATTTTAATAAATAAATCATTCAATAATATTTTTGCCATAGGTTGTAACACTAGTGATACTCCAACAGTGCAGTTTATTGCCGTGTTTTTCCTCTGAATGCCTCGCTGCTCATTACCAGGGGCGGGTTTAACATTGTTAGTACAGCTGCCACCCACCTGGTATTGAAACATAAAATGTGTCCTGTCCTGATTACTGGTGTCTGTGACTGTATGTGCTTGCATGCGAACAATTTGAACTGCACATAGTCTGGCCAATCACTTAGGACCACTTTGCCTGGGGAGACCATAGCAGCAGACCATACCCCCAACATCATAGCTCCTAGGAAAAACCCGGATGCTTCTGGGGCAATTGAGGAATGGAAGATCTCAAACTGAAGGGCTTTATGATGCACTCCTCTATCCTCCTGAGACCCCACCCATTCAGTTATGTCCTTTGTAGTGGACATTTTATTTTTGCATCTATCTTTTCACTGATGTTAGGAAACATATTAAATCTGGTTGTACACTAAAGAGGGCGTGCTGTGAAATTAAAAATAAAAATAAATTTGAAAATAAATAAATTTGAGACCCCTTAGGTCTCAGGAGGATATAGCTTTAGATTTAGGTATATGCAATGAGTAAAAATATCTGACTTTGTGTGTTTCCTGGGAAGAGATAAATAGCACAAATACAGAAACAATGTGCAGGAAGTAAACCTGCACAGCATTTACTAAACACTTCTCTGAGGTCCTTGCACTATAGGGAAGCTGGTTCCACAGCTACTTCTACAGTAGTAGCTCATTACACGGGGTATACATTGATTTTGGTAGTTTCTTCCCCAAGATAATAATCTCCCCTAAAGTCCATAATATGTGAGATCCAGGTGAGTGTATCCCGGCAAGCCCTAACCCTAGGAGGGATTGGGTAACCATGAACCATGAACTGACTTTCATTGATATGGGATTCTCCTTCCCTCATTCTGACAGAAGTGTGATGCAACCTTTCCTGGCCCAGTGGGGTTTCCCAGCTAGAGCTTGAACAGTGACAGGTCTCAAGTAAATCTCAGTAAGTATTCCCCACTCGTGCTCAAGGATGACTAGGGTATAGCTGTCTGTGAGAAGGGATCACATCTACCCCTACTAAATTCTTTGTTCTCCTTATAAATTTTAAGTTCTTATTCCTAAGGCAATCAGTGATTTGAAATCCATACTAACAGTACAATAAACCATCTTGACGTTGTCTAATACACTCCCACGTTATTACTAGGTCCTTTTGGTTATAATTGCTTTTGACACCAGGTGTGAGGAATTCTATTGAATGAAAACAAGATAGATTCTATATAAGTCTGTTCCCATCACAGGGTGCAGACTGTTTGCCCAATATGGTGGCAGCCCAAACAAGGGCTGGTCCTGACAGTAAGAAATAATTGCAAACAAGTTGTTTGACTGCTTCATTGGAAATTGAAAAGAAATTGCAGCACCGTTCTGGGTTCCTATGAAAGCTCCCTCGTTGGCATTTAATAGAACAATCCCTCACTGCTTTTGGTACTCTGGGGGTCAGGAGGTGAAACTGACATACCTCAGCTGCTGTTTCTGTTTTTCCTCTTCCACTGGGTTGTGATGGTTGGCTCATTATTCTGTCAAATATCATATAGATCAGGGGGGCCCAACTCCAGTCCTGGGGGGCCGGAGCCCTGCACATTTTTGGGTTTCCCCTCATTTAACACACCTGAT
>JABFEB020000060.1:26473692-26501597 GCA_019775895.2 Stomatorhinus ivindoensis | reverse complement strand
CCCCCCCCCCCCCCCCCCCCCCCCCCCCCCCCCCCCCCCCCCCCCCCCCCCCCCCCCCCCGACGTTTCAACCTGCAGTCCTAGAGTCCATATCGACTTGCCCATGGACACCCCCCACCTCAGTGCTGATGTGGTGACCCTCCAGTAAGTTGGTGACCAGAAGCAGAACCAATGGACACAGCAACGGACTGTGGCTAAGAGGACCGCCTTGCTTCCAACTCTTCTGGCAGCCCCTGACGTTCAGCCAATTGCCCAGCAATGCAAGGAGACAGTGCGACATGACAATCCTGACATTGAAATAGGCTAAGAAGTCCATTTTGCATTTATTGATGATGTTTATTGATGGTTGATTATCAGGAATTTGGAAATCAGCAATTGTTCCGTGTGCAATAGTAGAACTTCCAGCGACGATCTCTGGCAAAACACAGAACAGTTTTACTAATAAGCAAAGTAGTAAAAGATACTTACAACTTATTTGTAAGTAAGTAAAAATACATTGAATCAAGGTAGCAGTTTATATTTGTCAGAACTTTCACGTTGAACAAACTGTAACAGATGATGTATGACTTTGTACAATATAAAAATGTCAAACCCATTTCTAGGTATCAGATTTAATACGTACTCATGTTTATTATGGTGGATGCTTTCAGCTCCAACAAGGTAATTCATACTTGGAACAAACCAAGTAAATTCCTCATCGTAATTGTTCACATAAGGCGTCCACTGACAGTTACTGTTACAGTAGTTATAAGTTTGGCAGCACTGAAACTGCCATCTGTAAATAAGGGACATTGCAAAACAAGTATGAAATGAAAACTAAAATATATTTCAATATGAAAAACAACAAAGTGGTTAAATACTGACCAGCAAATTGATTCATTTATATGAAAATTGAAACTACCTGAAACTTTAGGCTTGTCCAATGGAGACCAGAACAACACAAAACAATTCATACTGTGAGATGTTTGTGATATGCATGCTAAAATTTGAAAAAGCTTTGAGAAACAGAGAAATGCATACTCTTGCAGTTTTTCCGTATAGCCCAAAATATGCAAGCTGATGAAAATAACACGCTAAGAGTACAACAAATTGAATCTTTTAGTGACAATCAGTGCCTCATATTTCTGGTAGTACTACTACTACTACTACTACTACTACTACTAGTAGTAATAATAATAATAATAATAATAATACCTTCTGTCTTCATGTTTATTGTCATGATAGCTGTTCATCCCCGTCATGACGTAATTGTTGGGACACACAAAGGTGAACTCCTCATCAAAATCATTGACATAAGTTGTCCAGAAACACTGTGGGTCTATGTTAAAGGTGTCCTTGCACTGAAACTCCCATAAACGGTCCTCACGGTGATTGTCATGCTTGCTAAAAAAAAGGATGTTGAAACTGGCATTTGCTTCATTGTACAACACAATTGAATTACGCAACGTAGATCATAACCGAACGGTAGGTATATATCATGAACTCGGAGGTATGAAGGACCTCTCTGTGGCTGTGTGAGTTTCTTTTGGCTTCATCTCCTCTCACAACCCACAGACAATAATTTTACAAACCGACAGCAGCTAGCACACCTCTTACCTATGTATACTAGAAATGGATTGTTTGTACGGGCAGTCAAAATTCAGAGGATTATCATAACTATTTTCCCAGCGTGGTTCTGCAATAAGAACACAATAGCAATTTAAAACTCTTTCTGCAAGAAAAAAGATTTAAAAAATCTACCCATCTAGTAAACGACACCAAAGATTTAATTATATCTCTAATGTACTTCTGTGGCATCACAGTTAAAATGGATATTACCCAATCCATTCACCAAAGGACAGGCAAGAACAAGGAGAAGAAGGAGCCTCTTCATTGTTTTAGAAGTGTGTAAAATGCATAAAAACCACAACTTCTGGGCTGTTTTTATACGAACACAGCCTGCTTTCCCCTGCCACTACCTAAATATAATCAAGGTCTCCATGTTTCCAAAAGCACTACAAGGTCAGCGTTTCTGTTTGATCAGGTGTTACGGTCAGTTTGATCAGGATTTCTTGTCAGTATATTTGCAACACTTGCAATGTTCTGTAAGAAACATGACACACTTTGCATCTGATATTATTTTATCCCCTTGAGTTAGAACATTATTCAAGCATGGTAAAACAGCTTGTTTTTTTCAGTTTCAGATTTTTTGAATGGTCCCTCATGATATACTTGCTGTTATTGAGTAATATGGTTGTAATGGACCGTGAATTAACTTGTATAAATGTATAAAGACTGGAAGAGTGACATAATCCAAGTATAAATCACTAAAGTATTCATCGTAGTTTATTTTCATTCAGGTTGAGTAACTTCATCTACCGATCCTCCATGGACGTTTCTCAATATGCATATTTGACTGTAACTGTGTTCTCATGTACCCCTTTGACATCATCTTCCATTGCCGAAGACCAGTTTCAATACTAAGAACACAAGTACAGAGGACGGTAAAAATACCTAGATGTCGTTCTTGCCCCACCCATAAATATCAAGGATACATCGGCTGCATCCTCATCAAACAAGACCAATCCCATGATTCACTGCGCCTCAAGTTTATTCTTGGAGAGCAAGTTGGCAAGACTGGTCATGCCAAGACCGCAAGTATGATCTTTGCGCTCTTGCTATTGAGAAATGCCCCGTGACTTTAGCTAATGCAAGGACACATAGGCCAGGAGTGTATCCCAGATTGTATAGACTGACTATTGCCTTGTATAGATAGTCTGGATAAATTAGTGCAGTTAACCTGAGAGTGAGTTCACATGGTTGGGGAACACCCTCCTCCCTATTGGTCCAAGGCTGCCACGCTAGAGGTCACTCACACAGAGTGAACTGTACGTCAGAGAGAGCTGAACAGCAAATACCAGAGTTACTGTGCAAGGGAGCACCCAACACTGCTGCTTTACCACATCTTACTAGATTCTAGTC
Source organism: Stomatorhinus ivindoensis (assembly GCA_019775895.2). Taxonomy (NCBI): domain Eukaryota; kingdom Metazoa; phylum Chordata; class Actinopteri; order Osteoglossiformes; family Mormyridae; genus Stomatorhinus; species Stomatorhinus ivindoensis. The sequence goes on along the minus strand of JABFEB020000060.1, from coordinate 26,498,637 downwards.
ATGTCAGCCTGTCAGGAAAAACCAAGAACCAGAAATCACACAGGTTACGTCAACAAATAAACACCCCAGACCACTTAGTTTTTAATAACATTTTCTTTTATCAAAACATTTGGTTTGTCCATGTCATCATAAGAAGAGCCAGCAGCACTACCGAGCAGCTGAAAATGTGGCAGCTGGGTGACACTGACTGTAATCAGGCCCCTACACAATGAGGAAAGTTAGAGTAAAGCGTGTGCAGTGAAGAAGACAGTCTCACCAGGTGGACGAGCATGACACAAACACACATACACCCACAAACACAATGCTCATGAAAAGCTTTTCAAGTAAACCTCAGGTCAGGGAACATTCCCCCACGCCCGCCCACACACACACACACGCACACATACCAAAATGAATTGGCCTCCTACAATATCCTTAAATATTCTTTATTATGCTACCCCAATTTTTCTTGGCCCAATCCAACGTACATAAAATTACATAAAAGAAAATCAATCTACATTAACCGTAATAATAATTCAGATTTTTTAAGATTAGGTTTCAATCGATTCACATAGTATAAAATATAGCAACAATTTTGCAAATTGAGTTTATCGCCAAGTTTCGGGTCACGTTTCTAATTTCGCAGCATTCACTGTTTAATCACACTCTCCAAGGTAAGACTTAATCTCTACACGCTGCTGTCACACCCTGCTGAGGTGACAGGAAACAACCAGCCCTACCACCTCCCAGGAGGCGGCGCAGCCTGAAATCCTCTGTCACCTTGTGAAGGTAACAATTGTGGAGGAGGTACACAGGTTTATAGGAGGCCTGTGTAAACTATATACACAGGGATGAAGGTGTTAAGATTTTCTATGACGCTAGGAGGGGCAGGAGGAACATACTGGCATGGACACCTATCCACACACCGGCACACACATGTACAGGACCCACACACCGGCACACACATGTACAGGACCCACACACCAGCACACACATGTACAGGACCCACACACCGGCACGCACTGATCAGCCTGGCACACGCACACACACACACACACACACGTCTCCAGCAGTACACATGTGCCAGTGTGCACACACAGAAGTGCAGTGAACTGAATGTGCACAAGAACACACACTGTGTCATAAAGGAATACACACTTTTAAAACAAAGGAATGTACAGGTTCAGACTCAGGAGGGTGACATGAAGACTAACTCAACTCATAAAGACGTCTCTCTGGACTCTAGGACTGCAGGTTGAAACGACAGGATCTCAGTGAACGTGTGCCCTGTGGGGAGAGGGGAAGGGGCATGTTTATGGGGACTGGCACAGAAGAGGCACTGCAGAGACAAACCCATAGAGCGTGGCAGCCTGTGCCTTACGTTTCCACTGCTCCAGTGTCAGCTCAGCATTGTCCTGCGAGTGGTCATAGGGCTGGGCCTCTGTCTCTTCTTCAGGCTCCCGGAACTCAGCAAAGAACGGCATCGTGAGAGCCTCGGCCGCACTCACTCTCTTTTCAGGGTCGAGCACCAGCATACGCTCCAGGAGGGTCATGGCTAGGGAAGAGAAGGAGCAGGAGCAGTATGAACAGAGGGTGAGGCCATTATGGAGAGAGGGCGGGGCCAGTGTGAAGAGAGGGCGGGGCCAGTGTGAAGAGAGGGCGTGGGCAGGGTGAAGAGAGGGCGTGGGCAGGGTGAAGAGAGGGCGTGGGCAGTGTGAAGAGAGGACGGGGCAGGGTGATAAAAGGGTGATGATAGGGTAAATAGAGGAGGGGTCAGATTGGAGAAACAGTGAGATGGTGGAGGAGAGAAGGGCACAGGTCAGAAGCAAACAGAGGGATAGGGTAGTAGGCATATTCAATACCTATTCGGAGGCATTTTCTTCTAAATTGAAATGAATTTTTTTTAATGAAGTTGAGTGTTGAGTGTTATGTAGGATCTAGGCAGTTGGAGCATCACCCATGAGCTGATAAGTGGAATAACCAGTTCAGGAGTCTAGGTCTGACATCTATAACAGATAATCTGACACGCATGGGAGAGAGGGACGCAAAGACAGAGGGCTCTCACTGCAGGGCCGCCCACCTGGGTGACACTGCGAATAAAGCACAGTCCAGTTCAACCTTTTAAGCAATTCTAGTGGTAAAAAAATGAAGGATCTGGGACCTTCCCTGTATGTAGCGACAGCTGCTCCAGCTGAACCCCAGCATGGGGAGGCATGGATGTTTCCCGTGGCTCTCTTTACACAGCCTAACATTGTCTGCCTTTATGCCTTTTCATTTATTCTGGTGATTTTCTGCATCTTTTTAAAGTTGCCGCGTAAATATACATACGCAAGTGCCTACATTTATTTTGAGTGGTTTTGATTTGACAGACAAGTGAATACATGTTAAACTCAACATCACTCAAAATTCTATTTGCAACTTAATAGGTATCAATATTTTACTAGAAATTATTATGATAGCAGTTTCCTCACCTGTTCTACTTATAGAGAAACATCTGCCCTCTAGTGGTGCAAGAACCATTTCCACTGCTCATTTCCTGAAGGTTTGAGCCAGATTTACTAGCAGTTTGCTCCAGCGCAAACCCTCTTTTGGTGTAAAAATATTGCTGTTAGTAGCGGAAAGGTAATGATAAAGTTAATTTTGCGACTGGCTATACCGCATATCCATTTGAAGGAGTTTGCTTTCCATGTTTTTAAACGGATCATGCAACATGATTAACTAAGGTTTGCTATACACTATTCATGCCAAATTGCGCCATTGTTTAACACTGAAAATTGTCTCATTGTGCTTTTGACACGGCTGTGACAGATACTGCTAAGTGGAAGCGCCGCTGAGTGTACAGGAACGTAAACCTACGTGTAGCGCACGACAGAATGAATAAAAATAAACCTACATGTAGCGCACGACGGAATGACTAAAAAAATTGTATTAAGGTATATTTTAGGATTCTGGCAGTTTTATGATATACCACAGTGTTTTTTAAAATTAGATGATTAATGTATATTTAGCTAGATAGCTACATTTTATTCATTATAATCCTATATATTAGCTCCATTAGTATTACTATTGATTATTCACATATTTTCAGCTTGGTGACAACGTTTGCTTGAACGGCATAATTTAAATAACTATTTACCATGACAAATCGATAATATTAGGGATGTCGCCTTACCGATATGCATTTGTACTACACATAATCCAAATTTTCAGGCATAGACTGAAGCAGTAGCTATAAATTCTACAATGCTGAACAGTTATATGTGGAAAATTCTTGTGTTATAAAGTTCTAACTGTTAGTAAAAAGTGCTTGCAGTTACCAGGGTCCCCTCTCAATACACTCTGTACAGTGATCCATAGCGTTTCTAGTATCTTGTAGTAATCAATATTATATCATTTGCTGTCTATTGAAGCATTACAGCTGTTGTTTCAGCTACTGAATGGCGCTACATGAAGAATACATACTACACGGGATATTAAAACCACTAGGACTACCTATGCTTATATAATGTTTCTCAGATTGCAAAAGGCTGTGTCTGTGTTGTTAGTAAATTTCCCGCACCCTCATCAGGTGCGACCTTACGCTAATTTGTGTTGCCCTCGTTAGATTGGGTCCGTCATTATTTAAATGAACTGACTGAGTTTGTATTCATAAATTTGCGTATTCATAGTAGGTCACCTGCAGAACTGGCCACTTCAACAGGCACTTTTTTAGATTGTACCCTCACACTAATTTTCCATGCTTAGTAAATCGGGCCCTTAATGTCTCATTCCCCCATAAACACTGACCACAATAGACTCCTATAAATCTTAGAGGGCTAAATTCCTTTTTATTGGAAATCCTGCTGTTATATCCAGTATATCCTGAATGCTTTTGGGATGGAATAAAAACACAACAACATGCAAATACATGAAAGACAAAATGATGACAGACTGATCTGGTTACCATCTGGATTGATGTTGGCAAAGACGTCCTTCAGATCTTTCTTCTGAACTTTTGGCAGCCTCTTGATGTAATTTTTGGCCTGATACAAGACAAACACATCCAATTAAAGTACAGTGCGGTTTCACACACAGTTTTTCCCATACATTATGAACACTCACTTACTGGTCAGATGACCATGCAATAAAAATTAACTCCCATACTATGGAAGGATTGTGTTTGAAATGTACATATTTCCATTATTAGTTGACTTACATAGGCTAAATGCATTACTGAAATTAATGTTACTGCAAAAGATAGCTGAAAATATATACACACACACATACACATACACACACACAGTCATGTAAATATGTCTTTTTGTGGGGACCGCTCATTCACTTCTATGGGAAAAATGCTAATGCTAACTATGGCAACTTTAACCCCTATCCAGCCCTAACTGTAAGTAACCAAAAAAAATACAGAAGTTTTAACTTTTTTAGTTTTTTCATTGCAGTCACAGATTTTTATAAAACAGAGTTTTCACATATTTTAGGTAAAAAAAATGGGTATTCATCACCTTATGGGGACATTTGTTCCACACAAGGTAAGGTATGCCTGGACCACACACACATACACAGACAGCCATGGAAAACATTAAGAGACATTAAGATATTTTTAAGCAAATCTTCATTTTTAAATCCTGGTTTAATCATGGTTCTACTAGCAGAAGGCGATGCTGAGCAGCAGATTGTTTCCAAGTCCAATATTTCTAAGACAGCAGCACACAAGAATGAGGTGAAGCGGGAGACACTGGGAACGACCGGAAACCAGTCAGGTAAAGGGCAACTTTCTAATGCCGGAGATCATCATTGCTGTGGTCTCTTAATTTTTTCCACGGCTGTATATTCAGCAGAAGAAAATATAACCAAACTGTAGAAAGGGAATGCAGTCTTAAGAAACTTCACTTTGTTTGCACCTCTAAGGAAGCTCACATTACAGCCAACATAACATTCCCACAAAGATAAGCGGGTCAAAGTCTCACAGCTACAGCAGCTGACATAATGTTCTCACTTTACCATTAACTATTCCCAGGGCACACTCAAAACAACAGTTCAGACTATAGGAATTTAACATTTGTTTACACTGTTACTTCAGAAATGTAATGGAAATATGGTCAGTTACAGTCAGTTCTTCCAAACAGCTGTTTTCCTTTGCCATGCTACGTAAAATAATACAGAGTCACCTTAAAATAGGGAATATTGTTCATCTGTCTAACTGAAAGGAACAGTATTTTTAACGCCATTTTAGGTTGATGATACACACCCTTGTAAGCACCAGGGACAAAAACACGGCGACAAGATATAAATTCATGTTCATGACTTACATCTTGACTCTGCAGTTTCATGATAAATTCCTGAGTTGGGGTGCCTGTGACCTTCATGATTTCTGTCAGCTGATCCAAGTCTGCTCTCCACAGGTCAAGGGTCAAAGGTTACCCAATATAGAACAAGTCAAATGTCTTGGTGGGTTAATTACATTGATAACCAAGGTGTGAAAGGTCCAGTTGTTGGCAGTTATTGCAATGACCCTCTAGCTTTTCTGAATAGTGAACAGGATTTCCTATTTACTATAGCGTGTTAACTGGTACAGAAGGCAGGTGTGTAGGTGATGGATGTGTGTGTGAGAGGGATAGGGGTGACAGCAGGCCTACACAGGCGCCCCAGCATCACATACATTACTGGTCAGGTGACAGCAGGCCTACACAAGCACCTCAGCATCACACACATTACTGGTCAGGTGACAGCAGGCCTACACAGGCGCCCCAGCATCACACACATTACTGGTCAGGTGACAGCAGGCCTACACAAGCACCTCAGCATCACACACGTTACTGGTCAGGTGACAGCAGGTCTACACAAGCACCTCAGCATCACACACGTTACTGGTCAGGTGACAGCAGGCCTACACAGGCGCCCCACCATCACACACGTTACTGGTCAGGTGACAGCAGGATACGGTCGTGACCTTTGAATAGAGGTTTTCCAAGCAGCATCTCCGCCATGATGCAGCCCACCGACCAGATGTCCACTGAGAGTAGAAGGATGTTTCAGTTTACACTGCACAAATATCAATGCCACACAGTTTCAAACTCCTCTGCATTTTGATAAACATCCATCCATCCATCCATCTTCCACCCCGCCTATCCTACTGGGTCACGGGGGGTCCGGAGCCGAACCCGGAAGCAATGGGCAAGAGGCAGGGAACAACCCTGGACAGGGGGCCAGCCCATCACAGGGCACACCCACACACCATTTACTCAGTTCTTATCAAATTTTCCCCATAAAAAATAATGTAAAACCAATGAATTGGTTCCCGGCCCCAAAAAATTACCTAACCTAAATATGTTTTTTTTTTTTTAGCATTTAAACACAAGATGAACTGGATAAAACAATTACAGCATATACTGTAGTAAATACATACAAGCACATTTATCAAAACAGTAATTTGTAAAGTAAGAAAATAAATGTATCCAAACAATATGTAAAGTTAAAAAAACCAATGTGTCCTGCCCCGATTGTCCGCTCCCTCCGTGTGCCACGCCCCCTCATTAACCCCGTGTGGAATCCCCGTGTGATCAGCTGTTTCTGGTTGTTGTCATTAGTTCTCTGTATTTCGTCCGCGTTTCAGTTTGTTTCCCCAGTCTGGTCATTGTGCTGTCCGTCTGCGTTTTGCCTGCCTTACCTGTAATTAAATGTATTCCCCGATACCCTGACGTCTGCGTCTTTGTCTCCGTTCCGTCCCCGCTTGGAACAACAATATTATTATAATTAAATGTATTAATGGTTTATTATTAATATTAAAATAATTAATAAGAAATCTTTATTTTTAAATGTATTTTATTATATAATAATTACTGTTACTGTCTACCATTGTCTAAATCTATTTTTACCGTCTAAATATATGTATTTAGCTAGTGTAAACATGCACGATGCTATCACAGCGAATGCGAGGCTGAGACTGAAGAGTTACCCTTTGTTTCCACTGAGAGACGTGCCGCCTGACTCATTTCCCCACGCGTACAAGATATCTTAGGTCGGCATTTACGGTTTGATTTCTGAGATTCAGATCGAGCTCTATGTCATTTTCTTTTTCAAACTGGTTGGATCAACTTTTAAGAAATTCGAGTTCTAATGAGTTCGAGAACTGAGGTACCACTGTATGAACATGCTAAATTTCCATATGATAGGGCAATGAAGGAAAGGCCAGCTAAAATGAAGAGCATAATCAGTATGCACTTATGTAAGTCGCTCTGGTTAAGAGAGTCTGCCAAATGCTATAAATGTAAATGTAAATGTATGCACACAATAGGGCTGAAGGTAAGTGAACTCCGAGTTTAGATGTGCAAACAGCATAATCTTTTACAGTCTTACACTGTCAGGAAACACATACAGCTCTGGTGCAGTTCTGTTCTCAAAGATACCAACAACATGCACCTCCAATGATACAAAATTGTTCCTTAGAATCCATTTCTGTACCCTAAATTATACTAAAGGGCACACTTACCTACAGCTAGGGTACAATTGACAGATCCAGGAGGGTACAGCCCCAGTGACAAGTAATTGTACCCTCAAAAGGTACAAATTGGTACATTTTTTTCTGACAGTGTAGTGCTCATGAACATCATGCCACGTTTCTTATGGTTCATCCCAAATTGCTCATAAACACATTATGTCTGAGTCACACCTGATGGCTAATTATATGGCAGATGGAAACCTCATCTGTAGAGAGGTGGAAAGTGTCTCCACATTGATCTCAAGTAGCCCTAGAACTGAGGAGCGGACCTATTTGTCAGTGTAAATGGCTGTATGTGATGGTTATCTAATGGGAAATATTGGCTGACACTAAATCCCCAGCTTGACTTAAATGTTGCACCTCAGCTAGTGGTTGGCTAGCATCATCAAAACTCCATGCATCAACATTTACTATGCGTTTAATTACTATAGGTGTAGAATGACTTTGTGTTAATTTGCGCCCAGCTAACCCCTTATACTTAGGACAGATGCTAGATCACTGAGTTAGGCCCAGGACCCACATTACGGCAACGGTAAAAGTCGTCAACTGGGCTGGGAGATGGCAGCGGTCAAAGTCGTCAACTGGGCTGGGAGATGGCAGCGGGCAAAGTCATCAACTTGGGTGGGAGATGGCAGCGGTCAAAGTCGTCAACTGGGCTGGGAGATGGCAGCGGTAAAAGTCGTCAACTGGGCTGGGAGATGGCAGCGGTCAAAGTCGTCAACTGGGGTGGGAGATGGCAGCGGTCAAAGTCGTCAACTGGGGTGGGAGATGGCAGCGGTCAAAGTCATCACCTGGTGTTTTTTCTAGATACTCTCCGCAACCTAATGAAAACGGTCACAACCCACCAGCTGAGAAATACTCCCTTTAGTGGATAAACAGTTATTGAAGACAGAAGTATAACAGTCAGGGTTTATATAATATAGCAACCTGAAATGATTCATCTGTCCCAACTCACCGGTCTGGGTGTAGTGCATCCAGTTGAGGATGACCTCGGGGGCCCGGTACCAGCGGGTGACCACATAGCCGGTCATCTCACTGTCGGCTTGTCGCGCCAGCCCGAAGTCCAGGATCTACAACAGTGGACCACTCTCCTGCTATACTTTAACTAGACACAGCTAAATTATATAAAGTAACAGCTATGTATATTAATATGAATTAACAAGTCCCAATGGCATATAGCTACAGTACATAATACAGACACGCATTTTACAGACACTTCAGTCAGTATAGACTCACAGGCCACAAAGGTCACAGTTTGGGGGCATCCTGGATGGAAAACCAATCCCTCACAGAACAAACACACACACACACACACACTATTGGCAATTCAGATACACCCATTCACCTAACTGCATGTCTTTGGACTGTGGTTGAAAATAGGAGTACCCAGAGAAAACCCACAAACTCCAGATACTCAGAACATCCCAACGGTTATTATTAAACATTAAAAACCATAGCCAATGAAAAATATTGACCGGATACATTTCTTATAGGCTGCAGGGCTCATTAGTGGCGTACCTTGAGCTCACAGTCTTGATTGACAGCCAGGTTTCCTGGCTTCAGGTCCTTTTGGAATATAAAAACACTGCATCAGCGAAAAGAGACAGATGCACCCCCCACATACACAGCTGAAATAAGTGCCGGCCCTGTTCTCACCCCCCAGGTCAAAGGTCACTCACCCTGTGGATGACCCCAGCTGAGTGGATGTACTGTGTAAGGAGATAGAAAGGTTCTTACTTTTAGTACACATGAATTCATTAAACATATCCCATCTTAATCTCTTAATATATGTGAGAGCCACATGTAGGGATCAGCTGTGGTGCCCCTGGAGAAGTTTCTGGGGTTAAAAACCTTGCTCAAGGACCCATTATTGATATAATTGCTCTGCAAGCCATGGAAATTAAATCTGGAGAAATTCAGATCAGGGTTGGGGGCGGGGTTAAAATTTTACTTAACAGGTTAGCTGAAGCCCCTTTTGAGTGGAGACCCCTGGGTGTCAGCCTGGGAAAACCCGAGCATTAAAGCTCCCTTGTGATAGAGTATATATGTTGGTTAATGGCCCAGTATCAGTGTGCTGATGTGTGGCGGCCTGACCTTAAGTCCCTTGAGAATCTGGTACACAAGGAATTGCACCCTCTCCTCTGACAGCTTCTCCAGCTTCATCAGCTTGCCCAGATCTGTACCCATGAAGGGCATCACCAGGTAACTGCCACAGAGTGGGGGGGGAGACACATCGTTCAAATATACACTCTAATGAGCCAGTCATTCAAGGAACCTCTGAGATTCCATGTAACAATGGAATGAAAATGTGAGCCACATAGACCAGTCTTACTGGTTATAAGCCCAATAAAAATATGTTTAGTTTAAGTAAAATACAGGTTGTAGTGCACATTTAAACAGCAATTACAGTTAAAAACTCATTAAATGACAATGAGTAATTTTTATGTAGTTTATGGTTCCCATTATGTTAACATTTGCACTGTGTTAGCATGTGAATGACATTAAACACATACGGCTACCTGGAACCGAGGCTTCATTGTGAAACACGTAACCGGATCACGCCTTGTCAGGTGACCGATAATGAGCCAGTGGCACTGGTAGACGAAGACAGCAATACTCACAAATCCTGAAACCTGTCCAGGGAAATCTCAGGAGTGAAGACATCAAGCAGTCCAATCACCTGCTCCCAGCCAACAGAAGATGAGAGACAGAGAGGAGGCGAGGTTCAGAGAATTAGCCATGGCACATGGGTACAAAAGGGATAGGCCAGGAGTTAGAGAACCCCAGGAGGCACTGCTAGAGAAGCCATTAAAGATCTTAAAGGGGACACAGCAACAATCATGAAACTGCATTTCTAAATTTCTGACTAATATACATAATACACAGCTCCTTTGTTTAGATTGCAGGTACTTCATTATGGAACATTTTTATGATTAGTGGTCAGAGCTGACAGATAGAGCAACTTAATTTATTGCTGGAATCATTTTTATTGTTTTATTATAGTACTGCATGCGGTGCTCTGGTAAAACACAGAGCTGCGAAAATTTTTTTAAATGCTTTATATGTGTGTCTCAGTAAAATGATTATTATTACTCATTATTATGAATATTATAATTCAGAGTATTATTTGGATTGTCAGGGTTAAAGGGGCATTGAGTCGATACGTGCTACAGAGTACAGAAGTGTAATATATCAGTTTACATGCTGGTCAGTGAGTGTTTAATACCTGACACATGAATTTTAAGAGTATTAATACCAAAATCACTACGGAACCCCTAAGCCCTGAGGAAGGTGTTACCCTGAACTACTCCAGGTGAAGTACAAGGCTGAGTCCAGTTGATTTAAAGGAGCCATTCTGAATGGGAAGAAGCTTCTTGTTGTGCACTAGTTACATTTATGACAGAAGCAGAGAGAGCACAATGAATGCAGCTGGAACTGACATACACGTGGCAGATTAGTTTGTTAGCTGGTACTTTTCCAGGGAGGCCAGTTAATTTAGGTGTGAGTGTGCCGAGTTAGAATGGAATTTTATGATGCATAATTTCTAACCCTAGGATGAAGCTTTCACTGTGTCTGGTTAGCAAAATGGCTGCCCAGGTACATGACTGAGGGTGTAGGGCAGACTAAAGGAAGGATGGAGTGGCGTGGGGGCTCACGTTGTCATGCTTCATGTGCTTCAGAAGCCTGAGCTCGCGGTACGCCCGTTTGGCGAAGAGCTCCGATTGGAAGGGCCTGTGGAGTTTCTTAATGGCCACTTTTACCCCTGTCCTGCGGTCCAGCGCCGAGCTGAGGAGACAAAGGCCATCTAGTGGTCGACGGTCAGCAGTAACCAACCTGCCCAAACCCTTGGTGAATGCGGTCAACAGCCACAAAGCTCCCCATGAGTTGGGGAAATCAGTAGTTAGATACTGAACCTGAGACACAGCACTGCTGGTGGGCTTTGTGGGCAAAACAACCTAGAACAAACTTTTAAACACTTAAAGGACAAAGATGTATCACATAGACAGCCATAGTACAATTTACCTAGATGCTAACCATATTTTGGGTGCCATTACAATTGTACCATTATAATTGTATTATAATGAGGTTAATAACAATGCCTAATGGTTTGATACATTGAGTTAATTAATATTCTCAATTAACAATATTTGCGACACTGTTGTGTCCTCTGGCAGTTATGGACAATAAAGGTTTTTGTCGCTGACATTGCAATGGAATTATTGCCAATTAATTTTAAGAAGTGAATATGAAGACACCTCAGTTCAGGGCCATTCATAAGAGCGGAGGAAGTGGGCCAAGGGGGGAGGGGAGGCCGGGGCTGGATAATGGTAACTGTGGATTTGCAGAAAGGCCCACCCATGTCTTCGTGCTGCCTCACCTCAGTATGGGCAGCCTGCAATCCAGGAAGTGCTGTTTCACAACACAGGCTGCAATGTTTCACACTTTCTGCTTTCTTACTTTTGTTTTGGGGGCCATTGAAAACGCTTACTAGAGAGATGAAGCTGGGTCCTGGTATATTAAAGGTGACTACAGGTGCACCTCCAAGCCCCGTCACCCCGTAAACGAGACATTGCAGGAAGCGCCGACACGTGAGTTTTACGGCGGTAACGTTGCGCTGAAAATAAATCAGCAGCAACTGACGTGCGGTTTGCAGACGCCCAGGTCGAGCAGAAAATAATAGGCGGGGATTTCCTTTGCGTTTACTACTAAAATAGCATTCGCAGTGTCAACCCGGAAAACTGTCATAACGTTAAGTTTAACGAGTTTTACAACACTTGCACGTTACGCCGTCGAATCCGATCAATGATAATGAGCCTACTTCTGCACGCCGATTTCGAACAATAAAACTGGGGCGGGGGACTTTTTGTTATAAGTGCTTTACAATGGGGGGAGAAATCCTTTTCACGGCGATAGGGGAGTGAAGAAGATCGGTGGGGTTTCTGAGACACGGGACTACGGGGGTTAAAAAGAAAAGTATCCGAAGGGAATCTCAGAATACACGATCCTGCAACTGTATTGTTAAGTAATTACTAATACAAGAATCGTCTTACCGGTCTTTCTTATACCAATGCACTGGTTTTCCTATTCACCATGTAAAATAATTTGTATAAAATCCTGCATGCTGATTATTTGAAATCTTTTCATTTTGGATAGATTATATTTTCTCGTTTCTCTAGCATTTTCGGTTTGACAAATCATTACTGGAGAAATCTCGGATCAGTCCACAAACAAAGAAGTACCGCGACGCTGACAGAGTAGGTTTGGGACTTACCACACCGTGCCGTAAGCCCCTGTCCCGACCTGCCGCAGCTCCCGGTACCTTTCCGGCACTTCCCATTCAGTTTTGTTCACCTCCTGACGATAAAAGCCTTGCCGTATCCGACCTGACATGTCGATTATGATCTAACCCAAATCAATCCGTACGCTTCCTCCAGCCCTTCTCGTCGCACCTTGCTCTCACACCCTTCCTGCACTCACTCTTGCTTATAGTAACTTGAACACGCAATCCGTTCCCCTTCCTTGTGATCTGCAGTATCTCACGCCTCCCCTTCGTTTTAGGGCGTCATACAGCCTTCCCCACAGTGTCCTGCAATATTTTTCCTTTTTGTGTCTTTGTTTCTGTTTTTTATTTGTTTATTTATTTCTGAACAGCGTAGTTCCTTACAACTGCTGTGCATTCGCGCGATTAGGAATGAAACTGAAGGTAACTTCTGAATAAAAAAGTTTCCATAGAGCTTTAGAAGTAAACAAGACCGCATGACATTTTAATAAACAAATTTAGTACTTAATAGCTATCTTTTGTATAAATGCATATTTGTCATAATAGCAATTATATGCCAAAACACAATTTTAATAAAATAATTTCAAATGTTCAAATTTCAAATGTTTCTTAGATTTAGGCGACTACGTTATACTTTTTAAGTTTATACCCATAATTCCCATGTTAATCTTAATGAAAAATAGGCTACTTGTAAGTTAATTTTTTATGTTATCAAGGAGAAAAAAACAATAGCCATTGAGATCGCGTGGTGTGACCAGTAGCTTTATTGGTGAATAATAAAGCGAAGCGAATAAGCCTGCAGGCTCAAACGCTGTGGTGCTGCAAAGGGAGGAGTCGCCTGCAGGAGCGAACGAGTTGCACGTTTTTAACGACAGACATGCAGGGGACCAGGGACAAAGTCTGATAAAGGCAGGGTCCTGAGGGCAGATGATTACCAAGCTGACAGGAGAGTTCCTTTGGACCAATCGTGTATGATTCTGATTCTGATGCTCCATTACTCTGCAGGTATTGCTAGATATAAATAAATTCATCCTCCAACCACTTACCCGGTAAAGTTTTTATTATTATTATTATTATTATTATTATTATTATTATTATATATTTTATGGGGGGGGGGTACATCCCAGGAAGCACAGGGTATGAGTCAGGCATATGAATTCTTCCTTATTCTTTTCAATAGTCAGCCTGGTCCTACTTCCAGCCTGTCAATGAGACTCAACCTCTATCCAGGCACCTTAACACAGCAAGTAAATTGTGTTGACAATCACATGGTTTGTTTTGGAGAATAGATCTGAGCTTGTGTGTGACTGGGTGTGACACCTGTCTTAGTAGTTCGCTTTAGGACATGAGTCAGACAGCCATTTTTAAAGGGACTCTCACTAATTCAAATTAATATAGGCAAAATGGGGTAGAGAACATAAAAAGAGTTAAAAGAAATGCAAAAAAATAGCATGCCTTCGGGCCATAGGTATTTTTCAAGTAATACCTCATTCTCATAGTCATTAGAGTTCATTTTTTTTGCAGAATGATGGACAGACAGAAGATGGTTGTGGGAGTCATGCCAAAGGAAGAACTCTCTTCTCTGGTTGGCTAGAAGTCTCTTTGGTTCCTCCCCACTTTGCTGACTGACAGCCAGCCAAGCGAAGGGGGCCGTCCGTCCTCAGGATAGACAGAGAAAGTACAAAGGGGTCAGGGTTGCCCCTTACGGCTCCGCCTCCAAACTATCCTGTTTATTACCAGGGGGTTTGAAACTTTTGACTTCTTCAAACACCAGCTCTGTAGTGGGGGAGGGGGAGGGTTTGGATAAGTAAAGAAGAACAGCAAAAAAAGACTGGGTTTTCAAAAAGACAGCCATCTTTAACCTGGAAGGAAGGAACACAAAGACATTCATAATGTCTGTAATGTCCGCTTATAATTTTTGGATCAAATTAAGTGTCATTGCACGCATTTGGAATGAAGCCTTTTAGACTGAATAGTAAACTGAGCTTGTTGGGACGTGTATGCTTAAGCCTGGGGGGCTCCCCTTTTTCTTGGACGCAAAACAACATAAATTCCTGTTGCCGTGGTTGCATCATGCAGCCACCGCCCCAAGATGCAGCGATTATCGCAGCCAGCTGGTCATATTGACCGACTCACATCAATAGGCGTCATAATGAATGCAAAGGGTTAGAGGTAAATGTCAGATTTTAAGGTGGGTGTCGATCAAGATGTTGAGTTAGCATTTGCATCTAGCTTTTCTGGAATATTAGTATCTGTAATGTGTATTGCAATGTTAAGCAGTGGTTACATTTTTCTGGCTTATCTCTGTGTGGTACAGCCACGGTAACGGTATCCATGAGACTGAACAGACCATGCTTACACTAGTCTCAGTTGGGTAACATCGCACAAAATCGACAGGATCTCAAAGCTCAGCGCTGCCTTCTCATTTCTCTCCCTCCCCACCTTCTTGAAACTCACCTTTCCACTCTTCCAGGGTGCGGTCCTTGCTCTCGGGAGTCTGGTCGTAAGCAGGGGCTTCTGGCTCGTCGTCAGGGTCGTGGTACTGTGCAAAGTAGGGGTGCGAGAGGGCTTCGCTAGCCGTCACACGCCCATCGCAATCCAGAACTAGCATCTGCTTCAGAAGATCCACAGCTGAGAGACAAGTGGCATCAGTTCATACCATGTTACAACTTTAATGTTATCCACAACCAGACAAAGGCCTAAAATGAAAATCAATAGTTTATTCAAAAAGATAATGACCCTAAACACACCTCGAGGTTATACAAAAGCTGTATTAACTTGTGAACAAGGAAAGAGATGGAGTGCTGTGACAGTTGACCTGGCCCCCACAATCCCCACCAAAAACCATGAAGAGTTGGTTTTGGAACGAGTTGGATTGAACAGTAAGAGCAAGGTGGCTAATTTGCGGCTAAAATTTATGGAAACTCATGCAGCACTGTTGGAGAAGCATTCCTGGTGGCTACATAAGGAAGCTGGTTGAAAAAATACCAAGAGTCTACAATGCTGTAATGGCTAAAATGTGAGAAAATGTGAGATGCAGGACATTTCTTTTAATTGTTGCCATATCTGATACGTATTATGCATACTGTAAGATGAATAGTATAGCTAAAATAAATAGGAATGCATTAAAAGCAGGTGCGTGCAGACTTTTGACTGCTATGGTGTATATTCTCAAGTCTTTGATCACTGTGTAGAAATGCTGATTAGAAGTATGGCTCTAGGGCAGAATTCCAGCATATCCATTCTAGGAGTTTGCCAAGTTAAAGCCCATCCTGTCTATGATTAGACATAACTGGGATAAGAGGCAAGTCTATTCTACTACCGTAAAATGGTGAGGGGTTGTTGGTAACCATAGAAAATGTATTTAAGTCATTCAAAAGTAAATCTAGTGGGCTTAAATAGGAAAATTTCATAGCAAAGATCCTACAGATAATATTTCCAATGGAATTCTACCATGTCACAGAAACATACTGCATCACCACTACTGCCACATGACACCCTCTCACCCAGCGGATTGGCTCCCCGGAACAGCTTCCCCAGGTCCTGCTGGGGCATGTAGGGCAGGGATTCAATGTACTTCTGTGCCTGTGAACACAAAAGGACTGTCAGCAAGACCAGCTGCAAATGTTTACATGCAGCATCTGCCATCCAGATTTGAAGGAGTGAAAATACACTCATTGTCTACTTTAATAGCTTCACCTACAGTTTAACGCAAACAACCTGCTCCTCCAAGCAGCGATTATATGTGGCTGCAAATGAATATATATAGCATGCATATAAGGTCTAGGGGTTCAACCGTTATACAATTAAGCATTTAATCAGCTGAGACACCCGAGCTAAATGACTTTAAGCACAGTCTATTTGTCATTGCCTGAGATGATGGCTCCAGTGTCTCAGAAATGGCTAATCTCCTTAGATTTTCACAATACAGTGTCCAGACTCTGGAGTATATTATAGAGAAGCGTGAGATAAACAAAAAAAGCATCCAGTCAGCAGCGGTTCTGTGTCCAAAAACACGCCATTAGTAAAAGATGTCTAGGAGAAAATAGCCAGACTCATTAAAGCTAGCAGAATAGTCTAAAGTGCAAAGATATAACAGAAAGGCTTATCTGAAAGCACTTTGAACTTGTCAATCCTTGAAGTGGTTCTACAGACAATTGGGGGTCCTACCTGGTACCATGTAGAAGTACCTAATGAAGTGGCCACTGGGTATATGAGAAAAACATATTTTTTAAATCCCAAAGTTTGAAAATACAATATGTGGACAAAAATATTGAGACACACCTCTTAATCATTGAATTTAGGTGTTTCATTCAGACCCATTGCCACAGGAGTATAAAATAAAGCACCTAGTCATGCAGTCAGGTTTACAAACATTTATGAAAGAATGTGTCATTCTGAAGAGCTCAGTGAAGTCAAGTATGACACTGTCATAGGATGCCACCTTTGCAATAAGTCAGCTTGTGAAATTTCTACTAAATGCTGGATGTTCCACAGTCAATTGGAAGTGGGATTATTATAAAGTAGAAGCGTTTAGGAACGACAGAAACCCAGCCACGAAGTGTCAGACCGTGTAAAGTAACAGAGTGGAGTCGCTGAGTGCTGAGGCGCATAGTGCGTAAAAGTCACCAGTGCCCAGTTGATTCAATAACCACAAGGTGCCAAACTTCCTCTAGCATTAATTCCAGCACAAAAACTGTGTGCTGGCAGCTTCATAGAATTGGCTTCCATGGCATGCAGCATGAAAGCTTCAAATCACCAAGCGCATGCCAAGCGTTGGATGGAGTTGTATGCGGCACACGGCCACTGGACACTGGAGCAGTGGAAATGTGTTCTGTGGAGTGACGAATCATGCTTCTCTGTCTGGCAGTCTGATGCATGAGTCTGGGTTTGCCAGATGACAGGAGAACATTACCTACCTGATTGCATCATGCCAACTGTACAGTTTGGTGGAGGAGGGTAATGGTATGGCATTGTTTTTCAGGGATTGGGCTGGGCCCCTTAGTTCCAGTGATCAGTGTCTGATCTCACAAAAACTCTTCTGGATGAATGGGCAAAAATTCCCATAACACCCCAAAATCCTGTGGAAAACTTTCCCAGAAGACTGGCAGCTGTTATAGCTGCAAAGTGGTGACCAAATCCAAATTGGTGCCTATGGATTTAGAATGGGACGTCATAAAAGTTCCTGTAGGTGATGACCAGGAGTCCCGATACTGTCGTTCATATAGGGTAAAGTTTAAAAACAAGTTCGTATCTTAAGTGGCTGCAATAAAGTGGAAAAAATGACCCTTCTTCACTTCTGTATCAATTTCATTAACTGAAATATGACCAAAACTACTAAAAACCAGGGACAGACGCGTTTTCCGCCACTTATTGACCCTCTCTTCTTCGTGCCTCCTAACTTGTAGCTCTCTCCCATTCTTACCCCTCCCGTTTCACTGCTTTGTGGGACAGGGACACCTTTGCCCTTAGTGACCTCTGCAGACAGCTCTTCCAGGAACCTTGCTGAATGAAACTCCATGGCAACAAATAAGCTCCCCTGACCTACTTGCACTATTGCTACCCTCCCTTTTCCACCCGCTTTTGGCCTCTCTTGACCCTCACCTCTTCCTCTCTCTGGATCACTCCCATCCCCTCTGTCTCCCGTTTTGGAACCCCAGCCTCTCTCTCCACCTTCCCATCCCCACTCTGTTGTGAAAGGAAAGATTCCACTGATTGAACTGATTCAGCCTCTATATAAAACTACATCATTGCGGCACTAAGGTCAGACACACGATTTACTCTCAAAAGCCCAAAGAAATCAGGTTGGGTACAAATGTAAATTTCTGTAGGCTCTTTGAGCTGCTCATTCCTTCCAAAGGAGTTTTAGGAGAAATGATTCAGACAGTGAGTCTTTATAGAGTTAAACATTAGTGATTTCAGTATACGTAGCAGCATATGAATTAGTACTGTTTCCTTTCTTACGTGTTCGGACGAGATCTTCTTCAGAAGCTCCGGTGTCGGTGTGCCCACGACCTCCATGATTCTCTTCAACTGGTCGATGTCTAAGAAGCAAGGTGAAGGCCATTCCAACACCCATGTGAGCATCTACACCCCTCCAAACCAGGGCGACAGCCCATTAACACGTTAAAACCACCCTGCTTCATCCTCGCGCTCTGTGAAGGATACAGTCATTGCCGGGAAACAACACCTTCCCCTTCAATAGTTCTCCCATGATGCAGCCTACTGACCAGATATCCACTGCAAGATCATACATAACATCATTAGACCCTGAGTTACATATCGTATTAGCTTCTAGTACATCCACAGTCTATTTAACAGGAATGCAAAGAATATACAGTAACTCTATATAATGCTCTATAAAATCCCTCTAAAGATACATGTAGTGCAATAAGAATACTCTTTGTTCCAACTAGGTATCCAAGAAAACATAATAAAAATATTTAAAAAATATTTTAACATACAGACATTACTCAGCATTATGGAAGAAGAAATCAAACACATTTTTACTACTAGGTATTTTTTAGCAATGCATTACTCACATATAGAAATAATATTTAGCCACAATATCAGATTTCGAATGACATTGAAATATAGTAGTATCCATTGCTCTGACTGATGGGTACTGAAGTATGGGCTTCTGGTGTCACTGTGCTAGTTTTTAATTCTATATGGTTACCTGTCTGGTTGTAGTGCATCCAGTTGAGCATGATCTCAGGTGCTCGGTACCAGCGAGTCGCCACATATCCTGTCATCTCATCATCCGTCTGCCTTGCCAGCCCGAAGTCTAGGATCTGAGGGGGCACAGAGGCAGACTGGCTCAGTGTGTCCCTGCCACCATTCAGCTGGACCGCGATTGCCCCTCCAGACCTCCGGGGGAGCCGCTCTACCTTACCCTTAGCTCGCAGTCTTCATTAACAGCTACATTGCTTGGCTTCAGGTCCTGTGCAAACCAAGATAACAGACAGAGAAGGGGCGTTAAGAGCCAAACCTGCCAAACAAGCCCACACTTTTCTAAACAAACCCAGTAAAGAGTCACAGACGCAATACTATTAAAATATGCAGTAAAGGCCTTCGGGTGACTCAGGAAGTATCGCTTGCAGTACAACTAAACCCAGAAAAACAGCAGATATCTTTTTGAGAGTAGATGGCAAAGGAAATTGGAACTTACTCTGTGAATCAGTCCAGCTGAATGAATGTACTGGTGAGTAAAAGTGGAAAAAAGAATGTCAGATGGTGATAGAACAACTTCAGATTAATAAGGCATTTCAGCACCAGAAAAGGGTCACAGTGGCTCCTATATTTTTCACTAGTTAGAAGGGAAAGTTATCTACACAGGCAAACAGCTTCTGAGAATTGCATAGACCAGTGTTTCCCAACCTGGTCCTTGGGGACCCCCACACAGTCCCCGGTAGGGGAGGGGGGAGGGAGCGAAAATGTGATAGAATGCTGGGAGGGAGCAAAAATGTGAACTGTCTGGGGTCCCTGATGACTGACTTGGGAAACATTGGCAAAGAGGCTTAGAAAATGATGATGTCAGTTAGGAATTCACCTTGAGGCCCCTGAGGAGCTGGTAAATAAGAAATTGCACATGTTCGTCTGAAAGCCGCTGGAACTTCACTATGTTGTTCAAGTCTGCCCCCATCAGGTTGGTGACGAGGTACCTGGGGAAGCAAAGGAATGTTACAGAGGATGGCAAATCTGCATTGGACAAATTCCAGTAGCTCACAGGCACTCACAGCTCATTGAAGTCTTCCAGAGATGAGGCGGGAGTAAAGACATCTAGCAGTCCTATGACCTAAACAGAGAAAGAGTTTCAATGTTTACTGGACGCCCATTGTTTCTAGAAAAAGTTAGGGTGCGAGCATGCATTACATCACATCATGCATGTGACATAAGGATAGCATCGACCCATCTTCTTAACATTAATCCAGTACAGAGCAAGCAGGGGGTTGGAACCTATCCAAGGGAGCACCGGTCACATGGTAGGGGTAAACCTTGGATAGGATGCCAGCCAATCACAAAGCAATACACAGAGTCACACCCTATGGGCAATTTGGAGAAATCAATTCACCAAACAGCATGTGAGCCATCATACCCAGAAGAACCCTGAACAACACAGGGAAAACATGCAATTTCCACACACACAACGCAGGGTTGAGGTTTAAACCTCTAACTGTGGGAGTGTGAGGTTACAGTGCCTATATATAACGCTAAGCTCATACTAGCTCATCAAGAAGCTTGTTCGATGCATCTATAGACATATGAGTGGAGTTACTATGGCATATATGTCGCTCATGGTGTCACTTTGTAACACAGACATTTATATGAGATGCACAAAGCTAAGGCCTTCAGTAAGCGAGGCTGCTACACGAACAGACGATGACAGTGGCGAAGCAGGATTCTCTTACGTTCTCGTGCTTCATGTGCTTCAGGAGCCGCAACTCCCGGTACGAGCGCCGGCTGTGGATGAGTGACTGGAACGGCCGCGACAGCTTCTTCACCGCCACCTTCTGGCAGAGATGCACATCGTATGCCGAGCTGTGGGGGACAGGATGAGAGGTGAATGGTGTAGGAGGGAAAAGAGGGAGAACCCAGACCCAGGAACAGGGAAGAAGAAACAGGGAGTGGACGAGAACAGGGAAAGGAGAGAGGCAGAGAAATTATAATTATCAATTAATAAATTATTAAGAGGGAAATTGAAATTATTTCAGTATACTGATTAACCAATTATGAATATACTTGTTTTATTCAATTATGTAATTCATTTTGTCAGACTGTGGATGGTGTGCAAATTGTTGATTTCATTAGAAAAATAGGTTTACTCCCCATGAATTAGATTTTTAATACATTATTAAATTACATGATCAGATTACCATTGTGGTGTTAAAATATGCAGACAACCTCTGTAAAGGGAGCAATTGTGGTGCAATCCTTATTCCCCAGAACCGGAGGCAGATGAAACGCCAGGACCGCCCACCAGCCACTGACATTAACACTGCTTTTCCGGCACAGTGCCATATCGCACCCAGAGCACCTTCCTATTACCTGCCAGCCAGCTGGCTTTACCTGGTTCTCGGCGTTCCTGGCAGCCAAAAAACTCGAACGTTCAAACCCAACGGGCTCTTCAGCACATCCCTGAGGGGTGCGTCTCTCCATGTTGGGTCATTTGGCTCCTGTATAGATTCTGCATCTCCAGATGGCAGCTTACGCCTCATACATGCTTTGCCACTTAACAAACTGGAGGTTTAGCAAAGGGTCTGAAAATCATTTTAAGGACTTCCTGACCAGCAGTTGGGCAACCACATTTCAGATGGTATCTTCTTCAGCACTAGTGCTCCAAAAGGGTGTATTTCCCTGCTTCACAAAGCCACTCTGTAAAGCTCCTTAATTTTGCAGACAACACCAACCTGACTGGACACACCAAAAATGTCGATGAGCCCAGCTACCAAAAGAAAGTAAGCACCACCATGCAATAAGACCTCAGATGGGACAATAATATCACCAGCGTCTGAAGGCCCAACAGCATCTGTACTCCTTATGTCAGTCGAAGAAATGATCACTTAAACTATAACAAAAGAAGTGGTACATGGCTGTCATAGAATCGGTTATAATCTGGTTTGGCTCTGTATCATCATGCTCTAAGTGGAAACCACAACAAATTGTGTGATATGTAGAGAAAATGACTGCCTGTCAGCCCCCGCCCACCCCTGCATTAATACCTGTACTCATGAAGGATGAGGAAAAGGGCCAGGAAATTAATGTCCAACCTCTCTCACCATAGACACATGGTCAAAGCACAACCTGAACAGCTTCTTTCCCCAGACCATTGCCCTCTTAAATACAAACCAATGAGAAGCTCACTGCTTCATATCCAATCACCTACTCTATGAGCTTCATCCTCTTACTGTCTTCTTAAGCTCATTTGAACAGACCCCAACCATTTGCACCATACAT
This sequence comes from Stomatorhinus ivindoensis, assembly GCA_019775895.2. Classification (NCBI taxonomy): domain Eukaryota; kingdom Metazoa; phylum Chordata; class Actinopteri; order Osteoglossiformes; family Mormyridae; genus Stomatorhinus; species Stomatorhinus ivindoensis. Next base: position 26,475,925 of record JABFEB020000060.1, on the reverse strand, counting down.
TTGGTTGTCTCACCTTATTTCTCTGTTATTTACACATCTTATTGCTACTTCACTGCCTCTGTCTTATTATATATATTGTTTATATTGTCATGACTATACTCTAGGGGCGGCATGGTGGTGCAGTGGTTAGCACAGTTGCCTCACACCTCTGGGACCTGGCCTCGTGCCCATTGCTTCTGGGTAGGCTCCGGACCCCCTGTGACCCAGTAGGATAAGCGGGGATAGATGATGGAAGGATGGATGGATTATACACTATGTTTAGGAATCCCTATTAGGATTCTGATAAAGAATAGCAGGGAAGTTCTAGGAATTTGAATTATGCTGACTAAATCTTGCAAGTTTCATAATGATGCAGATGGACATCAAATCTAATCGCTCGTCTTGTTGCACAGTTGGGACGCCATCACTTTCATTTGACTGGAGTAGTTCTGGGGGGGTGACGCAGGCTTCGATAGAGCTAATTCAAACCTTGGACAGAAATAGGACACAAACCCAGTTTATTAGTTTAGGACATATTTTGCATACAGGACAAGATTACGTCATAAAAAGAATCTGGTTCAGTGTTCAGAAACATAGGTGCTGCCATTAACCACAGAATAACACACAAAGAGAGAGAGACACACCGCAATCCCTCTGCAAGCTTGGGTAGTCCGGTCTATAGATTAGCCCATTCGCTTTCTAAACACAATATATGCAGTATATATAAACTTGTCCCTGCATATCCATTTACTAGTGTGTCATAGGATGTATATATACTGTGCTGACTGATTATTGGACAGCTCGCTGTGCTCCATAATAGGAAAGGCCATAGACCGAATTCTCCCACAAGGCCCGGGAATTGGGAAGACAAATTTATTAAAACCATACTGGAAAGGGGTATTGGAGCACTAACACTAATGTGTGGGTTGCCTCCTGCTGTCCAATGATGTGTAATTCAGCAAACCAGTGTCTCTGAACTGCCCATAGCATGTGTGTGTGCAGGCGGGGATTAATGAACAGGGCTGCCCAGGCTGCAGCCTTACAGGAGAGGCTTATCGCTGCAGCCAGGAGCCGAATGTGGAGTGGGAGGGGCAATGTCGAACTGGGGGGGGGGGGTGCACTGTCAAATAGGAGGTGCAATGAGTGAGGGGTCTATAACAACGGACCTGTTATCACCTGATACCCTAACCCTTAGCCTTGTTATGAACCCCTCCTACTTGACACTCACTCAGCTCCTGGCTACAGCAATATACACTTGGCCTAGAGAACCAGATTAATTTGAGGGCCGTTGTTGGTGGTCTACTTTATTATCATTATTATTATTATTATTACTACTACTACTACTATTTTCAGTAATTCTTTATTGCTTTTCAGTTGTGCTGAGAGTTGGTGATTAGTTAAAACAAAATGGGGAGACCAACTCTAAATATGTTTCATTTTTGGTGCTTTTATATACCATTGTGTACTTTCTGGGATGTGCATGCTTAGACTGTTTCCTAAGTAAAAATTTATATTATGAGCCTGGTCAATGAGTTTTATGCCAGTAAGGCAGGGAGGGAAACATTTTAATAGTAATAGTAAGTATAGTTTAATATTCTTTTGATATTGGCCTCTTTCTGAAAAGCTGTCTATGGTCTAATGGCTTCATTGGTGAATTTGTCTTGAGGTCACATTGTGGATGCAGTTGACACACACTGGATCAGAGTGTAATGTTTTAAGGTTACTTCTTCTTCTAATGTGATTACTCTCCTCCGATACAGCTTCACATCCTATTTGACTTTGTAGACTTAATTTTATAGTTGCTAATATTTAATAATGTTATACAGTGGTATCTCAGTTCTCAAACTCATTCTCAACTCGAACTCGAATTTCTTAAAAGTCGAACCAACCAGTTCGAAAAAAAATTACTTAGAGCTCGATCTGAATCTCAGAAGTCAAACCATAAACGCCGCAATGTGGCATGTTTGTCTGCAGAAACAAAGGGTAAAGCTTCAGTCTCAGCCTTGCATTCGCTGTGATAGCATCGTGCATGTTTACGCTAGCTGAATACATATATTAGGACAGTAAAAATACATTTAGACAATGATAGACAGTAAGAGTGAGGGACGGAATGGTGACAAAGGCGCAGACATCAAGGTATCGGGAAACACGGGGTTTATTTACAGGTAAGGCAGGCAAAACGCAGATGGACAATACAATGACCGGACTGGGGAAACAAACTGAAACGCGGACGAAATACAGAGGACTAATGACA
>JABFEB020000060.1:26435956-26453817 GCA_019775895.2 Stomatorhinus ivindoensis | reverse complement strand
AATCTTCCCCCCCCCCCCCCCCCCCATGTGTGTGCAGAGAGAAGGCCTGCCCAACGCAAAGATGTTGCCAAGCAGGCAACTAATCTAACCACATTGCAGTGATGGAACAATCGTAAATGTATCAATGTTCAACCTTTTATTGAATTTTGACAAACTGGAATGAGAATTTTAGTTTCTGCTAAGACCTAGAAATTCAAAACAATTAAACATCTGGCAAAGCTTTTTGTTGATTTATTTAATGACATAAAATGTAAGAGCACCTGGGTCTTAAAATGAGATGAATTCAGGTGGATTGTTGCTGCTTTGCTATTTTGAGGCAGCAGAAAGCGATGCTTGAAAAACAAAATGCAGCTGAACGAGAGACAGCGAGAGAGAGTTACATTTAGTTTGAATCTGACTCTCACTTACGGCAGATATAAGCTGCACTTTCATCAGCGCTTACCTAGTAAACCTACGCCTTGCACGGGCAGCATTGCGGCCATAACTCTCTGGGTTGAGAGAAACCCTCCAGGGTAACAATGCAGACGTCCTCCTCTGTTACAACACGTTGCCACTGTCCTTGACACAATCTGCCCAATAATACACTCGGCACCAGACGCCAGTGTCTTTGCTAATATGAGCCCGATATAGTTGTAATTTTCCCGTCCAGCATCCATGTTGTTTAAATAGCAAATGTACTTGCACCCACCTGAGCGCATGTGGGAACGTCGATCTTGAAATGAGGGGGAGTCCGGTGCATTGACACATTGCTGACTTGAGGTGGAGGAAAGCGACTGCAAAACCCTCCTCTAGAGTCAATTATGTAGTATTTTACGGGCATGTTACCAAAACAGTAGTATGGGCCAACATAGGTGGGTGCAAAGCACATGTAACCCACTAGTTATCATGAGGGCAGATTCAATTCCTCTGCAAATCCGCCAGTATAACAGCAATCAGCCAAAGTGCAAGCACACCTGGATTTTAAAGGGGCTGGGAGATTATTATGTAATCGGTTTATAGCATGTTATGCCCCGAACACACCCACGAGTAAGAGACTAATTACAACCATTTTGAACTATGCACCTGGCACTGCGACTGTTTTTCTGCTGCTAAACTGAGATTACATTTTTAATGCACAGAGCAAGGACAGCATGACAAAAATTCTGGACATGGGAACGAATACTTTCATACCTCCAAAACATCCTTCTGATGAAAAATCAAGAAGGAAAAGTCATAAATGGCTGCCATCTTGCAGCTGGAGGGAGGGGCCAAATGGGCATGTGCAGGAGCAGTTACCTGGTGCCAGTGTGTTTCTGATTGGAGGAATTAGACACATTGCAACTGAACAGTTAGTCACCCTCATCTTACTCAAAGTAAGCTAGATGAACATAAACTCAAAGCACAAGAATCATCATATTAATAAAGGTGCTTTATTCACCATTTTAAAAGAATATTCAACCACATCTTGCAATTCATATACAGAAACATTCATAAAAATATAAAACTAGACCCCTGAATATCATTATTTTATGAAGATTGCTGCAAAAGTTGTATAAATGATCTGGTATCAAAGTTACATTAAAACCAAATTCCATATAGCTTACTAAATGCTAAAAAATGTTAGATACAGCAGATAATTTGGAATGGAAAATTACTTGAATATATCAGTAATAAAAGCTGTGACTGAAAACCGGCATTGAGGACATGTGACTCAGCTTGGATTTTTGCAACTGTACAACTGTAGATAGCTGAAACAGCTAATCACGCAACAAAACTTAATCTATTTGGTTTCTCAGCTTTTTAACACCCCCTCCCCCCCCCCCCACAAAAAGGGAAAAAAAAAGAAAAACTTTCCTATTGCACTCGAGTACTATAAAAGTCTTAGGCAATCAAAGAAAATGTTTTAAGGTGTCCAACCAGGTAGTAACTGTAAAAAAAAACCCGTTACAATACACGGGAATTAACAGGCAACAAACTAACAATTTAAAGTATACAAACACTTCTGAAGGGTGTACTACAGAGCAGTTTACTGGCTTAGAGAAGTTTCTGGAGGCTTACTTCTGAGTTTTCCGTACTACGAATCATCGCTTGGTTTTAGTGTATTGTCACAGTAATTGTCACTGCATGGCCAAACTTCTCTGTTAAGTGCAGGTTTTCTGGTTAAAACAGGCAAAAATCCCACCCATTCACCAAAACCGTAGCCACTGAAAAAAAAAGTCGGGATGGGTGACACCACTGATTTTTTTCAATTCTGTACAAAGAAATTAAATGTTTCAAACCCAATACTGATATTCGGCTCTGGCTGTAGTCAGATTAAATTTGTGCCGGGGGATGCTGAAAGTTAAGTTTGCCGATAGGAGCGGGTATGACCTACCTCCGATAGGAGCGGGTATGACCTACCTCCGATAGGAGCGGGTATTACCTACCTCCGATAGGAGCGGGTATTACCTGCTGCCTACCTGTCAAAGGGCAGCTCAGTCTGTATCATGAGTGTAGAATGAGGACACAGCTGCCTTTATGCTTCTTTTATGTCAAGAGATTCAGACAGAAATGCCAGGTTCACTTAAGTCTACTGTCTGTTAACATCTGTGCATGTAAAACTCACTTCCAAGTGCCCCAGCGTTACCCAAAAAGTTACCGATATTCTGTGAGGAAAGGTGTTGAAATGGCGTAGCTAACAAACTTTGACAGTTGACAACACAAAGATAGACTTTCTTTCTTGCTTTGACTGCCTAAGACATTTGTGCTAGAAGTCCTATAGCTTCTATTGAATTACAAAACACAATGCAGTCCAAACCAAAGACTTCAAATATTTGCTGAAAAGTGACAGAGCTCACATAATTGCAACCAAACACATTCTGGAAAGGCTCAACACCAAAAGGGAAGGATGCTGGATGGACGCCTTCTTAACTACTGCAGTTCCTGATCAGACACTCTTGTGTCGTGTGTCCGTGTGAGCGCGTGCGTGCGAGCGTGTGCGTGCTGAAACTGGAGAAGGGCACTCCTGTTCTCGGACTCTAGACAGATCCCAAAAGGACTTGGTGTCTGAGCCTTCATTTCTAACCAAACCAACACACAATGATGGAGATGGGGGGTTTGAGGCCAGGCTACATCTCACCAAAAGCTTTTCATGTTGATATACAGTTAATAAATACAGAAGTAGTTTGGCTAGTACAGCTTTTCCTGCACAGATACGGTCCTAGAAGTCAATGGAGTTAACTGGTCATGAATGGAATTTAGTAACATACTTTCTGCCCAAACTGCAGATTAAATGCATTTTTGAAGACTTGTATAAATTCTTGGAAGGTGGAAGGACCACGTTCCACTCCAACTTATTAATAAAACTCACCCATGATAAAGTCTGTAATGTTTTAGCACTGATAGAATAAATAATTTGCATTTCCCTGCAACCAGATTGATGTTTCATGACTTTTGGTAGGAAACATCCTCACTGGCCTTACATTCATCTTTTCCTCTCCATCTTTGTGGTCTGGAATGGCTAACAGAAGCCCTTACGCCAAAAACGGCCTCCCTAGACATTAATTCACCTGAAGGATCTGTGAAAATGGGGGCTATTGGATTATCTGATATCAGATTAGTTTTTAGGGACAATTCTTAACCAGAGACCATCCCCAGTTTTCACAGTCAAGTGATGTGTTCATCAGGGAGACACTATGATGATCAGGTAACACAAATCTCACTGGCCCAGGTTGGAGGCCTGCTGTCGTAGCCTACAAACGGTCTGGAGGTGGCCCCGTGACCGTCCTCCCCTGCCCCACCCTCATCCCTCTCTCCCTGCTCCATCATCCCACCCTGGGCCACCAAGCCGGGCTTTTCCAAGTCCAGCTGGGCAGAGAAAGGCTTCTCCAGAACCTTGAGGACCCGCTGGACCTTGGAGGGGAAAGACACAGGAAGTATTAATAAGAATTCAATCCTATCTTTTTCTTTGTACGTATTTTGAGATTATAGAATCTGTGAAACCGTACGTCATCTTCAAAATTCAGTTACATGTTTAGCAGTTTGAGAACCTCAAAACAACTAGTGCTTATCATCATATAAAACAATAAAAATGACAGACTTCTATAAACAGTCGACAAGAAACATTGCTCGATGGCACATTTCAGCATATCACATCACAGAAATGAATGCAATTCCAATGAATAGTATGGTAGTTTTTCAAAAACAACCTATGCCCAACAAAAGCACAGCAAGATTGGCTGAGTTATCTGAGCACACCTCATGCTACCGTTTTGGAAATACATGCAAAGATAAGGAAACTTTAACTTTAAGAAAGAGGTAGCTCAACAAGGACATCTATTAAAAGGCACACAATAGACTGCTACTGTATACTGTATACCAACACCAAAACACATAAAAATTCTGGGTTGATCCTACATACAAAGGGGTAGTAGCGTGTCAGTACAGTTTGATGGGTTCCCTGGACTCAAAGCTACTTGCATCTGCCTAATTGACCAATAGGGAGACCAACCTCTGAGAAGTCACCACTTTCAGCCACATCGATGGCATTCTGGGCGATGTAGTTTCTGAGCACCACCCGGGGATTCGTGCTGTCCATTACCCGCACCCTCTCCTCCTCCACAGCATGGACATCATCCAATCCAGTGCACTCCTGGGCAAGGCGCCGCCTACAATGTGACACATCAGGACATCATTCTATCATTAAGCGTTAAATCCTATAGCTTCAGGACAGCTGCCACTTGCAAATGCTCTTGTGTTCTTAGGGCTCTTAGGGCTCTCTCCTATGGCTGAAGATCCCCCGCATTTGCTAATTCACCATCCTTATCAGTAGACTTCACCTCCCTTAGGTGCAGGCCACTCCCAGGTAGGACCCCATTCAGAATACCGGTGTTCCAGATTCCCAAGTCGGCATCAAATCATCAACACCAGCATGAGTTTATCTGATGTCCTTAACTGCCATTAAAAAAACTTTTAGATGATACAGCCAACAGCAAGAGAGATTCAGATGACCTACTGCACTACCAATCCAGTGGGTCCCATGGCACCAGCACTGTCTGACCTAGCAGGTTCTGACCTCTCTGGACTGTATGACCTAGTAGGGTCTGTGGTTCAGGACCTGTACTGTTTCATCCAGCGAGTCCAATCCTCCCTCTGCTTGGAGCTCAGATCCTCCTGGTTGGTATCCTTGAGCTCTTGCAGCCTTGCAAGCTTTTCCAGCTGCCTGGTAACCATCTTCTTGCCAGCCAACAGCTGGAAGATGGCTGGGTTGGACTCAGCTAAAGACAAGATCATCAACAGTTCACTGATGGGGGAGAAAATGGAAAACAGAAACATTAAATCAGTACCCAGTACAGATAACAGAATACATTTCATCTTTTATACTTTTTTGAAACACCAAGAACTGTTATCAAAACTACCTCAGGTGTCAGAAATCCAAGCACAATGGCTTGAAACCAGCCCCTTTTCCCATTCAAAAATTTGTCCAACAATCATATAAAAGTATAATCAGAGAAATCCTTTTCTTAAAAATGAAAAATGCTCACCGTTGGTCCATGGTGGGTTTGTTCGCCGCCTTGAGCTCCTCCAGAGAGGCGCACTGCTCCAGGAGAACGTTCACTGCAGCCTCCAGGCAATCAGCCTCTACCACTCCCTCCTTGGGACAAGGAACCCGGCTCAAGGAGCGGAACGTGTTGGTAAAGTCAGCACCTGGAGAGAGCATTATGAAATAGGGAAGATTAAAAAGCGGCTATCAGAATGCAAGAAGCACTTCCACATACAGTGAGGGTAACAGTCAGGTTGGGAGAGATCAGAAGTCACTTATTTACCTCATTGTGCCACCTGATCGCTCTCACCCTCCTGCCATCATAGGCTGGTAAATTACAATGCATAGAATACAGAACAGTGACGCCTTATACTCATGTGAAAATTGGGTTTTTCGTCCGTCCCGTCTTCCTCTCCATGAGACGCACGGACACAAACAGATAACAGCATGTCTGGGGGTCACAGCATGGCATTGGCCAGTGGTTAAGAGCCTTGCTTAAGGGTGGCATCACTCTGCCAGTCACGGGATATGAACTGGCCCACAAGGGCCGATATCAGATTTTCACTACACGATTATCATAGTCAAAAGGATTCACGATAATGATATAAACGCAATATCCAGGGCTTTAAATAACAGGTGTACCATTGAATTGACGCGAAAAGCTGGTTTTGTTGGGCTACTATACAGACATTTACTTATGCCCACAACTCGATAAGCAGATTTGTAGTACACCTAAAACATTAATCAGAGGCATATTGTGACAACCCTACTGACAAGTACAGAATCGTAACTCACAGAGTCACACACCTCCCTGCAGAAGGCTGACTAGATCAGAAAGCTGCCAGAGCCAAAAAAAAAAAAGAAAAATCGCCAATTTGGGTCTGTCCACTCAGCATAACCTCCCATAAGCATGAAGAACATCACATCTTCCCATAAGCATGAAGAACATCACATCTTCCCATAAGCATGAAGAACATCACATCTTCCCATAAGCATGAAGAACATCACATCAGAAACCACACCAGTATCGTGCATCGTCTGCAGCAGCTCTGTGACGAGCAGCTCATCCTCGACCTCCTCCTTCCTCAGCAAGCCCAGCTTCCTCCGCATGTTGCCCAGGTAGAATGAGTTGTAGAGGGGCAGGTATTCGTCCAAGATGGCCTGTGCCTGGCCCTCCGGCAGCTCGGGTCCGAGGGCCTCAGCCAAGCATGCCAGGTTCCAGCGGCACACAGCCGGCTGAGCTTGGTAGGAGTAGCGACCCATGTTGTCAGAAGCGTTGCACACAAAGTCTGGGTCAAACCTATGAGGCAGAGAACCAAAACCACCTAAAGCTCTTCGGAATAATTTCATTTCTGCCACGTCTTTCAACGCTGCCGGGTCCTTGTATTTATATTTTACCAATGAGCTCTCAAACTTCATCAAAGGTTTGGAGTGAGATTTCATCATGAGGGACGCAGCATGTGTCTCAGGGTCAGCGCGTGACACTTTACAGCCCAGCCTACCACATTCATCGGATCTTACTCTGCCATTTCCACATTGTCTGTACTCTGTATGTGGGCGTATGCATGTAATAACATCCTTGAAGCAGCATCATGTAAATTATTTTGGAGTTTACCCTGAAACAAGTGCTATTTTCTTACCGGCTGGTAGATGGCTATTAAATCTGTATAAGTCAGGACTGCTGTGAACTCGGAGGGAGCTCCACTCCAAATGTCTGCGCCTCATCCATTAATTCTAAATAATGGAACATCTTGGTGGGCGTGAGACTTATGAGGCCTTATTTTGTTTATATGACCTGTGACATGTTTATAATTCATAAATAAATCTGGCCAGCCAATCAATATTTCATTTTCCACGGAATAAAAACAGTGTAATGTTATCCCGCTAATAAACAGTGGCACATTTGACCGCCAGCACTGGCTGGAGATGCAGGCAAAAGGTATTCAATCGTATTGAGGTACAAAAATAATTCCATCTACTCTATTTTTTTCTGTATATCTACGTAACCATGTTAGCGCCGGTGCTTGTGGTCAAGCAATCAGCAAGATTATCACTGTAACTGCCTCCGAGAAACTGAATCAGACCGAGTTCTGATGATCTCGCTCAATATACACCAATGTGGTAAGCCACTTTATGGGGGCATATTTGGGGCATTTGAGGGGCATTTTTACGAATCGTACTGGTGTTGCCATAGTTACAAAATTTAGTCATACTGTTTCCAAAAATGGTCACAAAATGCGACTAAACAGTCACAGCCAGGAACCGCTGGAGCCACAATTGTGATTTCTTAGGCATTGTTTACATTATCCATCCATCATCCATACCCATCTATCCAACAGGGTCGTGGGGGGTCTGGAGCCTACCCGGAAGCAACGGGCACAAGGCAGGGAACAACCCTGGCCACCCCATCACAGGGCACACCCACACACCATTCACACACACGGGCAATTTAGCAACTCCAATTAGCCTCAGCATGTCTTCGGACTGTGGGGGGAAACCGGAGTACCTGGAGGAAACCCCACGATGACACAGGGAGAACATGCAAACTCCAGGTCCCAGAGGTGTGAGGCAACAGTGCTAACTACTGCACCACCGTGCCGCCCCCTGTTTACATTATGTGACAAACAAAAACAAATTGTCAACTCTAGGGTATTAAAGAGCAAAAGAACTGGCCTTTTAAATGAAGAGACATCCCATGTAAGAGGATGTGGAAAGGAAATTGGACATTGATAGGCCCCAGAGGGGAGGCATATTGGGTCTGTTATGTCTTAGGCAAGAAGAGATTGTTTTGAATACTGTGTGACCTCACTTCGTGATAGCTGCCTGCGGTTGGGTCCGCAGACCCTGAAGAGAGCTCGGACCTTGGACAGGCAGACATCAGAGCAAGGAGGGGGGAGAAACCACCTGCAGGAAGAGATTCGAAGCTGCCCCAACTGGTGCATAAAGACTTATAGCTTAATGAAATAGTCGCAGTAGGCCAAACACAATATGTTAATCATTAATCGAAGGACAACCAAACATTTACAGTAATTCAATGACAATATGTCAATATGTTAATCATTAATCGAAGGACAACCAAATATTTACAGTGATTCAATGTCATATAATCAATATCTATACTCATTCCACAAGTTGGAGCCTAGCAGTCGAGACATGTTCTGGTCAATCTAGCAAAATGGGTAGATTTTACCTTGCTGCCAAGGTGAACCCATAGCTAGCTGGATCCATTCATCTGAGATGATTACGCGGGACCGCGCTGCTTGAAAACCGATATATATATATATATATATATATATATCGAGAGAGTCTAGAGAACTTGATTGGCAAGTCTCTCATTGGCTTCCACAAATTGTCAAAAAACAGGGCGCATTTTTTCACGCAATCAAAGCAGGACCTTTTAATAGAGGGGTATGATGAATTCAAAGATTTAATATGTAGTAAACACAACAAAAGCGGCCCAACCCAGAAAAGACGGCTGGCAAAAAGTGCCCGACAAATTAAATATGTAAGTAGTTTTTAGTTATTGTATTTATCACTTGAATGTAATATTATGTTTCCAATGTTTCATTATTATTATTTTTATTATATTGTCATAATTACAGATCAAATACAAGCACAATCATACAGGAAATGGGAAAAGTTAAAGTGAAGTATAAAAATATACTTCAAATGGGTAAACATGACATGTCATTGTCATGATCCGTCTGTCCGAGCCTCATGTGTGCCACGCCCTCCCCCCTCGTTACCTCGTGTCGGATCCTGATTGTAACCGGCTGTTGTCTATCCATGCCTGATTGTCTTTCGTATTTAGTCCGTGTCCGAGTAAGTCTCCCCAGGTCCGTCATTCTAGTCAATGTACTGTAGTCGTCCTGTGTAGTCGTCCTGTGTAGTCGTCCTGTGTAGTCGTCCTGTGTAGTCGTCCTGTGTAGTCGTCCTGTGTAGTCGTCCATGTGCATCCCCATTAAACCCCGTTACCTGCCCGATTGCTGACTCCCGTGCCTGCCTGCCTGCCCGCCTGCTCTGCAACCCCGCAACGTGACAGTCATTCAAATATAGGTGTTTATTAATTTTATGTACATGATGTAGGAAATATTTAATATTTATAAAACATTCCTTTTGAAGCTAAAAAGAAGGCGGCATACAAAACCTTTGGAAATTCTGGGTAATGAGAATATTAGTGTGATTTTAAAAATCTTTATAGAACTTTATTTTATTGTGTATACATTACCTGCAATGGCATAAAATGCCTCTGACTGCACTTGCAGGTGTCTGGGGAAAAAAATTGCGAATTGCCTGGCAAACTGTACTCTTTGATATATTTTCCGAATCGTCTACAGTATACATAAAAGTGCCTTTCGAAATATCTCAAGGCGATGCACATTATTTGTGTGGCTGTGAGAGCCCAACTTCACCTAGTTGGACTTCAACTATACGGAGCTAATAAATTTTTAAGATATAATATTCCATCTCGGCTGACAACACATCCAGCAAGAGTTTTGTAAAACCGACAGATCCAGGATCATGCTAAATCGCCACCAATTGCATCCGGCTACATGAACAATCCAAGTATGAAAAATACCCCCCAGAACTTAGAAGTCCTTATTTGGAACTGAGAATTATGGTTTATCAACTGGGTGCTCCAGGTACCTGGTGCCAGAGTGTGATGGGAGCACTAGATTGCTCGAGTAAAGGAGTTATTTTTGCTCACCAACTGAGATGTCCAGTGCTTTATTCATTAGAGGGGATTTATAATTTTTCTACCACAAGGACTCTGCCAGATCAATTCTGAAAGGAAGGGGCAGCTCACCTGTCCATGAATCCAAAGGGGCCATAATCTAGAGTCAGTCCCAAGATGCTCATGTTGTCTGTGTTGAGGACGCCATGACAGAAGCCCACACACTGCCACTGTGCCACTAGTCGGGCTGTGCGCCGCGTCACCTGGATCACAGGGAAAGACACATCATGTTATCTACATTATCTTGTTCTCTTGCATTATCTCTGCAAGTACTTTTACCCACAGCAGCTTGCACAAATAAAAGCTGGACATGTTACCTAAGCAACCTAGGTAGCACGTCATGCTGGGGAAAAAAAAAAAATCTATAGCCACAAGTCCATTTCCAACCAAACCAACCTATTTTTACTAAGATTGTAAAGCTGAGACCATGTTCTGGAGCACATTTCCAGAACAAACTTTGAAAAAGTACCATCAAATACTTTTTACTTATTGCATTAAAGAGATCTCTAGCAGCAGACCAGTGCAAAACCTATATGAATTCCCTGTATGGGGAAGACAATAAACAAAGGCCTTTCATTGTTCGTAAATTTTGTGTAGACTTCTCTACTGCAGTACTGATAAAATATATTCAAAGTTTTGGCATTGAAAAAAGTGTGCATTTTAATATATACATGACAAGTAAGAGTACAGTACAGGCTACCCATAATGCAACAGCACAGTGATTGCAGATATGACTATAGTGGATTTGTGGTCTTTTAACCACAACCAACATAGTACACTAAATAAATACTTGCACATTACAATAAAATCAATTTAGAGTTGCACATTCTGCCAACAGCATCCCTCCAGTACCTCTCTGAAGAAGGCAGCATTTCGTGCCTCCCTGACTGTGTGACTCTGCTGAATTTCTGGGTAAAACGTCTCAATGACGTAATCGAGAAGCTGGGCCCGGATGTCATCTCGGCCAACGCTGGGGCCCTGGCGACCGGTGAACTCATCCGTCGGCTTGAAGATCTCAAAGGACCCAAATCTGCACAGAGACACATGCCTGTGATCAGAGTAGGACTGGGTGATATCTTATCGATATATCGCACATGCGCAGTAATCACCGTCACGTCAGGTGACAGACAAAGCATTTGGCCGGACGCCAGCGTTTTGGTGCTATACGGACATTTATTTATGGCCATAATTTGGTAAGAGGATTAGTAGTATGGCTTAAATATTAATGGGATGCGTTTTGTGATCTGTATAAACTTTATGTTTCTTAAATTCGATTAGCGAAGCACCCCACATAATACTGTTTTGCTAAACTACAGTTTGGTATACTACAGCTTGGTATACTAGTTTGGTATACTAGTTTGGTATACTACAGCTTGGTATACTACAGTTTGGTATACTACAGTTTGGTATACTACAGCTTGCTATACCTCAGTGCAATATGCACTGAAGTCTGGGTGAAGAAGAGCAGCCATGACATCTTTTAAAAGAGGAGATCTTGTGGATAAACAAGGTAAAAAGGCGTCGGCGGTGTGGTGGTACTTTTTGCAGTTCAAATTCTGACATTCATTAAACATAAGGATACGTCATATTTATACTAATAATGACTTTTGGACGTCATAGAAAGCTTCATAAATATTTTAGCCATACTACTAAACTGCTTAAATTGTGGGCGTAAATAAGTGTCTGTATAGCACCGAAAAGCTGGTGCATGGCCAAATGTTGCACCTGTCATCTGAAGCCCTAGTGATTATTGCGCGTGCACGATATAATATCTATATGATATCGCCCGGATCTAGATCAGAGCAAAGCAAACAAAATAGCTGCAGAGAGCCGTCATAACCAAATCATCTCAGCTCAAAAACAGTGAAGAGAATCAAAAGATGAATTAGCTCTATTTTAGCGCAGATGATCATTCAGTAACTAAAGGCTTGTAAGTACAAACAAACAATAACACATTTACATCACTTTAATTCCACCAAGAATATATTGTACCAACCCACAACTGGGTTGTGTACATTTAGACATTGTTCACTTTTGACACATGAATACAAGTGTGGCATGCTGGTAACCTCACCTGAGTGCCTGAACCCTACTTGTCATGTAATGGGTAATACTGATTACAGTTATCAGTTACTATGGTAACCAGGGCCGGTCATAGCCCATGTGGTGCCCTAGGCAAGCATCACTGCCAGTGCTCTGGATCCCCCAAAGGCACTGATCGCCTGAGACAAAGTGGAATCAGCTGGCTAAGTCTGTAGCCCACGTGGCGGAGCCAATTCCTGCTGGCACTGTTAAGGGTGCAAGTTCTTCTAAGGGTGCGAGCCAGCCAATTTCATTGTATCAAACAGTGTGCACCACATGCAAGTAACATTGGCTGGCTAAGTTGGCACCCTCTCTGGGGTAATTGCCCTTCTTGCCCTTGCTAGGACCCCCCCCCCAATAAGAGTAATGACAGTTTTAATGGACAGACTAAAATGTACTGACATCCACTGGGATATAACTGGGCTCTTAACTGGATGTGCCTCGGAGAACTGGAAAAAATCCAAAGGTCATTCAACACCCTCTCTCTGCCTCCCTCTCCCCCTACCTCAGTGAGCTAGAATTGTATTTAGAACATGATCTCAACTTGTTTTGAAGGAAAGGGTCATGGATCCCACAAGGAACTAGAATACAAAAATCAGCCACTGCACTCATTCATTTTCAACCCCGTGGCCCAATACAAAGCGGAAATCAGTGATAAAGAGGACTAAAACGAAAACCGGTACTGACCGGATGAAAGTGGGGGCGATACGCATGACAACAGAGCACTTTTCCCGGCGGGCCCGCCCATCGTAGAAGACATCTCGCAGTACATGGAGGTCAGAGGTGACCAGTGAGCCCGCACGGGTGGTGGGAATGCCCAGGGCGAACACTGCCTCGCTGCACAGGAACTCCCGGATGCTGGAGCGCAGCACCTTGCGGCCGTCCGCTTGTCTGAAAGAAAGACGTATTATTGTCAGTAGCCACTGCAGATGCTAATCAACAGGAACTGTTCCAAAAGTAATTTGTTACAGCAACACCAATAACCACTGATCCGATCAATGGAATACCATTAAGAGTATGATTTTGAAATTCCTCCTTAAAATCTACATGAACTTTCTACTTCAGTACCTCGAATAGGGTGTGGGCCCAGCGCCCTTCACCTGAATCTCCCAGCGGCCAGAGGGGTTTTCGCGCAGCAGATCTTCGCTTTGATCCGCGGGGGCTTTCACCTCGCCCAGGTAGCAAGCAGCTCCGTCGCCCAGCTGTCCAGCGAATGAGCCGAACTGGTGTCCGCAGTAGCAATGAGCGGCCGGCTCGGAGCCTGCCATGATCTTGGATCCGCTGAGATACTCCGGGGCGAGCGGGTCGCTCAGCACGTCCTGGGCGCTAAGCCCAAGCAGAGCCAGGGCGGGCTCAGACACTGCGACGAATCTGGGGCTGAGCAACGGTTGTGTCTGAACGCGGGAGAAGCAGGCACCCCGTACTTCCCTCACGCCTGGCTCCTCGGAAGGGTCCAGCGGAAGCCTTCTCAGCACCAAGTTGTCAAATGGAAGGCGCTCCAGAGGTGAGCGGCACACCGCCGGGCCCGTGGGGTTCATGTCGAACGTGGAGATGGATCTAGGGGACAGTATGCCACGGCGGAAAATGCTACGAAGCCAGGCAGTCGGCACAGCTGGTGCTGCCATGCACTGCGAGCGGCCGTGGGTTCAGCGACACGACACCGGAACTCGGACAAGAATCAAAACAAGAAACCACGTGACGCGGGCCATAGCCACGCCCCCATCAGATTCTCGTGTATAACGTCATTGCTACTGGATTGACAGACATTTAGTTTGTGATCATAAATTTTAAATCCATAATGCCTGAAAAAAGCAGCGGCAGCAACGGTCGGACCGGCTAGATCCGTTATTTAATAGTGCGGTTCAAGTAAGAGAAGTGGACCGCTATTAAATAGTCCGTAGACCCGGAAGGGGTTCAGGTGTATTAACCTAGTCCAGGGTGCTGCTGCGATGCAGTTGCATTTTTTTGTCATATTCAGTACGTCACTAGGAACGGATTTCAGTATTGCTCGAAGAACTGTCGCGACAGGCAGCGGAACATTACTCTAAGACGATTTCTCGAAAAGTTTTTTTTCCATAGACTTGAACCCGAAAATGCAAAACTGGACAAATTTACAACCTACTGCTAAACAGGAAGGCAACGATGACACAAAAACGCTCACAACGCTAACAGCTTTTAAATAGATCTTCGGCAAAATGCGAATCACTGTCACTCATTTCACTTATTTGTGACTATTTCTGGAGATATACAACTAAAAGGACGCAAAGCCTAATTGTTATATTTGTATAGATAAGGCTTAAATATTTGACTTTATATGTGTCAATTTTTTAGTAAAAAGACTAGAGCAAGTTGCAACATTTCCCCCCACACAAGCACACATCGATCGCTACGTGGAACTGGTGTTGGTAAAAATTTTTTTTAATTAATTAAGCACGTATAATACAAACTTAATTGAGTTCAATGCTTATGAAAGAAAACTATACCCGCATGTATAATTTCCTTTAGTTTGCATACTTGAATGTTTAAAACGCGTTTGCTGTAGGCAAAAAAAAAAATACGCAAAGCACAACTGCCCCCCAATCATTTATTCAATAAAATGTAACCTACGAAAATGAGGTAAATTAAAAAGGGTACTCATCATATGCCACAATACTCTTGACAATAGTCGTGAATACTGATGCAGTTTAATATTGACTTTAATTATGGGTATGCCGTTATGCAAGTTAGTAACCAACATGTCCTTGCTCGATTAGCAAGACACGAGATGAAATAGTTATCCAGTATCAAAAAAGATTCACGCCTGAAATATTTACAGAAAAGGGCAACTGTCGATCAGGTAGAATAGTTCCAGTATCAAATTATCATCAAGCAGTAACATCAATTGGGACATGAAAACCAGCTTCCCGGGACATCTGTTGCACAACTTGAAATTTTGGTGTTCCAGCTTCAAGAACCAATTAACCAGAAACAAGAGTAGCTACATCAAACTAAGGGCACTGGCAGAAGGAGACAAGCATACAGCAATTGATGGACAGACAGACAAACCAAGCATACATCAATTGATGGACACAGACAAACCAAGCATACAGCAGAGGCAATTTCTACATTTAAAAGGCAGCTGTTAAGTCTGAATAAGGCATCTTAACGCCCCACCCCCAATGTGCCCTCCCATTACCGTAACATTCTATCAATTCCTATACACAAGATGTCACATTCAAGAGTGGGCAGAATTTACCAATCACATATCAATTACAGATTTTAGTTCTGGGATTTCTGCATTATATTTCAGAAACAACAATAAGTGGGTCTGTCTTTGTTGACCACAGACGTTTTTGAAAAAAAAAGGTATAAATTTTGTATTTTTATACATGTACATGCTGAATGTTTGCTGGTTACCCAATCAAACGCAGAATATAATAGTGATGTGAGAAGCCCTGGTTAACTTTCAATTACACAGCCCCTCAAACATCACACCTATTGGCCATAGTGCATGCAAGTTTGGGCCGACCAAAACCAAATTCATAAGACAGATTACCTTTTTACTACCAGTTCATAAGATACCTTCATAATAGTCAGCTTCAGCTGCATGCCTGCAGGCATACTTCATGCACTTTCCTAATGCTTTTCTATACAATCAACACTGATCCCTATTCTTAATGAAAAGGACAAAAGGTTGCAAGCTGCCAGTTCAGTTTAAACCTTAGGTTCAATTTGTTCACAAGCAGTTTAGTATATATTCAAGTAGAACAAGCTGATACTTGGGTCAGTAATGATGACCACATACCCATAATTGAGACTATGCATAGTATATAAAATGCATGTTTTTCAGGTTCTATCACTGTAGATTGCCTGTGGCAGTACAGAGCTCCCCTGTTCAGTCTTCAAATACACCCTCTATCCCCCCACACACAGATCCTGGAAGGATGGAGCCAACCATGTCATTAACAGCTACGAGGCACTTGTCACATTTACATCAGTAGAGATATTGACAGCCATCCAGTGCACCTCTGAAGCAAACTGATCTTGAAAGGAAAAAAAGCACTTAAACAACCAGCCTTCACATAATCTGTTGCTGACTGCGGTTAACCATGAAATTCACTTGCTGGGAAAGTAAAGACTGCTGACATGTTTGGCAATCTATAGGACAAAGATGATCAGCATCCACACTGTGGTTTAAAAACTGAGACTGGGAGAATTCATTCCTGAATGACACACCTATTGGATGAGTTATCCTTGGGCTGCATCTGGAATTGGTCGTTGTAATATTTTAATAATTTAACATCGAACTAAAACATGAGCTGCAAAATTACAGCCTATCATTATCCAATTACAGGTCAACCTGCACTTTGAAACCACATTGATTTAGACAGTGTTACTGGTTGGAGGGCACTATCAAACAGGTCTGAGAGATGCTGGTCATGAAAGCATTTTGACTCCGGGTGCAGCAAGAAGGGCTCAGCTCAGATTAGGTCCTAGCATCAGGGTTCCGACGGGTATTTGGCACGTCGGGCCATGTGGTCGCCGATTAGGGATGCGTTCCGGAGCCAGCAGGACGTGCTGCATTCTGGTCCCGTGGTGTAAATTCTTGACTGAGTTTAGACAGAGTTGAGGTTCAGTCTGCTTTAGGGGAAGGGAGGACGATCATCGCTCTTAAACCATCATAGAAAACGTGGAGGCCACTGGCATCTGGGTCACAAATGTGGACCCTAAAAACCACTGGCTTCATTTGCATAATCCCAGAGGATGAATAGGCTCTTTGGCAGTACGGTCAACATTTCATACAGAAGTGATGGGCGGCGGAGTTAGGGGAGGGTTCAGCGAGGGCAGGCCCTGAACCTCTTAGCCAATCAGTTTCTCCAAACCCCCACCTCCTGTATTTAAGGCCACACGGTGTCGAGTGCCGTGTCTCATCAGGCGGGCGGTGGGCGTGACCCCCCCAGTAAGGACTGGACAGCAGGCGTGGAGAGCAATGCCCTGCCCACACCCCCGCCTGCCCGGTAACAAGCATATCCTAAGATGCCCAGTACTGTGCCTTTCAGCACTGTCCGTAACACCCAGCCGAAGCGAGATGGGGGTGCCACACTGTGGGGAGAGAAGGGCCAAGGACAGCAGACTGTCAGCCATGTATCACATCCTCCAAACAGTGTTTTATATGTATTTATGGTAATGGAAGTCTAGTCTGAATTGTTATATTACACACACACACAAAATACACAATTATTCGCACAAAACAGCTCAAACACTAATAGTCATACTGGGTTTCTCCATTTGACTCAAACCACCATAACCACCTTCTCAGAAGATATCCCAGAGGGAAGCCATCTCTGGCCACAACCATCAGTTAGATGCAGTCAGAACTCTCACTGTCAAACGGTGTGTACTTCAGATAATTCAGACCAAGTGCAGTAGCGTGCAAACGCATGCATGTACCTCATTATCTCCTTGATGTTGAGCCGCATATTCCAGTTCTTCTCGATTCCCGGAACGTGGCCCATACCCACGACCCCGACCACCACAGCAGGAACCTCTGAAGGGGGAGGGGGG
>JABFEB020000060.1:26404829-26435936 GCA_019775895.2 Stomatorhinus ivindoensis | reverse complement strand
CCCTTCAGTAGCTGTGCAAAATAAAATTCTCCTTGCTGGGTGGGGTAAATATGCCAGTGGACAAATTGCTATTGAAATGCAGGTGATAATGTTCAGAAATCAAACCATTTCAGAATGAGAAAAATGTTGCACTGTTTACATTTTAACTTGGGAGACAGAGGCATTGCAGATCCAACTATATAAAAGGTTCTGTAAAGAGGTGGCTGAGGTAGTTCTCACTCTCTGCATTAGGGGGCGCCTCCACACAGCGCGCAGCATGCCGCAGTGTGTGTGTGAGGTAGATGTCTCGCTCTGCCACGATGGTACGGTGGAGGGCCGGGAACTCGCCGATCATCTCTGACATGGTCTGCTCCAGCAGGTCCTTCTGCTTGCACTTCTCCACATCCTCCTTGCTGACGTGTGCACATGCACGTACGTGTACACACACACACACACACACACACACACACACTTTAGTTCACCTGAGAACACCCAGTTTATGCACATTTTAAACCTTTGAATGTAACTGTCGAATCTTAATCATATCTCGTCTTGTAATTAATATTATCTAGTCTGCTAAATGAGTCACTTAGGTAAATGTAATCTGCCTTTTTGGTCCAAATGGACATTGCCAGGGTGAGGTTAGGGGCCTTACAGGTTCTCATCCTCAGTCAGACTCCATGGAGGATCACACCTTACCTTATTGGGTCTGACAGGAAGCAGAGTCCCCAAGCCAGGCGTGCCTTCTGCCAAAGGCTGAGAGCGGCGATGGCCCTCTTGAAGGTCACAGGGATTGGCCGGTCGCCCAGGTGGAACTTGCAGAAAGGTACCCGGCTGGCCTGGAGATGGGGACACGCAGGGTGAGTGGCGGCCGGACCACACTCACACAACCAGGGTGGAGGGACCCTCGTGTGTCCCAACAGGCCGGCCGTGTGTACGGATGCACCGGCGTGCTAATTCACGTAGTCAGAAGCTGGGTCTCACCTCCTTGAAGGCCTCCCTGAACTCACCGCCGGGGGCCATGCCCAACTGCTCCGTGATGTGGGCCGACACTTTGAGCAGCAAGATCTGCATCAGGCCCGACATGACGCCGTTCTGGGAAGGGAGGACAGGAAATGAGGCAACGGGGCTGAGGACATCATTGGCTACAAGCAAGGTCTGAGAGGGTAGAAACCACCAATATGCTTCAGGTCCACTTCACCCACGAGATCCGCACGTCAGGCATGTCTCTCACGGTCTCCCTCACCTGCCGTATGGCTTGCTGCACCTTCTCCAAGTTTATGTCTTTGGCCTCCCTGAGCAGCGTCTTCTCATCCATCTTCAGCATAGACACCCTGTACTGGCACAGCTCCACCACCACCACGTCGGGCTGCACCGCCCTGATAGTCTAAGGGACAGGCCAGCGAGCCAGTCACGACCCCAGGGCTTCCAAATGCCGGTCTGCTTACTGATCTCAGATCAGGCCACATGTATATAAAAAGGGATTTTCAAAAAGCATGTGATTTGGACAGACTAGAATGCATAGTGGGCTTACAAAAATTGATGAGACATATGAATTATCAGGAATTCATCAGCAAACTAATATCTATATTAAGCCATATTCGGAAGGGCTTAGTTTTACCTGGGGACACCATGCAATTAAAGCAATTACCATCATGATCCGGTCGGCTCAGGTACGGCTCACGCATTTTGCAATGGAAAAGTGCCGGATTGCGATACGGGTCGCGTATGGTTCGGTTCTTTGTGGCAGTGGAAAAGCGCCATTAGCCAGGATACAGACCACTGGTTCACATGACTTAAAAAGCACCCCCATGCCAGTCAGCCCTCACCGTGGCCACGTCCTTCTTACTGCTGTCGCTGAAGTGCGCCGTGCCCACCAGGTACACCAGGCTGCCGTCGGGCGCCGTGAGTCGGCTCACCGTGTCCGGGAGGGTGGGCGAAGCCTGCCGGCGCTGGGACCGCATCTGCCATAGCATCACCATGGCGTCTGATTCCGCTGGACGAGGGAGGGGACAGAGAAGGAAGTCTGAGATGGGGGGCCAAGCAGGAAGAGACGGGGCGGAAATAAATCCACCCAAATGCCAAAACACAGGGCATCAGCAACTAGGGCGGCAGTCGCATCACATGCAGTACAGTAAACAGAAAACACACTGATCAATACTGTAGTACTATAGAATGGTGCAGTGCATCAGTGGTCTTATGGATCCTGTATTAACATGGTAATGAGACTCCTCTCTCAGAATAGCAACACAAGGTCTTATCATAGCTTCCAGGACAGTTATGCCTGTATAACAAGAGGGCTAGCCAGAAATTATTGTAACTGATTACAGTTAATCAATGTCTTGGTGGATGTAATACAAACTTAACTTGTATTATTTCACTGTTGTGATAACACAATCGATCGTACTGCATTGTAACAGATAAGGACATTGATCCCAAATAACTGTGACAAACACAAGCATCACGAGCACCAAGGATAGACTAAGTCAGGCAACTCACAGAGACCAGGGGGAAGACTGGGTAATGGGTCATCTTCCGAGGGGCCCAGGGACTCCTCCTGAGACAGGAAAAATCCAGAAAATTCAGGGTTCAGATATGCCTTGTCTGATCACAGCAGTAATTTTAGGTCTTTAGCAAAACAGCAGATATAACTATCCACTGTTTAAGAGGAACAGGCACACCAACAGCCATCTGTTTAATGGAAAATTCATTAGAGTGCTTTTTTTCCAAGAAGCAGAAAGCATACCTGTAGACTCAATACTACTGTGTTTCAACTAACAAGTTATTAATAAACAATACATAAAGACTAAACACTAAATTAACTGACAACATATAATCTGTAAGGAAATGGACTGTACACTTAAAATGGCCTCTAGGGGCATTCCGTATAATATCTCACCTCGGAATTGTTACCCTGATCCATGATCCAGCGTATATATGTTAACCAGGTTGTTCTTACTGTGCCACCTAAAAATGAAAATAAATAAATAAATAGATAGATAGACAGAGTGTGCTGAAAACCCCGTGGTAGGCAGCCACTGGACTGGCCATATACATGATGAACTAGCATGTCACAGGGTAACCATTTGAGACACTCTGATGCCACTTCATCCCAACAACTTAATGTCAATAACACCTAAAATTTATGTATTCAAAATGTAATTATGCTGAGGGCTGGATCCCTGAATTATGCCAGCATCAGAAAAACATATTAACAGATATTAAAAGGCAAAAATGTGTGCTACTTTCCATGCTAGACTTTAGGTATACTGCACTGTGTTGCAATCGACTAAATTTACAACTCACTCTACTGGTAGTGCAGTCCACCCACAGATCTACAGGACAGCAATGCAGAGTCAGCAAAGGGCTGCCCCTGTCTAGCTAATCCCACGGACTGTAGAGTTAACAGCTACCTAGCCCCTTAATATTTATATAACTGTTGTTATACTATATGATAATCATCTGCACTGATGGCAGTTTTAAAACCTTAAAAAAGAATTCAGCAGGTTAATCAGTTCAACATATCCTTTAGTATAAATTTACATTTATACCCAACAGTTTCTAGTAATAAGAATGGTACTCGCTTGCAATGTTGCTTAATGTGTATCACAAAGTGTTCTCAGAAAATTCCTAGATGAGCATTTCGCCACAGTCTGCTCAGAGCACTAAGGAGTCATCTGAACTCAAATATTAGACATCAGAAAAGGGTGGAGAACACAGAGTTCCTTTAATTCAAATATCACAATATACAATTGTTTTAAAAAGAACTAGAATACAAGATTGCATGCTGCATGTACCTAACATATTCAAAATTATTGCAAATTTGAACAAAATTATTTTCAAAAGCCTTCCAGTAAAAATTAACAGAAAGATTCTCATGTTACATTTATATAACAAGTGCCTTTAGATTTGAGGATAGTGCGGACAACCTGTGTAATTTTGGTCTAAGGAAATTCTAAGGTGTACCATTTATATGTCATGTTTAAACACCCCACCATAATTTCCTGAAGAAGTTTAGATCTTTAAGTACTCCACAAATCATACACTGACAGGATGTGCACTTGCTGAGAGTGACTTTTACACCGGAAAAGTGTTGTGACATCCAACAGCTTAAACCCAGAGCATCAGGAACATGAAGCAGACAGACGGTTTGTCCAAATAACATTACCCTACTAATACAAAGTCTGTCGCCTAGCGTATATCTACATCAGTGGAGTAGCAAAACCACTCAGGCACCTCTATTAACACATAACTACGTTTGCATGCCATGTATTGCCAGTATTTTTGATTAAATGTAGCTATCACTAAAATTCGAGTAATGTAATTATATGTAAGCAGGTTAAGCCTGTTTTTCCTTCTCTGCTAATTTTTCTGTTGAACATAAAATTTAACTACACAGTCGATCTTCCCTATTTAGCCATTAGAGGCTGACATGTCATTCACTAGTTCAACAATACTGGTCGACAACATCGCATTTCAGTCCATCTGCAAAAGCACCTAAGAAACATGCGTTGACAAGCGGGCCTCTAAATAAGTTTTTATCTGACGTTCATAAACCTCATTCTGATCAGAATACTCTTCGTTTGACATTTCCTTAATGACGGTCAATGGCGCGGACAAAAAAACAGTTGAACTAATGCCGGAGGGAAACTGAATAAAAATGAACATGTCACCAGCAGTTATTCGGCTACTCAATCAAAACCAAACACCAGCACACTTAGTCGGCGCTTCTGCTCAGATTTTTTAGTGATACAAAAATAAAAATCCGTTCTAGGGAGTTTACAGAGGCGCGTTTCCTTACATCACCCTGCGGGAAACGCTTGCCAAACAGTAAAAAAAGATAAATGAAAGGATTTCCCCGGTGGAAAACGATATTGTTTGTCATGTTCTGTTTGTGTGTTTGCGATATTCCGAGACTTATGAGACGCTAGTTAAGGACCAGGACCAGGACTGGCAGCGGAAACACACCTAGCCCGGCTAGTGGAGTCAACAACATCTGTCTGACGTCGCCAAAAGACCTTTAAACTCCCATCGTGCTGATGACAACTGGGGCGCCGGGACGGGGACTTTCTGAAATAGTTTATACTAGTACATTTCTTTTTCCAGATTCTGTTGGTATATATTTTTTTAAGTTTGCGCTTCCCACGTACTTGTTTTAAGCCCATCGCTCCTGCTAGCGACAGTTAGCCAGGCGTCCAGAACAGGACCGCAGCTACCGGCACTTAAAACAAAGTTAACTTACCCATAACGACTGGGCTACAAAATCAAGTGGACCCCAGGGGCACAACATACAACCTTCACAACCGCGTCCCTCTTTTTACAAAGGCCATTGGAAAACACAGTTTAAAAAAAAAAAAAAAAAAGACAGCGCCATAAACCTCACCTGCTCGTCTTCGTTTCGCCGCCTGTGCGGTGATCGTGGCCTCCACGGCTACACGGGTGACGATGCAATTCTTGTCCTAGCAGCAATGCCTACTGGGAAATGTAGTCTGAAACCAATTAAAGTATTTTTCGCATGTCAACTTTTTAAAAAAAATTTCCTTAATGTCTATTGGGTATTGTAGTCCTCATCCAGTTAAACAAATTTACTTATATGGTTTTTATTCAGATGTCGTGTTCTTTAAGCCCTCTTATCCAAAACTGGGTAATAGAAGATGGAAATATACTCAGCCTCATTGTATCAATATGCTAAATAACTGTGCTAAAGTAAAAAAGCTATCCCTTTGGAAAATACATCAGGAAATGTCAAACCAGAATAGCTCGATACTGATGCAGTTCTTGTTACTTTGTTTTGGATATATCAAAACAACAGATTAAATATTTAGTTTCACTGTATCACCGGTGTGTTACTAGACATTTTCTTCTTTTGTCTCCATTTATCTATCTATCTATTATTCATAATGCTTATTTAGGACAATGTTGAGGTGAGCTTTGAGTTATCATGCATAGTGGAAAAAAGCAAGGGGTACCCCAGATTAGATGACTGTGCATCACAGGGCTCTCACACAGAATTTAGAGCAGGGTTTCCCACTTCCTGATCTGGAGGGCCAATCCACAGCACAGTTTGCAGATTACTCTGCTCACACACACCTAGGAAACCTGGTAATTAGCTGATTAAGATGTTTCTGAGTAAGGAAATCTGTTAACTGTGTTGCAAATTGGCCCTCTGGGACCAGAATTGGGGAACCCCGATTTAGAGATACCAATTCAAGTGATTGTATGCTTTTGGACTTTAGAAATAAACCCAGATTAAACTCATACAAACATGGGGGAGGTGTGCTGTAAAGAGGGGAGGGGGTTAACTTAGGATGATTCCAAGGGTCCCTAAGTGACAGGGGACTAATACGCTATGCTTACATGGGGCCCAAACCCTCTAGCAGCATGGGAAGAACATATTAATCACACACACAGAGCCAGTGGTAGAAACCAATCTTGGAGGTGCAACATGCTACTGTAGGAACATTTATATACACAGACATGCATGTCCAATATGAGATACATCACCAGTGCCTTATCAGAGGCTACCTACTGAAAAGACAGTGAGGTCAAGGTGAGGGTGTAATGAGTCAGAAAACTGATAAAGCAACCATCGATGCCTCAGACATAGAGATAGTAATAGGGTAGTAAGAAAAGGAAATATTTATTTTTAATACGTATCCTATTTCACCTATTGTTCTCAATCCTATGAGCAATTTTAGTGTGCAACTTATTTTATAGTTTTTTTTATTGTTTATACACAAACGCACACACACACAGATTAGATGATAGATAGATAGATAGATAGACAGATAGATAGATAGATAGAGACCTGTACTCATGTCTTTGGGAGAGTGTCTATCCATTTCTATGGTCCAAACCCTAATCCCAACAACAACCTTAACCCCTACCCAGCGCTAACCTTACCCATAAGTAACCAATCAAAATACAAGTCTTTTGACATTTTAGTTTTTTGATTGCAGTCACAGATTTTTATAAAATTGAATTTCCCCTTGTAGGAACCAAAAAAAGGTCCCCGTAACATCAAAATAACAATAAATCACATTGTGCAGACATTTGCTCCTCACAATGCACACACACACACACACACACACGTCGGGCATACCTATCCTTATGGGGCCTACTCATTCACTATTCTCATTATTCTACGGGAAATGCTAATGCTGATGCTAACTATGACAACCTTAACCCCCACCCTGCCCTAACCATAACCATAAATAACCAAGCAAAATACAAGAGTTTTTGCATTTTTAGTTTTTTCATAGCAGTCACCGATTTTCATAAAATAGAGTTTTCCCTTATGGGGCCCAGGAAACCGGTCCCCATAAGGGAAAAAATGGATATTTATCACGTTATAGGGATATTGTGTCCCCATAAGGACAGGTAATCCCGCTTGCACACACACACATACACACACACACAAAGAAATTAAAATGCAAGCAGGAGCTCCTGTCATTTTCCGAATCAGGGCGATAACTCATACTTTTATAGCTGAAGAAATGGTCATTCCTAATAAGTCTAGTTTTTATAGGTCAGTCCATAACGGCAGAGAATTATTCATGTGCCATACTACGTATCACAGTACTAGAACACATAAAATAAATATTTCATATTGATTGTGTTTATTTGTCTTCACTATACCCGATTTCCTTGGTAGCCATGTAGCAACAACACATACATGAATGAATATATATTAAAAAAAATAATAATCTCAATTACAATAAAACACCATCCGTGTAATCACTAAAACGCCTCCACATCCCACATCCATACACCTTTCAAAAGTAAATAGCCAGAAAACGGGAATAAATAAAACTAGGGTTTAACAACAAGGGTTATTGAGGCACGAACAGGAAGTGATACACAGTCTCACAAGCTGTTTTCAGTTTCATATTTGTAGAGTTTATTCCTTACTAGGAATGCTTTAGAGATCCAATACATCCTGCGCTGACATGTCTCTGAATTTACAAGGAAAATGAGGGGTTATTTATATCAGGGATCTCAGACAATATATAGTAGCTTTTACTGACTGCCACATGATCTGTGCTAAGCAGCCACAGATGGGATTTTCATACAATATTGCTAAACTACCTTACTAGCATAGTATTAATGTAACACAAGCCTTTTATTGTTTTTTTTTTTTTTTACAAATATACCTTACCTATGTATTTATCTAAACACCGCAGCCACTACCACACTAACAAACCACAGCCAGGATCTCTACTCTCTTCCATTTACAAATATGCAACAACAGCCGACAAGTGGTCACACTTTATCAGAAAATATATAAGGTTGGATTTATGACCAAAAACGGAATCATTGTTAGTTTAAAAAGCCAAAGTATACTCTTTATTCTATTCATTACGGTATAAAACATTCGTATCAAATATCTGCATTTTTCAGGTGAAAAGTACAACTAGTGCTGGGAACCGGTATAGGCCTACTGGTTTTAATTTCCCGTACACCGTGAATTTTTCATATTGTGCCGTACGGTATCATATAGTTGAAACAACAGTTGTAATACTTCAATAGGCAGCAAATTACATAACTTCGTAACATAGAATCATCCATATATAAATGTTTATCATTATAGTATTTATAGCTACTGCCTCAGTCTGTGCCTGAAAAACTGGATTACATGCAATACTTCTTAATTCTTCAATTAAACTCATATCGGTAATTCAAAATCCTTAATATCGATTTACCACAGTAATAATTATTCAAATCATGTATGTACAATGTACAACATGTTTGTACAAAGCTAAATATATAATAAGACATGTCCATATGGAGCTAGATACGCGGTTATAATCACAAACATGTCGCCATCTACTAAATATAGCGCAGATCATCGGTATAACAGAACATGTCAGTGAAACAATGCTTACCGAGCTATGTACATGGTTATAATACAAAATAACATGTCACTAATGAGCTGATAGACATTTATAATCTAATGAAACATATCGGTTATACTATTAAGCTAAATGTAAACGATTTTAAAAATAATAATAAAAACACACCTTTTTAGAAACATTCGAGAACGTATTTTATTGATGTAAACTCTTGTTGCCTGCCTTAGTAAACTTACAAGAATATTGTTATTTACCGTGAAACCATGCACCACAATCTCCAAAAATATCGTCATACAAATTTTTGGTCATACCGCCCAGCACTAAGTACAACCATGTACTTCTATTTTAAATTTATTTTTAGAGGACTAAAAGTATATAATATACTCAATGTGTTGGCTTTAAACCTAAATTTAATGAGATCGAACATTTCCCATTTAACTTAGCATGTTTTATGCCATTGCTTTATAAATTAAACTGGGGGACCACATATGTTCAGCAGCTCCAAAACCTCCAAAACCAGACAATTGTTCACTTTATCACTGTGTTCTACATTCTGTTACACTTAATAAGTAACAATAGTTTTAATCACTAATCCAGATACAGCAAACAAACTGATAAACAGCACCACACCATTGTCTTAATTGTGACCTGATTTGCTCATTTCCAAGTTGGATGCCAAAGATCTGCAGTTTGTGTCCCATGGACAGTCCCTTCTGTGGCTCTTAGGATTCTGTAGGTGCCTGGTGAACCGAGCCTGGTGTCCACCATCCATCCTGCCTGTACTCTTGGTTGCATAGCAGGAGTTTAAAGAGTGATGTTATACTGTAGGTTGACTGACTGACATGCCCCCTCTGCATGCTCCCTGTCCCGTTACTGATTATAATTTTAAAAGCTCCCTGGTAGGCTTCTGGATAATTCTTAGTGACTCCTTCTTGGTCTTGATGGTTTGTTGAGTACAAATATAGTTTTATGTGGTCAGGTTCAAGTAACAGGCAGTGGTTTCTTCCCCTGAGGGCTATGGCTGTATTACCGCCCCACGCTGTGGCCTGAGAGTCAGGCGGTTGGCCAACAAGCAGGCCAGGGCGATGCCTGCAGCCTGGGTAAAGGCCAACGCGAGCACGGTAGCGGCAATGTGGAAGACGTTGTCATTAACAATGCTGAAGACCTTGCGGAAACAGCCATCAGGGTGGATACCTGCCGCTTCTGCAGTGCCACCGCCCCCTGCAGGCAGGGGTCTGTTCCTGCAGCCTTTACGACGCACGCAGCAGCTGTCTGGCACAGAGATGGAAGAGGCATTGTCTGCGCCGATGTCCAGTACAACCCACTCTGAGGCCTGCCAGTCTTGCCATCCCTTAGCTCCACAGCACTTGAGTGCCCTCTGCAGGCTGTCCAGTGCATTAGCCCGACCGTCGTCATCGCCGTATGCTTCAACGGCCCGCTGCAGTCCACTACGAAACCCTTCGGCGATGTCCTCGCGGTAGAAGAGTCCGGACAGGCCGGCGGCCAACCCTGCCACCAAGGCAGCCAGCTGAAACACGCCATAGGCTCGAAGCAAACAGGGCAACTTGGCAGCAGTCCCCAGGCAGCCCAGAAAGCCCCAGGTAGTGATGGCAGCTCCAGTCGTCAGCAGGATGATCGGCGCATTGGGGTAATGGTTGGCCGACAACAGCATGTAGTTGGCCAGGGAGACCTGTGCCCAGACACCCAATGTGAAGATGGCCAGGCCCACCGCCCAGAAGAGGCAGCTGAAGACGAGGAGGCCGAGGCGTAGGACGGGCATGATGCCTACGGGCACGCAGCAAGGTGCCGCCTCAGGTTGTGGTGGGGGTGCCAGGGAGGCTTCGGAGCACAGCGACACAGAGAGGCGCTGGTGTGGCCGCTGTTGCTGCTGGAAGGGGGAGAGTAGGATGCCGGGGGGAGCCGAGGGACGACGAGGCAGTGCTGGGGGCACCGCGAGGCTCAGTCCCCTGGGAGAGGAAAGCCTCCTTGATGCTGGGGCCCCTTCCCAATCTGCAGTCCTCGGGCTTGGCCGGCCGGGGAGGGAATTGTAGGGTAGTGCACTGTTCATTGCACTGGTTTTGCTTTATCTATCGCTCACTCCCTCTTTCTCTCTCTCTCGCTTCTCTCCCACGTCCCTGTCTCTCTGGCTGCCTCTCTCGTTTACTTTATGGTGGGCCGTTAACGAAACCCCGCTCCTCCCCAGCCGTAAATCTCTGCCGCGACGCAGACTGTTGCAGCGCTATCTCCGTCAGCAGCCGGACGCCTTCTTCTCTCCTTTTTTGTTTATGTTATCAGTCTGCTTCAGGCTTTCCGTCCATTCCCTCCCGGGTTCGGCGATCCTCGGTTGCTACTGTGTCCTTCTTCCTCGCTCTTTTGTTTTCACTGTGCTGGATGGTTTTTACCGGGGCGGGGACACAGGCGCCCTGACATGAAGAATACCCCAGCACACCCCTTTTCTAGTGTGGGGGGAGACACCAACTGATTTTACTCTCTTTCATCAGTGAGAAATTTTCACCCAAACTGATTACCCTGTATTATCCCAAAATAATCTCAAATATTCATTGATTTAACTGGATCTATTTGTTTTATATTGACTATATATTGATTAAATTCCATTTAACAGAGGAGTATAATTAACTGGAATGTGAATGGCAAATACAGTAATAAATTTTCCCTGAAAATGTTCAGAAACTATATCAAGCATTACAAAGTGTAGCCCACATCATTTATTGTCCTATACTGTATGTGAGACACATAAATGCCTGCACCCTCTGCCCAGACTCACAAAAAATACATCAGGCAGCTATAGTACAGTCAAGGCCAGTGGAGCTGTGTTATACAGATCAATACTCAAGGACAAGAGACTTGAAAGGGAGCAGATTTGTTGATCCCGATTAAATGAAACCCGACAGGTATAAAAACAAACCTGCATCTGACACTTATTGATTAAATCATAAAAGGGCTAAAGACTGTATCGTACACAAATGAACTGATTTTTAAATATAACATAAGACCCCAAACTCACAGGCTGGGTGTTATGACTGTCAATAATAGCTCAGTATTTTAGGTCATGATATTTGATTAAATGAATGGTTTTGTTATTTCACAACATTGTTTCCCAACTGGAAAACATAAAACACGCAATTCTGCTGAACATAAACAAATCACATAAGATGTTAAAAACGTAATCATGATTATTACCAGTCCCCATATGCAGTTAAAGTCACTCTGAGAATGTAATTATCAGAATCGTGATTTAACTGGCCAACAGAAGCCTGACCGTGAGTTTATAGCATCTCATTACCATGAGTCAGTAAACAGTCACTGATTGCTTTAGACATGTAAGCCAACACAGCTCTCAACACACACACGCACACACACACACACACACCAACAAACGTGCAACATTCATAATGACAAACTGTAGGTATTGTGCCACATGATTACTAAATAACATCAACATTTACACAGCTTGTGACTGTCAGGCAAAAAAACCTCACGAACAATTCTCATGTACTCCCCCCTAACGCCCTCCTGTGACTGCTTTGATAAATGCAGCAAATGTACCGTAGAAAACTATAATCACCTGAATTTGTCATTAGATCGGGTCACTAATATTATTCAAGGTGTGTGTGTGTGTGTGTGTGTGTGTGTGGGGGGGGGGTGATATTATTTAAAAATTATTTGTTTTGTTGTATTTCATGTATGTTTTTGTTTCTTTATATATTTTAATAGATGGATATTTTAATATCATTAATTATAATTGAGATTATATTGTGTAGGAATATGCTATCAAGGATGTTTATTTTTGTACAGTCGATCGCGATAAAATTGTCCGTTTTGCTTCTTAACGCTCTGGACTCGAAGATGTAATGTGTATTTATATTGGAATTCCCTATGTAAAATATTTTTATTCGTTTTCTTGTTAGGCCTATCTCTTTGTTGTAATTCAGGTGTTTGTTTATTAATTCTGTTTATGTATTCTGCATAGACGTATTTAATTGCCTTTCATTTCCTTTTTGTCGGGGTACTATATCTTGGGGGAAAAGCATTTAAAACATGTTTATTATACATGAAGTTTAGATAAGTTTAAGAGGGCGTTTCAAACTGGCAGCCCTTCGTACAGTATGTCTGATTAGTACCCGTGAAGTAGCACTCAGTTTCAAAAGGGTTAATTGGTGATCCCTGTTCTACACAATGCAGCGCAACAACGTTGCAGATGTTTTTGTTTTTTTCCTTTGGGAATCATTAGTAAAATGATTTTTGACACATTACATTTTGAAAATGCCCTTAGGTACCGAACATAACTTTCCTGCCTACAACCCATCAACTGACCATTTTAGGTACACTTCGATGTACTTACCTATACCTCATTAGCTAATTAATATTTTTTCGATTATATATTTTCTTCACTGTTTTACAAATGCCCGCAGCTGCACACTTCACTTAAAAACGCTGATTACGCTCCTGCGGCGTTCAGTCCGTTAGAGTGCTTGATGGTATTTTGCCTTTCCCGAGCTTAAGCGTGGATTCTGCTTATATGACGTTTTTTCCTTGCCACCAAGAACTGAGCCGTTCCTGCACTGGGATGGCCCCTGCTTACTAGCAGAACTTTAATTAACATTAAATTAACAATTAATTTAATTAACATTGCGATGTATTGATGCGTTCCCGATAACTCGGAACTTGAAAATTGTTGTAGAGTTAGGTGGGTATTTGGGTAACGTGTGACCAAAACCATACTCAATGAACAATCAGTGTTGGGCAAGTTACTCAAAAAAGTAATCAATTACAAACAGTTCCGGTCCAGAAAGTACAAATCCAGACCAAGGGTTTGTTTCAACCAATTAGTTGAATATAAAGAGTCACGAGCACTGGTTGGTTGAAACAAAACCTTGGTCTGGATTTGTACTTTCTAGACTTGAACGGTCTGTAATGGATTAGCTATGTGTATGTGAGTAACTTCCCCAGCACTGTGGACAATCTTTACAGTACCAACAACATTGTACTCACCAGATTGCATAAATTATTTTTATAGTGAACACTGCACACTCTATGTCAGCGGTGGCCAATCTTATCCGCAAAGGGCCAGTGTGTATGCAGGTTTTTGGGATAACCTGTAGGTCAGCTGTTCAAACCCAAGTGTGAGGACTCTTCAGCCAATCAGTCCTCTAATTAGTAATCTAATTAGGGAGTAGCAGCGAAAAAACCTGCATACACAGCGGGCTTTTTTGGACAAGATTGGCCACCTCTGGTCTAATGCATGGGTTTTAAAAATATTGCATTTTACTAAGTAAATCAGTGGACCGGTAGAATTATTTTCTTAAAAATGTTTTATTATTCAGTAACAGTGAGGTCTTCCCCCATGTCCAGTGGGACCCCCACCTTCTTACTCTTGTTACAATTTGATAACCAACTCAGCCATCGCAGGGAGGTATTACTCGGACCATAGTTACTGTTGTGTGCCTACGTGCACTTACACATACACGCCTATACAGTTGTGCTACAATTCATATTTAAAGTGCACATAATTGCACAATGTGCTTAAATAGTTCTGGATGATAGCTAGCTGACCACTGACTTACTGCAGACACTGCTGTGTCATTTGTGTTGCCAGTAATATTCTTTCCAAACACTCCAATAGGTCCACAGCTCACAGGACAAGCAAACAATATCCATCTAAACAACTTTTGGCACATTGACTATCCCGAAAGGAAAAAATTTACCCTGCGCATGAGGCAGTGAATTGTGCAGTTATAAAACTGAAAGGAAGATAAAAATTAAAATGAACTCCTGTCATGCTAGAGACCTGGGCCTTGTGCCTCTGGCTGGTTATGATCAATTCGATTGACCTCGTTGCAGTTCAGTTCCAGTGAAGAGGAAATTTATGAGTCCATTTTCAAATTCAGTCTAAAGGGTCTAGACTGTAGATCACGAAGTGGGATTATAAGCATAATCCAGTATTGAAAATCGGAATCCTTAAATTCACAAAATTGAAGCTGGAGGTTCAAATGAGTTTTAAACAGTAATTCAGATTCAATCATGTAGCCAACTTGGGGGAAAAAACTTGGAAAATTAAAGTCTTCATCCTGGTCAAAATGTAAATTTTGTATTACAAGAAAATAGTGAAATATTACTATATCTGAAAAGATTTAATCTAAATATTTGCAGTTCAAGAGATCCCATTCCTGACTGGACTTTACTATAACCACAATTAGGTGGAACTGTATATGGAGATTTTTTGGGAATGCAGCTGACACTAAACAGAACCATGGATCTGTGTTGATTACTAAAAAAAATAAATAAGAAAAATCTCAGTGAAATTCATGCACAAACCTTACTTAAGGTTTTGCATATGTTCTAAATGGCACAACTTATTTGAAAACAACAACAGATTATACATCCATCCATCCATTATCTATACCCGCTTATCCTACTGGGTCGTGGGGGGTCTGGAGCCTACCCGGAAGCAATGGGCACGAGGCAGGGAACAAACCTGGATGGGGGGCCAGCCCAGATTATACATTATACCTGTATTAACATGTCGGGAGAAGAAGTTCATTAAATAGAATGACAAAAACCAATTGATATTGACAATAAAGCACAGAGACTTAGTGATGTCACTCTCTGATCAATAAATAAGTCAGAGAATTATCGCTAACCACTGGTGATTAGTACTGCTCCTGCATATTTATGACAGGAGTTAAATTGCTGGAAAGAAATGCACCAAATGGCTTTCTGGAGCTTATTGGAACTGCAGGTCAATTATTCATTAGGTCCTCCGTCTGGTCATAGTACAATCCCCATCCTCTTGGTCTCTCAATGTCTGTGTGTGAATATCTGCAGTAAAAGAAGACGAGTGAAGGAGGACAGTCATTAAGTCACAGTAGTCATCCTACAGTCTTGCACTTACACGTAACATGCCTGTGCTACATATACGTTTTAATAGTTAACTACAGCACTTTTAACAGTGAGTTCAGTGTTAAGCAGGCTTCAAAATACAGATCTTGTGCTTAAAACTGAAACTTTCATCCATCTGCTCCATCCTAATGTTTCTTTGAATCCAAGGTCAACAATATCACCCATCCATCAGTTATCATCTATCCCTACTTTAGTTTTCACAGTATATCTATTCTTTTGATGAGTTCTGGACATTCGCCAAAATCATGTCCTCTTGTTTAATGTCTAATTTTTTAGCTGTCTATCCTTCAACTCATCCACACTTACCTACAGGTCATTTACTTCTGATGGGTTCCTTTCAGGCTACATGTGCAATCCTTCCGGTCTCACTCTTTGGGTGACCTCATCTCGCTGGTATAGGTGTATGGAGCTGGTGTTGGGGGTGGGCGGGTCGCTATAGGATCCTCTAACACATTATTCTAATTGTTAGGTACTACTCCACATCAATATTTGTATTGTTTTATATCTCAGCAGGGCAGGTTGTAGCAAATGCGGTGAAGGCTTTTTTTGATTAAATACAGGTTATAGCTGATGGCAAGCTGCCTTCCATCAGAGAGTAAAAGCATTTGATTTCAATAAGTCTGGATGGTGCTGAATGTGAAAAAGTCAGTGAAGATACTGTAAGCTGGAGGCTTCATGAAGCAGGTTCACATCACTGACTCTGCATCAGGCCCAACACACGGGACTGAGGCGCTGCGCTGAGGTCTGGGGGACTGAAATATGGCTGCACATTTCCCGTTAGCCGCGACGTCGCCAGCTTCGCTGTAGGACGCTTCCATGGGCTCGTCTCCGTGTGCTTCTCGAGGTTATCCGGAGTGTACTAACTGTTAGCCTAATAAGCTCTAGCATGAATGGTCAACACTGACAAATAAGTCGGTTAAACTGGTCTTCTCGTCAGCCCTTGATATGTAGTTTTAACGTAATAAAATGTCTTACAGCTTTAATAAGATTATTAGAATGTTGCATGTATCCTTGGGGCCGGTTTCAACAATTGACCTCTCTGTACCCCTGGAGAGGAAGCACCATAGCAGTTCATAGAATATTTTTAGGAAGAATTTATATGTTGAAGGTTCCTAACAGGCGAAGGCTCTTGTTGCAAAACAGCAGAGAAGGAATAACTGAAAGACTCAGGCACTTTTCCTGGATCTCCCCTTGGGTTCAGCAGCCAAACCTGTTTGACTCCTGCAAATGAGTCTTTATGTTTTGGAATTCTGTGTCCATGACATTGGGGCGTTTTCCAGCTGGTCTGCTTCCAGGTTGTAGAGGAGTTCTGCGATTAAAGATCAAGAGATCAAGAGCTCCAGGTTGAAAAACAAATCGTCAATGATCTCCAGGGCTGCACCTTGTCAATTTCTCTCCAGGTAAAGAATCACCTTTGATATAACAAGGTGATTAACTTCCGCTCATCTGATCGAAGGTAGTCCAGGAGACAGATTTCAAAAGAAACTGGACTATTTGAGGATTTTTGGGAAGTCATTAATGTCGGCGCAGCAGTCTTAAAAATTATGCCACAAATCCAGACCGATGACTTGCCTATACTTACTTATCAAAATCCGAATGAAGTTTAGTGATGTTTTCCAGAACATGTCAACTGTCCTCAGTTTATAACAAATCTAGATCAATGCCTAAATCAATGACAAAGTTTCCCCATAGAAATACAGATGGATTTTCCTAGGGCAAATCCAGTTAATACCTATAAAAGTACTATCACAGGACCTTAAACTATGAATTACTCATTAAAAATAATCTGAAATAATTCTATGAAATACATATGTATTGCAGATTTATTAAAGGGGTATTTTAACCAGAAAGTAAGGCACCTTTCATTATTACACTTGAATTAATTGAATACATCAGAAAATGGTCAAAATATGTCACCTCAGATCTAAAATTAATGTGACAGGATATAATTTAAGGAATAGGGCTGGGAAACATTGATTTAAATGTACTAGGTTTTCGATAGTACCTTTAATCTAGAAATAAGTCTGGGAAATTCCATATCAGATTCTGATTGATTGGTAGTATTTCCATAGTATTATGGAAGAAAAAGCAACAGATTGACAATAGAAGTCTATGTCTTAAGCCATGTAGGACCAGAGCTTTAAACATCCTGCTCTGGACGCAAGTAAAACAACTTCCTAGAGTCTTCCTTGACCTGCTTTTCACCGTTGTCCTTTGTATCTGTAACCAAGGCTGTCATGAAGGGACTCTAGTCATTAGCTGGTGAGGTCCGTGTTGGTGACCCATGGTAAATAATAAGCTTGGTAGCACAGGATTCTTTTTGGTCAAGGTTCCTTTAGTTAACAATGGTGAGGAGCCATCAACACGTAGCACTTTGTTTTAACTCTTCTGTAAAAGCCATCCCTATGTCAGTCTGGTTCTGGTTAGAAGGTTATAGCAGACGTAGAGTGATTCAGCACCGACTTATCACCACAGTGTGGTGTATTACCTGCCCTTTAGTAAAGCTAATTCTCATTCCAGTGACCTGTCATTGGGTGGTGACGGGCAGAGCCTAGGTGAGTGAATAACCATCTGCTCGGTCCTCAACAAAGTCTTTCCGTTTTCAGGAAATGTTGTGCTAACACTGACATGCCATCATCATGTTGGTCCTTAGGTGAAAGCCTCCCTATTTTTCCAGAGGGTAAGCTCTGATCCTGAGTCAGTGCAATGTGCAGTCTCTCTCAGTCCCCCTTCCCAGGTGGAGGGCCAATGTGTGGCAGTAGCACTGAGTGGCAGCGGGATTGTTTTGGGAGGATGTGTTATGTTGGAAGGGGCAGGCCGTAGCCAAGCCCCGCCTCTCAGCACTCGCCAGCAGCAATCAGCTCCCCGGCGGGCCTCTCGGTCAGCCTATCTCTGTGCGCCTGCTCTGACGGCTCCTCCTCCTCGTACAGTGTGCGATGAATGTTGAGGAGAGCGTGGGAGGGGTTTCGGTTGAAGGGTCTCCCCTGATTCTCAGCATCCTCCTGGGAGGCCGGGGGGAGGGTCATGGGCAGGCTGCTAGTGGTGCCATTCAGGAAGGAAGAAGTGGAGAGGGTCACCCCTGAGAACGAGGATGGATTTGGTTCAGAGACAGACTCCTTATTATCTGGAGGAAAAGATGAAGAATGAGATAAAAGCATTGCTCTTTAAAATACATATTAAACATATCATGTTTAGGCTTGTCCATTCAGCACAGATCCAAACTAACATAACTGCTGTTAGTTGATCTGTTCAGATCTGACCTATACCTACTAATATATTGATTCTAGATGAATATTCACCTTCAAAAGGAGCATTAAAATATATTTTTCTTTATAAAGCAAAACAAAGGGTCTTGGTGAGTCACCGGATTCCAAGGAACCTGCCAGTGACTCATCAACTCCATCAAATGACGAAGATCTGTAGCAAGCATTTGCATCATCTGAAGCAGCAACTGGAGCTACCTGTGATTGAGGAGGGCACGTGTACTATGGTGTGCGTGCCCTCGAGGAACACCGTGTCCAGGCTGCTGTCCGGGGGTGTGGGTTCTGCATGAGCCACCTCAGCCTTGGGCTTGCGGATGGTCAGCATGTAGGGCTGGACGTCCAAGGAGAAATTGCCCTTGTGCTTCTTCTCCATGCCGACCCCACTCAGGTCTCCAGCTGCCAGACAGTTATATGTTAGGCAGCAACACTGGTAATACAGAAACATACACTTCTACCAAACTTCTGTGTAATTCAAAAAATATGTATGTCAAAGCTGACACGATTCTTGGAGAAGGAGGAGGAGGAATGTAGCATTGTGATGAAGCATTATTTATGCATGAAGGTCCACTTGTCTGAGATGGACTGCCATCCGATTATAGGCATCCCCTGCCATGTGAACAGTGCTTCCTAGAGTCCAGGCTCACTGTGACTCTGTACCGAATAAGCGGTACAGAACATGGATTGATTGACGTAGAGGACCGCCATAGCCTGCTGCCCATACTTTTGGAGGTCAAGGGGTACTGTGTGCTTTTGGTGTCCATCAAGGGACCAATGAAGGTGTCAGCGACTGTTTTGCGACGCAGTGGTTTGGGCTTGTCAGCCTTGGTGCTGTTCTCCAGCCGGGTCAGGGCCAGAGGTTCCTGCACGTAAAGGATGAGAGTGAAATGTTGAGGGGAGACTTGTTCTCGTCTAGAAGAAATCCTCTCAATGAACAAGGATCCCTGGGTATCAGTTTGGGGCTAGTTCACCCTTGCTATTTAAAATAAATGCTTTCCTGTGTTAACATATGACTATGTCACTGACATCCTGGCCGGAGTGTTTCCAGTGCATTTCTGATCTGAAAGATTACTGTTGATATTTGTTTTCCTTCAAAGGTATTTCAACAAATCAGAAGTATATAATAAGAAAATATATTAATAAAATATAATAAGAAAAAAGTGTAGTGCACTTTTGAAACTCACTTCATTTCTGCTGTATAAATTATACTTGGTATATTTTATGACTGAGCTTTCCCATAATTCACTTCTCCATGTTATTCTTGTGATCATTGCACTCAAAGTTACATTAGCATATTCACAACCCAATAACTGGAAAACAATCAACGGTTCATACCTTGAAAGACTGCGGTAAAGGGTTAGAGGTAGGGATCCACTTCATTTTTTTTCGGGGTCGCTTGATGACGAGCGGTTCCCCACCCAACTCTCCGATACCCAGGACGGACGGGTCAAGGTTAGGGTCTATGGTCTGGATGCCTGAGTCCCGTACTGTGGGTGTAGCATCGTGGTTGGATTGTGCCAAGGCAGCGAGGAGCTGCCGCACCACGTTATCATACATTAGGTCGCTTTCATTGGTGATAAAGTCCAGCCGGTTGAGGGACTTGATGTGGTCGCGGTTCTCGTCGCAAAACATCGCCAGGATGTTGATGTCACAGAACTGTGACTTCTGCCAGCGGCGGCGTGTCTTGATGCCCACCTTGTGCAGCTTGTCAAAGACGAAGTTTGACTTGCGCACCACGAACAGGTGGAGCAGGTTGACCAAGATGATGAGGTTCATGAAGCAGAGCAGCCCGATATCCACGGCCGCCATGATCCGCTGTAGCTGCACAGATGGCAGTTTGCAGTTGACACTCACTCGCAGGTCGGAGGTGCTGCTTGAGTCTGGAGGCTCCCCCAGGGCGCAGGCGAACTCATTCTGCCGCTGCCGGGCGTAGTAGGTACTCAGGTAGGTGATGGGGATGGAGCTCAGGCAGATGATTGCCAGATGTCGGGCCAGGTAGAGCTTGGCTAAGAAATTGCTCTGGCCACGTCGTTCCAAGTACTTCTCAAAGAGGTTCTGCTCAGGGCTCTTCTCCTTCTCCGCGTTCTCGATGATCTCCCGCCGCTCACGCTCTGTTATTCCCGGCCCCTTGGACTGGATCTGCTTCTCGATCTTTGGAGCCCGACCCTCAGCTGCCCGGTGGTAACAGTTGTCGATCTCTTGCAGCAGGAAGTTGAGCTCGGAGGTGAGCCGAGTGGAGCCCAAGAACTCCCAGCCCAGGGCGGGGATGTACATGATGCCCGCGAAGGCCAGCAAGGCGTACGGCAGGAACTTGTGCTCAAACAGGGACGGCCGAAGGGTCGTTTCCACCCCAGGGATGGCGTCCCGCAGCTCTGTCCAGCAGTAGCCACGTGCATACAGAGCCTGGTCACGTGTGAAGTTGCTTGGAGTATAGCAATATATGGACTCCTCTAAAGATATGGGGTAAAGTATAATGATCATATGATTAATTACCATATGATTACCATGATTAAATTAGCCAATTGCATTATTCATAAGTATTTACAGTTCGCTTGCTTAATTAAGAGAATAGGAAAAAAATATTATTTAAAAATAAAGTACTTGGTTAACGTGAGTTGAAATAAAAGATCATGGTCAGGCAGAAAAGTAATGACAAAATAAAACCGCCCAGACATGTATTTAAGAACAAGGTAGGAAAGAAAGGAGAGAAAGACAAATTTTGACAAATCAACCATTTTCTCTCGTTAATGGGGAAATTTCTTCACCAAAGTCCTTCCTATGACACATGATCCAGTGCCTCAATGACCTTCAAGTGCCTCTGTGCCCTTCAAAATAAATCTAATTTAAAGTGCAAACGCAAGCCTTTGCATCTGGATGAGAGTGGGACTTGGTAAACTGATAAACGGGACCCTTTTAACTGCAGACAAAATGGTCGGTGTACCGGGTGGGATGCAGGTTGCCGGTGACGTCTGCCTGCGGTTGGGATAATGCAGCCCCCTGGCACCACGGAAAGTCAAGTGCACAGTCATAGCCGGCTGCCTGGTGCGGTTCTGCAGACAGCCTGACTCAGCAGTGAGCCCAAAACCCCCCTCCCTTTTTAAACCTGCAGAGCGTAATCTCCTCACTGATCTCACACACATAAGATCAGCACTGTGATCTTGCATCAGGGCTGGTTTATAAAGTACCAATGAGACCTCGGCACTGCTCTGTCAATTTGTATATTATATATCACAGACAGCCAGCGGGCTTTTCTGAAAGCATATCAATTATTGTCAAACTGTCCTCAAAGTAAAAGTGCAAGGTGTTACAGCTATTTTGACACACTCACCGCTATTTGATGCCCCATGTAATTTTCACTTGGTTTTGATATAATTCAAGGGCCAATTTCACTTCCATGAAAGGACACGCTTCACTGTTTGATTTCTATCCATCTGAGTTAGTATTAATGTTTGAGCTTTGCAAATGAAAAAGGCTGGTGTATCGATTATTATATGGCCATTTTCACAAAACTTTTGACCAACACATTGGATTCGGCAAGTAGGAGGATCATATTTATTATCTGAGCAGCCAGCTTGTGGGGAATTTGGTTTTTCACAAGACCTGCTACAGCTTAATGTAACGCCAAAAGGCTAAATAAGTGCCCCCCAGCAGGCAAATGAACATGATCCTCATGATACTGCTCGCCCACTAACAGCATACTGATGTAGTCAATGTAAAAATACTAATAAACGTATCTATAGTATTCGACGTTTACTGTAAGGAATGCATGTAGTGCGTCACCCTGAATTGAACCTCTGCTCCTTGAACTTTTTCTGCTACTCAAAATAAATGGTTCATTCTATCAACAAAATCTGAAGTGTACATAAATATTTAACTAAGACTATAATGCTGAAAATTATGTTACATTATTACTGCTAAATGAAGTGGGCAGAATTACAACATGATTACCATTATTATTAAAAACCAGTTATTTTGACGTTCTGGGGATCCTTTTTCAGGTAACCACAAAGATCTGTGAATGCACTCAAAAAACTGAAAATGTCAAAAGATTTGTATTTTGTTTGGTTACTTATGGTTAAGGTTAGGCCTGGGTAAAGGTTAAGGTTGTCATGTTGGGTTAGAGTTGTCCCCATAGAAATTAATGGAGAGTCCCCACAAAGATATAGATAAATAATCTGCGAATATGTGTGCGTGCGTGTGTGTGCATGTCTGTGTGTGTGCATGTTGTCCTTGTGTTTGCATGGGTGTTTTTCCAACACTCCAGTAATATACAGTTAGGAGGGCTGGTATCTCAGTATGTGATTTGGTGTGTAAATGGATGTCACTGTCTAATACACTGTGCTTCGTGGAACAGGCCTTGGATTCACTGAAGCCCAGTACCGCATAAGCAATCACGAAGCATGTAACATCTGCAGTGAAAGTCAGTGGTGAGCATCATGTCAGCACACGGCTCTCTGCATATATACCCAGCACAACAGCTCAAAGCAGTCTCACTGACCTGCAAAGTTGCGCGTGAAGACTAGGGTGACCAGGAGGATGGGGATGATGACGGTGCCGATGGTGACCACGCGGTCGAAGGGCAGCTCCAGTTTCAGCTGGACCATAAGGCCAGCCAAGGCCCCGCCCTTCTCATCCTGAGTGGACCCGGGCAAGATCAGCTCCTTTAACTTCTCTCCAGCAAGCAGAGCCGTGGCCATGTCCAAGTTCTGCTCAAAGATGTTCTGCATCCGGGTGTGGGGAGTCCGCCTCCTCTCCTTCTGTCTGTACTCCACTGGCCAGCTGCTACCGTAGGATGAACTGTGATTGGCTGCTTTGTGTGTCTGTCACGCCCGGGTGCCGATCACATTCAGTGCTTTTCTAGACCTGTTGTGTTTGTTTGAGTGTGCATGTATCTTACGGCGAGCGGTGATGTCAGTCTACAGGGGTGCGTTTGGAGCTCCAGGACCAAAGTGCCATTCCTGTCAAGACAAAAAAAAAATCATTTGTGTTGAAGAACAACCCATAATGTGTTGGTTTTCTGTGACCAATTATCTTGTTACGGTCTCCGTGACCTGAAACCAGTCATGGAAAACGGAAGGTGTAAGGCTGGGTACTGCCTAAGTCGCAGACCACTGAAGCACTGCCAGAGCTACACCGTGAAGATAATTCATAGGCACATAA
Organism: Stomatorhinus ivindoensis; assembly: GCA_019775895.2. NCBI lineage: Eukaryota > Metazoa > Chordata > Actinopteri > Osteoglossiformes > Mormyridae > Stomatorhinus > Stomatorhinus ivindoensis. The sequence goes on along the minus strand of JABFEB020000060.1, from coordinate 26,411,764 downwards.
CTCAAAGAAGACCCACACTGACAGAGGGTAAACATGCAAACTGCATACATACAGTTCACACTGTAATCAAATTTGGGAGTCTGAAGCCAATACTACCCAGCAGAATATGCATGATAAAAGTTTCTTGTTCACAAATGTGTGGATCTTAAAGTGTAATCCAAGAATAATGTAGTCTAGTCAAAGTTACATAACTCTATGAACCTCAATGTGCATGCAGACATAAAACCAGCACAGTTGTGTTGTTCGGAGTCCATTCTTTAGTCAACAGGTTCAGATTAAAGAAATCATGCTTATGGCTCCCTAATAAACCTGAAACTAGACAGTCAGGTGATCAGACTTTGGCCAGTTGACACTGTCGCTATATTAGTTATGTATAACTGCATAACTATATAACTGTATAACTGTAACAACAGAAATCACTGGCTAATATTTAGCAAGTGGAGGAAAAAACACATTTTTGTGTCATTTGTTCCTTTCCTCTGAAGCAAATTCAACATCAAAGTAAATTCTATACTGTACTGCCAGTTTGGAAGAATCAGTGTATATTGCATTAACAGTTGTTTCATTTTTCAGATGGTTTTACTAGATTAAGAACTGGCTAGATAACCAACCCTTGGAAGACGTACCGTGGGATCCCAGTGAATCAATCATTTGTAATCTTTTCTCTCTGTGAGCCTTTAGTGTAGTCAGTTTCAAATTTGTTCCAGGAAGTGATTGAATGATAGCATTTTAGCTACTGCAGCAAATCAACAATACTTTCGGGACAGCACTTCTGTACAAGTGTCACTTCCAGATCAGGGCAACAATTAGAGCAGGGAGAAGAATGGAAAAGAGGCAAGAGTGAAGGTGGCCCCGACTGCGACTCCCTGTGCTGAGGTGATAGCTGACTGGCTGTGTCTAAAGGCAGATAGGCAGCTGCCGGAGTTTCCAGATCAGGCAGTGTTGGGGTGCCTCAGCCAGATCTCACAGCAATGCTTCTTGCTTACAGTGTTCACAGAAGTATGTGACCCTGTTCTGCCAGCCTTTTGAGCTGTACTTCAGCAGACGAAGAACACAGTACTTAAAGGATCTTTAGAGAATCAAGTCTCAGAATGCTCTTGGGAGTTTGCAAATCCCCAATGTGTCACCATCTTAATTCATGTCACAATCTTAATTCTTTCGGCTTATAGCTGCCCTTCTGCTACTCTGTGGCATGTCTAACGCCTCTTTTGGTTCCTCCCGTTTGGCTCCTGCCCTTCTCCTTCCCAATCTGTTGTTGAATCCAGCTGGATTCATCCACCCCCTCAGCGGATCACATCCACGTCCTTTTCCCCATTCTATCAACTCCTGCAATTACAGGCGGAACCCTAAGCTCGGAGAGGCTGGTGGTGCACTGGGACTCTCTGAAACTGGCTGCAGCTGTGGAGACACGTGTTGAAAAGCTTATCTAAAAACTCCAAAGCAGCTACCCGCTACTGTCCGCATGTACTGCTAATAGGGAGCTGCAGGGACGTTTGGAACCTCCCTCTGGATCTGTCACCTTACACGACTTTCCCATCTGCTGCCTCTCCCACAGATGACAAAGTGGTGGAGCATATCATGCCCATCCTTCCCAGTATTTAACAAGAAATCAGCAAGTGGCTCCGCTGGGTTTTAAAATTGACACGAAGAGGACCTAAGTACCAGTATCACCTTGCAGGATATCCCCACTCCGCATCTCACCACCATGATGACGTCATTATCTGGAATCAGCTCATTAGAGCAACTGCAAAAATTGACACCTATGCATGCTCTCTGATGCTTAACAAACCAAAACACTGTATATTCAGGGCAGTCACTGCTGTAGAAGCTAATATGATGATCTTATAATGTGTATTAACATGCACCTTCTCAGCTAGAGTTCTGTCAGTGTTCTTTCCTGCTTTCCTCTACTCCATAAATGCTAGTGTAATGATTAAAAGCTATATAATTAGTGTAGATCGGAACACTTAGAATGAGGAGGGGATACCATTCCACAGAAGCATATACATCATTTTTTGTTTCTGCAGTATGGTAGATCATTTCATGTTCCATAGGCTTGCAAACCTGAAAAGGTCAACACTTTTCCTGCAGAATATGTACAGTATCTGCATACACCCCATAGTGGCTCACAGCTCTGAAATGACTCACAGACAAACAGATTTTAATGCTGAACATACAATGAGGAGCACTAGGTTTTATACTTAACTTAAGTACTAGTCTCCTTGGTCACATCACTGTTTAGAAACATATAGCCCAGACACCACTAGACAACCATCTTGTTAACATTACAACCCACCTCCTTAAAGTTTATTCTGGGACAATTTACACATCTGTTAATGATATGGTTCTCAAATACGACTCACCTTAAGTATGATTTAACTGTTCTAAAAATTATTTCCTGTTTTCTTGTATCCCAAACTTTTCCTTTGGATATAGAGGTAATGTTTGGACTTAATATTTTAGTTCCTGATCCATTTATCAATTATTATGAAATTCCTCTGTAAAAGAATCTGCCTCAATCTAAAAATATATATTTTCAGTACTACTATCAACTGTATCACCTTAAAACTTAAATATGAAATTAACAGTTAGAAAAACCCTTCTGGAATTAGAGATGCTCACTGCTGGACCAAAACACGTCATGTGTGTCCAGGAAAAAATTATGTAATTCACAGACTAAACTGGAAAGTCCTTCACCAAAAGGAAATATACTGAGCATCCAAGAACATAGTAATTGCTGTATTTGCTTTGTTTCCTGTCATCTTTTTGGTCTGTAAGAATTTGGAGTTAAAGCTGAGGAAACTAGTGTTCAAGCATGAAAACAGTATTAATTGCTCCTTACTTACAGCTGTGTAATGTAATCACTACAATATTTATGTGGTCTAGTAACTGGGAACAAACTTCACTTCAGTTGGCAAAACCATCATATGCTTACATATGCTGGCTGGTTTTGGGGGTTTGGGGATTTTGGCGGTTATGAGATCTGGTGGGCAGGGGGATTAACTCGCACCAGGACCCTCAGCTATCAAACGTGAAACAAAAACATACTAACATGCGTCACTTTACGTAACCGGCTTCCACATAAGGTAGATTACATATATGAATACCTAATCAAGCATTTAAAAAAACACATGTAACGTCATGCATACTTCATTATGGTTAGAAAATAGGTAATATTAAACAATCTACGTACACAATATACGTTTATAATCCACTGTAATAATGCATATTATGTACTGTATATACAATATGTACCATTACACGATAAACAGAATATTTAATTCAATGCGATTAACTGGACGATTATCATGGTGCATGTGCGACAACACGTAGCCTATTGCACACTGAGTTGCTTCTCTAAATCAAAACCGGATGCCAGGATGAGGATATGTATGTAAGACATTCAAACATGAGGACACTGAAAAAGGAAAGGGTCCCGGCAGTCTTTCACGTCTTAGGTGCTCTACAGCTCTGTCAAAACTTCTATCCTTCAAGCGGTACCAGGCAGGGAATCCATAACTTGCTCCTTAAGCAATCAAATACCGAATATGTCTCTTTTTAGACACACACGGTGAAATCGATCCGCTTAAGTCGTCGAAAAAAGCAAGAGATTAAATTTCATGAACTCACCCGCGGTCCTCGGCGCTGGAAGAGTTAAGCTGCAGTGCGGGCGAGCAGCTACGGCGTGTATCCGGCACAGGTCTCTACCCCACCTCTTGCCTTTTCTCTGCTTCTCCTCTGAAAATCAAGCATGAGAGGATGTGCAAGGATCCTTGCCTCCTTCTATGCTTCTCGCTGTGAAACCCGTTCAGTAAATCCAAAACATCACAGCTCACGTGCATTATAATATTCATACAGTCATAAAACGTATAGTCAAAAAAATCTTGTATGGTGCAATCGCTTGACTGAATGCTTGAAATAGATCATTTAACATCCTCGTTTATGTAAATTGTTTTATATTGACACCTTTATATATTCTTTCATAGTATATTGGGTCTCAGAACGGGGAATGGAAGAGCAACCTTTAGAGGAACGCAAGAATGGGAGCTGTCCAGCATTTCAGCAGGTGAGGACTAGACGCACAGATGGGCATCGGCTCTTTGTTATCGGTTCATCAAGCTGCGGCATGATTTTACAACCAAATCATATGAAAACACAGGACCGCGGGAGTCGACTCCATGCAGGCGTTTTTAGACATCCATTGGGAACAAAGCAAGAAAGCAATTGCAAAACGTCTTCCATTTCCCTCTTTCATCCCCTGTCATCCTTAAAGATTTCTGACATCCTGTTGCTGCCCGGATCCCCGCGTATCTCCTGCGCGCATTCGGAGTGGTGTGTCTAAACCTCTGCGTTGTACGTCCGATTGTATTTTAGCTGTACTGTATACTTATTTTTTGCCCGCGGTACATTTAGTTCTAGTGCGTGAATCCTCCAGCATATTGTCATTTTTTTGTGATTCTGTTTATGGGATCTAGAGATGAATACTATAATGTATAAGGAATAAAACTAAATTGCAAAAACAGTATTTCCTGTTCTAAAAATCTATTCATTTTTGGCTACAACCTAGCTTATTTAAATCGGAAACTGGTACCAAATGAGTTAATAATACTGCTGAAATGCATTCCCTATAATTTATTACTTCCTACGTGGAAAAAAAATGATTGCACTATGCACCATTTTGTATGATTCTAATTTTAAAAGGTTTTTCACATTTACCCAAATGAGAGAATATTACCAGAAGCAGACGAGGTGTTATTAGGATATATTATTAAGAGGTTTTTTTTATCATTATGAGGAACCGATTTTTTATACTACAATTATAAATCACTACCCGAAATGGCCTCTTGGCCTCGCCCCGAGACGGCTATGAAAACCCGGCTGTGAGCAGACAGTCCCCACGTACCGGTTCGCACCGGTCTGGGATCCGTTACGAACAACCGCTGCCAAAATGGGTTATGCGTTACTGTGATGGCGCGGTTTGGGGGGTATGAATCTGCGGTCACCCCACAACTAAATGTCAAGAACAATTACGACCTTCATATTTTACATATAAATATACATGCCAAACTTTTGCTTCACGTCATGCTTGGTTTTGAAATTTCATCCCTTATAGGACGAGCTCAGGGATTAATATTTAGTACCATAATGGAACACAGGGGTTCGTTCTAGGAAAAAATACCGCAAAACGAATTTCGGTCACTTTGTTTGTAAGTATATTCGGGGGGGGGGGGGGGGGGGGTTGTGGAAGCCAGTCCTACAGTATAGGTTGCAGATCTTAATCAAAGATGACCTGCCTTGTTTGAAGTTTCTCAGGTATGTGTGCCTGTATGTATGTGTGCCTGTATGTATGTATGCATGCATGTATGTATCTGTGTATATACGCACACACATTCGCCTATCGTAGTCCATCGTGGTTGTAGATCCACATACTTATATTTAAAACGTTGATTTTCATTGCCGTTGAACAGTCGTTGAATCTTGATTATTGCATATAGATACTACTGCCGCCGTGTATTGGATATTTACAGAAGGAATTGTTAAGATTTGATTATTTGTTTATTTTGAATTTTTTTTTTGTTATTTTCGATTTAATATATACTGCTCCCTACTGTTTCCTGAAGTTTATTTTTTTTGGTTGTGCTAAAATGTAAAAAACATTCTAAAAATGTTTCTTTTTAAAAATTAAAAAGTTTATTTTTATGCTTATCTGTATACTCTGGTTAAACAAATAACTATTATCAAACTAAAATGTCAAACTAATTAATTAATTTATGTTGCATTAGAGTTATATATGTAGGAGCAACTCAAAATTAGGTAGAGAACTTTACTTGACATGGTAAAGGTTTTTGAGTAAAGTAAGTCGAGTGAACAACATACATTTCAGCATTGTGAACAGTTTACTTAATAACGACTTGAATTAAATTTACTTAAAGAAATGTTTGCAAAACGTAAAAGCAAAACGTAAAAGCAAAACGTAAAAGCAAAGCGTAAAAGCAAAACGTGCCTGAAACGCAAAAGTTGTCTTACATTTTTGTTTTGGACAGATACAGAGCACCTCCTCCTGATTTTCTGAAAATGATATACAGGGTATTCTGGAGTTTCGGTATTCCAGTTAAATGACGGATACATACTTACCGAGGTTTGGCCACGTGAAACTACTATGAAGGGATAAGCATAGAGTCTTATATCATCACGTGATTCCATATGACATGCATGGAGAAGCAGAACAAGGGACCTTTTAAAGTGAACAAAAGGAACCACGGGGTGGGGAGTGTCATGCATGATCAGTGTGTAGCATGGAAGTGCCGAGCACAGAGCTTAGGGCAGAACTGGTGACAGGCTTGGGGAGGGAGCAGTTTACAGCGAGTCACTGTTCAGTTCTGCTCAGGGAGACTACGATCATGCTGCAATTCTAGCATCTCAGAAGTTTGTCAACTTCACAGATAAAGTATATTTCCTCTGCTTTGTCTTGTCCTGTTTTGTCTGTTTGTATCAACATACATGGTCTTATAATGTCACGTCTTGTCTATCATGTCTTATTTGTCCATTTGGGTACTGTTAGGCCATAATGGTGGGTGGGCAGGGGAGGGCTTGATTGGAGGGGCTTCATTTAATATATTGGTTTGATCTTCTATAAATTAAAAGTAACATTTTAAAAAAGAGAAGGACGAAGTGCAATACTCAGTAAAGTTAGAGTTGGCTATAATATACATGCTCTGCACATTCAAAGTCTAATCTTTTGTCCAGCTGAAGGAAGCCCTTCCCTTAACAATACTGCACTAAGCCCTTCATTGCTGGTATCCTTGTCCAGGAATAAAGGGAGCGCTGGGTTTGGGCCTGGAAGTATGGAGGCTTCAGGGGGAAGATGGTGGCGCAGGAGGTAGCACTATCGTTCGGCAACTGTAGGGTTGCAGGTTTGAGCCCTGGTTCCTCCT
>JABFEB020000060.1:26301103-26314990 GCA_019775895.2 Stomatorhinus ivindoensis | reverse complement strand
CCCCCCCCCCCCCCCCCCCCCCCCCCCCCCCCCCCCCCCCCCCCCCCCCCCCCCCCCCCCCCAGAGCTTATCCTGGCAGCTATGGGCACAAGGCAGGGAACAGCCCAGGATGGGGCGTCGACTCATCACAGAGCACACTCACACACCATTCACTGACACTTACGGGCAGTTTAGTAACTCCAATTCACTGTAGCATGTTTTCAGACTATGGGGGAGACACCACAGAAGGAATGGGGGCCCCATAGCAGGAAGCCCCATGACAACACAGGGGGACTGGAAAAGCAAAGGCGGAGACTGGAAGCCCAGTCCCAGGGCTGTGAGGTATCTAAGCTAACCAGTGCACTGCCATGCCTCCCTTGTTTGAAGCAATCCAAACTAATTTTCCCTACTCCTGCTGGGTACTGTCCATATCAGCATGCAGGACAAATACATTAGGTGTAATGAAGAAGGTCTCACTCCAACCATCTATCCATTTTCTGTACCCAGTTTAGGATGCCGGCCCATTGCTGGGCCTCATTCCAATGTTTCTTAAAAGGGTTATTCAAACCTCAGGGTCTTTCTATGGAACATTTCCGGAAAACCAGTTGGCTGAAGGGACTACATCTAAAATCTGCTTTGCACCCAGGGTCAACCAACAGGTCAACATGGCCACAACCATTCCTAGTTCCTTCCCAGATACAGGCCCACCAGCTCAATATAGCACCAACCGGAGCATGTGGGCGGCATTGAAGACCACATCGAACTCGCCCTTCTCCAGCTCCACGGCCTTCCTCGCCACCTCTGCTGCTTCCACAAGCCGCGATTCCTCCAACAAAAACTGACCTGGGGTCACAGACACAGGAGACTATGTTGTGGTGCTTAATAGGTGCTAGTTCAACCTCAGTTACGGTCTACTTAGTCCTCTCAAGCTGTGGATTAGTTTGTAGCTGAGACCTTTTTTCCCATCTGTAGTGTATGCTACCCCTCATTCTGAAACATTCACTGGAAAATTATGGTTGAAATGCTGCACTTAGCATCATTCTGGACCACCAAGGGCAGCAACACATAATCAGTAGCATCCACACTGCTGGGGAACAGATTTCTTAAGGCATTATTTGTTACATGTAAACATGCTGGGTAAAATTGTATCATAAACCAAGCAACAGAGCATTTGTCTAACTCTGAGTCTTCCTGAAGTAATTGCAACAATGGCTCTTTAAAAACCCAGAAGCAGCAGGGAATCAATACAGCTCTGCAGGTTTTGAATGTTTAGTGTTGTTTTCATTGGCTAACGATGATGCAATTATCCTAGCAGTTATTCTGGGACAATATTTGCATTTATTCTTGTTACTGGGAAATGCATCTGCCCTGATTTTACAGTAAAGTTTCCCAGCACTGGACAGTAAGTTCAAGACTTGCAGCAAACCATGTGTTTTCTGAGCAAACATTATGAGGAATATTTAGCAAGTTCTGTACTCACCATAGTGCATGTAAGAGTTTCCTTTTGAAGGGTCCAACTTAATAGCCTTCAGAAAGTACCTTTCAGCTTCTGCCTTTTGCCCCTGGAAGGAAACAAACAGGATCATTTTAAATGACTTTCATCTGTAAGCACATCATTATATATACAAGGCTGCTTTGATCTGTTTTCTTAGTTCAAAAACTGGCTACGTTTGCTAGCATCTGAGAAAGCCTCACTTACGCTGAGAAGTCATTGTGCATCTGACACATTTTGCTTTGTCAAGAAAGGTAGGTTTAAAGGATGAAGCTTGGAATAACGAAGAGTACTTCATCCTGCATACCAGGCTGGTGCCTCTACTGTCCCAATTTGCTGTATATTTTTAGACCTCTAATGACTGTATCACAGATGAGAGCTGTACTTGTAAGAATAGGCCAAAGTCACAATTCTTGGAACTGTCACATCTTTAAGAAAACAGTTTGTCTCAGTGGATCTCTAAATTTTTCTGATTGATTAAGCTGCTCTACACTTCTTCATGGCTCATCGATCTGCCCAGGCAGTATTAAAACATGCAGCATTCTGCCGCTGACTCGTCGTCCCTAGTGAAGATTGGGCATATTCTGAAAACATTTATAACTGGTGAGAATTTTGGTCTTAATTCTCCCTGATCCATTCCGTTGCTCTGTCCCTCGAGAAAACCCACATCATTAGCAAACTTGGATAATTAAGACTAATCTGAGGATGAGGACGGTAGTGTGAGGGCATTACAGTGAGGGCCAGGAGCTTCCCATAAGTCAGGTGGGCAGGGACGTGGTCAGGCTTGGCCCTCAGCGACTCCCGATACCAGTGTTCAGCCTCGGGCAGCTTGTTCAGCCTCAGGTAGGCCTCTCCTGTTGTGGGAGCGGGGAGGCGCCTTAGCCAGCTGTGCCGATGGTAACCTGGACACGCAAACCCGACTTTCTTCCCACAGGCCATCACTCTAAACAGCTGGCCCAGTTACCGCAGTTAAGTTACACTGCAACCCCCCTCCCTATGTAAACCACACTGAGGTAAATAACTCACTGTATTTGCTATATTGTTTTGTATTGTGTTTGTATGTATTAACTCCAACATTCCTTCTCTTATGCTTTCAATAGATTTATCAGCCATAGGTGCGCAAGCACATTTTGTATATATCAGTTGAACAGTATGTGGCTATCGTGTTAACTGTGTATCCATCTACTGTACGTATGTGAGCCACTGACACCTGGAGACATACTTGGCCAATAAACCTGATTCTGATTCATGAGGAGGCTCAGTTTCTCCTTGAGAAGAGAGCAGCCATAAAAACCAGTTAGGGTTTAGGAGACTAAGGAGATATTACATCAGTTTATATAGGTAATATAATCGCTATGACAACAGAGAAATAGCAAATTTAAACAGAATAACTGCACTCCCAAAACCATAGTGCCAGTCCGGGCTAAAAACATCAGTCAAGAAATGAATTAAGCAAACTGATGACAGTGTGATGACATCACCAGAGGCAAATGGACAAATATTAGCCTTTATTAACAGAAAACACTGGCTCATACGGATGGCTGCTTGTTAACTCCCCCGAGCTCAGTTAGTTCTTCAGTACTTCTGTAGGACTCTCACCTATCATGTTGTAGAGACTCTGTGCTGCAAACTGACTCGGCATCTTCCGTATGGCCTCCTTAAAGGCTGCGAGGGCCTCCTGCAAAGCATGATGGGACTGTCACTCGGAGGAGGGGCACGGCGCGCGCGAGCTATCGGCCTGCGACCTCCGACCTGTTTCTTAGTCTACCTCCTGATGGCCCTGATCGTGGTGGAGCTTCCCCATGTTATAGAGGCAGCTGGTCACGGAGCTCCGGTGGGCCTGGGGATCCTTCAGGTTCTCGTCAGGAATGTCCGAGCAGGTGAGGAACATCCTCTTGGCCTCGGTCAGACGCTCCTGGTTCATCAGGATAATCCCCGTGTTCAAGTAGGCGGCTGCAGGCATGTGAAATGATAACTAGCCAAGTTGTGGCTCTAGCAAACCCCAGAGGAGGTCCAGCTTACTACAAGACTGCTTAAGTATTATTTAAATTATGAGTTTTCTGCATCACCCCCCACTAGTAGAATATTATTGTCCCGAGATTTCAGAATACCAATAAAAAGTGTTGTTTTTGAAAATAGCACCAAAATGTCTGGAACAGAGTATGTGAGCGAAACAGCGCGATGAGAATATCCGCTCATCGCTCACGGAGTGGTACAGTACGCCCCCCCCCCCCCATTCCCCAGCTCACTGGCACACATCAGTTTTCACCCCACTCCAAAGAAATCGCTCACTGCTTGCTCCACAACAGAAAACAATCTGCACTGCATTTTAATTTTAGCTTAAACTGCAACCTGACTTACTGATCAGCCAAATCCACATTCAAACAGAAATTATTATTTTTTTAGATGTGAGTGGGTGACGGTTGAGATGCCGCTCTGCGCTTCCGCTCCGGCCGAGATCCTTCCGCTCCAGCTCTGCGCTCACTCCACTCCGCTCACATGCTCTAAACTGCCCAAGTCTACTTCCAGGCTGGACTGAGACAACGAGGAAGGACAATCCCAACTTGCTGTGTTAGCTGTAAGCCACAATCAGCTTGGCTTAATCTCTCTACCATCACTTTGTCTTAAAGTTCTTAAAATTGCAGAACTTCCCAAACCGGCGTCAACATGCGGCAAAAGCTTTGCTTTGGCTTGATGAATACTGTTGGTTTGATGTATATTTGTAACAACACCAAAATTGTATTATCCTGAGAAATTCACATACTCCACTGAAGAAAATTAGAGTAAAAAAGACAGAGTAAAAAATGAGCGGAGGATGTTTAAGGAATTGGTTTTGGTTTGCATGAATTTCTTTGGAACATTTAGAGTACTCGGAGAATACCCAGTACTACTCTGTAATTAGTATGACTCAGACAGTGAGGGCTGATCCCACTTGTTGTCAGAGGTAAGATACGGAATATAAAAACAGTTCATTCGTTTTGAATTGGGCTGTCTGATGTACAGACTCCAGCTGCAATCTGAGCTTCTGAGCCAAGGCTCTGTGTACCGGCAGGGGGTCCCCGGGGATGAAACATGCGATTTTAATTAATGCAATTAGGCTTGGATTTAATGCTTGAAGTTTAATACTTGAAGTCCCAAGAGATTTCAAAAACGGATCTTGGCCTTTAACACGTCCACAGCAGGCTGAAGCCGTCTCCTTGTTCCCAAGGCGACGGCCGCTTGTGTTTTTTCTACTGGCCGCAGAGTCGTACTCACAGGCTAGTGTGGGCCGACTCATGATGGCCAGCCTGTAGTAGTGCAGGGCCTCCGAGGGTCTGCTGTTCTCCTGCAGCAGCAGACCTCTGGAAAATTAGGTGGAGGGGAGGGATTAAGGTCAGACAAGGCAGTTTATTTCCTACCAGACTAGTGGTGCTAAATAGTGCGAAAAGCCATCTGATCTGACGCAGGGGGGTTAGGGAATATTGATTGGTCCATCAACAGCAGCAGATCAAGATTAGGCTCAAAACCTCAAAGAGACACATGGTCAAGGTTGCCCACAGAGCATGGGACTTCTTGAGTGCTGATCCTTTGAGCTCAATTGACATCATTTGAGGTACATTGTGAAATGATCAGAAGTCCGAGGTCTCACAGGGGAAAAGAAAAGTAACCTGGCCACTTAGCACCAGTCCTAATGCATATATAGCTTTCCATTCATATTGGAATTACCTGTAGTTCTGGCATTAAAGGCCTCTATTTCAAAGTGACTGGTTAATTTTAGTTAATACACAAGATTACACCATGCACATACAGTACTGTGCCAAGGTTTATGCAGTCAGACAAAACTGTTAAAATGATCTTCATGTTAATGCAAAACTAAAATATTATGTTTGTCAAAACATGTTAGCTGTTTCAAAAGCTCTCCTGTAAGTCACCCCAGTTGTAGTAACCATGCGTTTGTTCACTCACTAGCATACATGTACCATGTTTGGTAATACCCCAAGTTATTTAACTGGTTAGTTAAGTTCGTCATTGATGAAATGAATACATGGAATGGCTCCCACTGAGAGGAGGTCAGGGAACTGAAGCGTCTTCTCTCCACCTAAGATATCGGTAACTTTTTGAGGAACAGAAAAAAATCATATAATTCTTATTGTTTTGTAGTATTGTACTACTGTTTATTTGTGTTAAAATATTTTTTTCTGAGCAAGTATACATTTACAGTACTACCCAGATAAATAGCTTGAAATATTTTCTTCGCCTGCTAAGACCTTTGCACAGTATTGTACACATTCATACATCTGCTCATAGATACTCACAGGTTGTAAAGCATGTCAGCCATGTTCCTGCGGAAATACAACGCATTCAGGTAGGCCCTCTCTGCCTCTGCAGTCCTGCCCTGGTTCTTCAGTACGTTCCCAAGGTTACCCCATGCTGGACGGAAAACAGGAGATTGCATGCTTCTGGTAACGCAAGATGAATGTAGCTCCCAATGGCTACGCATCACATCAGCACCTCGGAGTGGTAAGACAGTAGGGGCCTCAATCAGGGTCATTATAGGAGAGCAACCTCTTACAGTATTTACAGTACATGCACGCCTTCCTTAAGTCTCGCAGTGGCTTTGTTCCAGAACCATATGCTTCCACACTGTTGTTCTCGCAAGACCGATGAGCGCCAATTCCTCACAGACTGATCTAGGAAGTGCTGCGCTGTGATGCGTTGCGCGCAGGCGAGCACTGAGCCAGAAGCAACAGTGAGGGCCCCGCCAGGGTAAACAGCTGCTACGTCTCCTCGAAGCAGCCAAATGAAAAGCGATATTCGTTAACACAGCGTGACGATGCTTGTGCTGCAAGAAGCCATCTGATGCTGCCTACAATGACAGAACTGTGCACATGTACACCACAAATCTGTGAGTCAGCCAGAGGGCACGAAATGAAAAAAATAAAAGTGCATATAGCTAACGGCGTGAGCAAACTCACGTTATTCCCAAAAAGTTCAGAAAGTCGCTATACTCTCACAAAGTGACTTTAACTATCCACACTGGTAAGGCAATGCTGGTGTCTCAGCTGTGACTTGGAGCTAAGGTGATTACATAATCCATGCCAGGAGGGACACTATGAGCTACTTCAGGTTTTAAAAACTACTTTAAAACTGAAAGGCTAAATTGTTTGGTTCCTTTTGTTTTTTGACTGGTTCATTTCCTTGATTGAAAGATTGATCTAGCTGTTTTATATTAACTTTCCTGACACATACATGATTGTAGAAAGATCAGCATACAGCAATAACTCAGGGCTTGAATAAAATTTGAATTGAAATCGTTGAAATGGTAGTTTACAAACCCTGCCATGACTCATAGTGTCCTTCCTGACACGGAGTAAGTGGTCATCCCACTTGGAGCAGCGGTCTGTTTACCTTTAGCAGGATTAACCGCTATACCCGACCGGTACAGCATCTCCTCGCTCTGCCAGTCCCGATTCCTTAATACCGTCCTCATTCCGTGCAAGAGGAAGAGCGCGGCGCTGCAGCAGAGCAGGAGGGCGCGGTGAGGGTGCCTCTGCAGCCGGACGTGGAGGGACCTCATGCCCAGCGCCACCAGCAGGCAGAATCCCATGCTGGGGATGTAGAGGACCCGCTCGGCGACCACAAAGCCCACGTAGAAGAACAAGTTGGTGGCCGGAAGGAAGGGAATGGACAACAGGCTCAGAGAGAGAACCACGACATTTTCCGTGGCGGGCAGTGTAGTCCGTGGCTTACAGGGCAATTTTGTACCATTCTGAACATTATTTGGTATTTCCGAGTCTGTGTGCTTCAGATGCATATGTTGGCCGTTGCCATTGGTGAAAGGCTTCCCATTGGTCATACGGGCTCTCCCGTCGGCCTCTCGGACTCTGGCCGGGTTCTGAAGGCCATACCGGGCTAATAGCAAAATTCCAGCATAAAAGACCACAGTGTGAGCGTTCCTCCAATCAGTGACCGACCTCAGCAGGGGTATCGCATCCATGGACCAATCAAAGCTCAGAGTGTGCGGGCACATGAGCATCCACATGTTGACAGCGGGCAGGTAGAAGAAGGTGAGCATCCTCGTCAGAAGGCTGGGCGAGTCGGCCACCGGGTTGTCAGAGCTGGAGAAGCTGGGCGGCTTCATGCCCATCCAGTAAAGACGAGCTGCCAGCAAAACGGCGCCCCAGGTGGCCAGCAAACTCACACTGAGGAGCAGGCCGACGTTCCTCCTCTGTAGGGGAAAATAAACACGACAGAGCCGCCATCAGAGTGACGTAGAAACCCCCCTCGGCGTTCAGAACGCAACCATAGAGAAGAACCAAAACCAACAGAAGAAGGAAAACACCGTGAAGATACAAAGCATTAAACTCAATGCGGCATTATGGATTTTTTCACTATAGTGAGCAATATAAAGGGATGTGAATGTGACACGTTTATACGAGTTAAAAATCTGACATATTCATTATTTAAAGTCTCTATAGTGAAACAATAAGACAACAGATGTCCCTTTGGCCTTTCCTTCATTCACTGAAGACCTGTTGGGGGTATGAACAGTCAGCAGGAGAACCACACTGTAAGCAACAACCTTTTTACTGTAACGTGTCAGTCACTTCAGGGCACGTTAATCTTATGAGACAGGTGCAGCCATCAAATACATCTGCCTTTGAATCTCTTAAAGATGAGGTAGCTGTATTCCAAAAGCTTACTTATTCTTAATATAGAATTTTATTATAGATTGTTCTGTTATAGATTGATTCAGTGCAGAAAGGGAAAAGCCTTCAATTTTAGAGGGAATTCTCATGGCAGATGCAGCATCCAAATCATCCTACAGAACTGGCTGTATGGAAACTGGCCTCCAGAGAAAAGAAAATATATATCACATCACTAAGGTGCTCACTTGAACCCAGGCTGAGATCAAAGGGAGATTAGCAGGAAAGCATTGGCAGAGTAGCAGAAGAGTACAGCAAGAGTACAGGGGGTAGATAAGAGTACAGAATGTGGTAAAACACCTGTTACTTACAGGGACCATTTTTTCGGTCTCCTTGGTTCTTATTGCTACACAAACAGAATCCAGAATAAAAACCAGGGGTCCTTGACAGATAGAGTTCCATCTCTAGCTTTAAAAACTTGGAAGTAAACAAACCTATATGGTCCCTGTCTCTTGTCATATTTTCAGCAACACTACATGAATAAATCATCCCGCTATGAATGCTGCCAGGTGATGACGGGCACCGTGCTCCATTCTGCGGAATGCTAAAGAGTGCAGGCTCTGCATGTAAACCAGCGTGTCAGCTTAGAGTAAGTGGCTGAATGTAACCTAATCTAGGAGGCAGTGGACACCTTCAGTCATTATTACTTCTAACTCAAATCGCTGAAACAATTTCACCATTAAGAGGCAGGTATGCAATGCTTTAAATCAGGATTCTTCAATTCCAAGTCCAGGCCTTGTTTTCAGTCCTCCCAGGTAGTTAGTTTAATAATTACTGATTCTGATTGGTCAGAGGCTTCACACCTGGCTCACAGGTAAAGGAAGGCTGGAAAACCAGCAGTGCTCGGACCTCGAGGACCATGATTTGAATAACCTTGCTTTAAATGGACCAATTACAGAAGACCTTTTCTCTTCCCCGAATGCAGTTCGTCAGGACACTTGGGGTGAGAAAGTACTGGAGAGATTTTTTTGTTGAGTAACTAAGAGGTGGATA
Organism: Stomatorhinus ivindoensis; assembly: GCA_019775895.2. NCBI lineage: Eukaryota > Metazoa > Chordata > Actinopteri > Osteoglossiformes > Mormyridae > Stomatorhinus > Stomatorhinus ivindoensis. Next base: position 26,305,840 of record JABFEB020000060.1, on the reverse strand, counting down.
TGGCATGATGTGTACCTGACCTTGTAGCCCCTATGGGAATTATACCTTTTGCCTGACTAGGACCCTCCTGACTGCCATTTTTAAAATTAAATCTCATGTGTCTTAAACACAACCTGGCAGCATCGTGGGCAGCTGGTCTGTTTAATCTCTGCAGCTTTTGACATTTGTAATTCTCTTCTGAAGAACAGAAAAAGGGAATCATTGAGTCCATTAAATTGTCAAATTGTAAACATAAAATATTGCTGTGATAAATAAAAAAAAACTCTTATAAAATACAGACAAAGACCAAAGACCAAACACTTCACCCTATTAATGTCACATTGTCCTACCACTGCTATCAATGTGAGCTGTTCTTCACTAGGAGAGGACTAAGTGATTGGACTTACTGATTTAATTTTTTTGTTGTTTCCCCAAATGGTTGTCATAACTACCAAATCCACTTTTTAATTTCTAAACCAGCAACAGCAAAACTCCCAGATCCACCCCAACTAAAAACTACTTCTGAAATTCATCTCCAGAAAGGTGAGATATTGCTTTCAATTGCCATTTCAGTATGCTAATCACTGTAGTTATGGCTTTGCAAAGACCATGAATATTTTCAGATTTTCAGTGTTTTCAAATTTTCGGTGTTTTCTGTTAAACTATATTGAATTCTATATTATAATTATTAGGTACAATCAAGTAAAATTGACCACATGGGCGTCATTCCATACAAGTCTAGCCCAGAGTATTTTACCCCTGATGCCAAGTAAATTTGACTTAGTCCCTGATATTTTTCAATAGCTAGAAACACTCCTGGTTGATTCCTCCAGAATATCCTGTCTTCTGTCTGGGTCCATAAACAGCTGACATTTAATTTGTTTAATATTCGGGGATAATCAGCACAGATTTGTCAATTTTCCCTGGTGCGCTTCCTTAATTAGACAAACAAACAATGTAACCGTTGTTACGGAGAAGCAGACCCTTGGGAATATGGCTTTTACTGCAGATTTGTGAGGGGAAAACATCCAGACTTTCGGCCCGCAGCGGCAATAGGCTTGCCAACACTGTGTGCACTAATTATATATAGCCTTGGAATTTGCAAACTAAAATGAGCATGTTTATCCTAACCACACAAAAAATTAGCCTTTAAAATACTGATTGCACCATACAAGAAACTAGTTACAGCATGCCTTTGTCAGTCAGCAGTCTTTAACTGGATGTCATTAGATGTCTAATTGCGGTTAACATAACCTAAAAAAGAAGAAATATCTTGTTAAAGTCCAGCAGATGTTCACCTGTGGTTATTTTTATTTGCAAAGCACAGTTTAAGTCTTACTCCACGTATAACACGAAGGCAGAAAAACATTTTTTTTGCTTTTTTACGTTACCCAGCACAAATGTACTATATTGTGAAAGATGTAGGCCACCCCTGATACGACATAACTGAACCTTTAGCGCATTAGGCAGACAATGTTCACCTTGTAAAGCAGGACGACGGCTTGACGGATCCGGAGTCTGTGGAAAACGAAGACGTCGTAGACGGCCGACACGGCCAGCGCGGTGACCCCCTGCTCCTTCCAAAGCATGCTGCAGGCAGCACAGGCCAGGCTCAGCACCAAAAAGGCCCAGGAAAAGGCAGAACGGTGGGATTCCTTCAGCCGGAGAGCGCAGTGCTTCGCATAACACAGCAGTGACAGTAGAAAGAAGAGCGCCGCGCCCACATCGGCCCGGCCAACTACCCCGGCAACCGCCTCTGTGTGGATCGGGTGTAAGGCGAAGAGGAGGCCGGCCACCAGCGTCCAGCGCCCACCCCCCAGCAGCAGGCGGGAGAGGCTGACAAAGAGGCCTGTGACCAAGCTGTGGAGCACCACATTAACCAAATGGTAGCCCCAGGGATCCAGCCCTCCCAAGACATGGTTCAGGCGGAAGGACAGGGTGCAGAGGGGTCGGTACGATTTGTGGCTCCCACTGTGGGTGAGAACGGTCCCCCAGAAGTCATCATAGAAGATGTTCGTCCAAGGCGTTTCTGGAAGTAGGTCTTGGTTGGTTTTGATCACGCGGCTGCAAGAATGAGAATATGTCAATGGATTACAGTTAAAACTGATGCCACAATCGTAATGCCCTTTCTAAATTAAATAAAAAGCCAAGGGTTTCTTTAACATAATAAATCACAGGTGCAAAACGTTAGTAAAGTCATGGTATTGAGGACCACATTAGCGATTCAAAGCCACCATCATTGAGACCCCTCCCAATGGTTTTGCACTTGCCCAAGATGTGATTTAATATCACAGTTTGAGAATAAAAAAAAACGGTGAATCAGACACATCTGTGTTTATGCAACGCGGCAGAGCTCAGAGCCTTAAGAAATAAATGTCCTCTAATTGTCTGACGGGAAGAAACCCATCGATGAGGTCTTGTCACCTGAATAAATCTCTTAGTAAGACTACCTGAAATGAGGAAATATGAGTTTCTCATGGACCCCTGGGTTGCTGTTTCACACACAGGTATTTATGATCATGTACATAGTTGTCCAACAGAGACACGAGATATGTCACTGATATTGTTCTTTAAGTGCGACCCTCAGATGTCAATCAATGACGACGATATCAGTTCATAGTTTATAGGAACAGGATATTCCTGAAGACCTTTAACGTGAATGGTTTTCTTTAACCCACCCCAGTAGGATGCTGAATTACAGCTTTCCTCAGTGATCACATGAAAGTCTTCAGCTATCCCGTTGTGACTTAATTATGCATAGTTATGGAATGTTGTTGTTGCTATGGAAGCACAATTCTCAAAAGAATATAACGGTGGTGTCTGTTACAGTCAACACCCAGCAGAATATATAGGGAACCAAATCAACAATGCTTTACGTGAGCATTTTATTAATCCTTTCGTCAAAGTCACAGTATCGCTAGAGCTCATAATAATGAAGTCAGATAAATTTAAAGTAGAAAACAACATCTTGTTAATAGGCAATCCTTTGTCATATTCATGTTATAAAAATGTATGAAAACAAATGAAGAATATACTAAATAAATATGTTAAGAATATAGCATAACGCATAATACCCATACAATTTAACATATGCATAATACCCATACAAGGTTAAAGCATTTAAAAAAAATTTTAAATTATGTTAGTAATATGTTAAATTAGAAAGATTTAGGAGGAATTGTCTTGCAAGTAGGAAAAAAATGACTTTGATTTTGCCAAGGATGTGTCAAAGCTCAACTTCAATATCAACAATTGTCACCAGCATATTTTCTCAATGCCGTGGGAGGGTCTGTTCTGCTTTTAATCAGCATTGCTTTCCCGCTGCTTCTCCTTACAGGCGATGCCAGAGAGGCAGGCAAGAATCAATGCTGCTCCCTCTGCCGTAATGGGTTTCCACGGCTACGTTTGATTCGTATGATACCGAATTATGTATCTCCTACTTCTAGAATAAGACACGGTATCCTTCTATTTAATCACGCACAAATCTATAAGGGGAACTGCAAGTTCTCTGCAAGGGTACATAGTATTGGATGCTTGTGCATCCACACATCCTCTGAACACTTATCCTGGTCAGGATCATCTGGTGTTTACACCAGCTCAGTGTAATTATTCTAAAAATGTATTTTAAATCTATCTAAAGCCATTCAAACATTCAAATGCATTTTTTAGTTATTTTACTTAAAACTGTTACTCATAAAATATTTTACATAGTAAAAAAAGTATTTTAAATAACAGAAGATAAATGAAAATGCAAATCAGCAAAGTAGGACATTCCGTCGCGTTAAATGAATGCTACAGGTTTTTTAAGGGGTTTTATATGCAGAATATCAATTTTAATGTAAATGGACACAGTGATAATGGGTCACTGTGATTATACATTTGAACTTTTCGCTCCTGGATCCAAAAAAGACTGATTGTCTTTCTTTAAGGACAGCATACATCTCAGGCTTAAGCAGATCTTGAGAAACCACTGGTTTCCCAGCATGGAAAACAATCCTGGGAAATGGTAGAGTGTGCCAGCCAATGGCGCCTATCACGCAATCGGCTGCCCTGTGAAGTGACGGCAGCTGGGGAACGAGAAAAGAGCCCGGGCGTGCTTGCCTCGGGCGCCGCGTCCCACCAAGCAAACGAAATGTGTTGGCGGATGAGGAGACAAAGGGCTGAACTTAGGAAGGAAGGGGAGGAACAGGAGTTAGCAGGGCAAGAGTCCCCGACACTTAACCTCTGTGACACTTTACTCCACTGTCACATCTATGCATTCTTTACTAACAGTATCAGCTTTGCACTGAACCACACCTATAACTCTCTGAACAACTTCTGAAAGGAAAGTACTCCTGAATATGCTGTTAAATATATACAGCTTTAGCAAGTAGTGTGACATACCACTCACTTCTGAATGAATTCTGCACAGGCTACAGATTGTAATATTGTGAATAAGTACATTTTATCAATCCATCTTCTATAACCGCTTGTCCTATGCAGGGTGGATGGAGGTGAGCATTTCCTAGAGGCTACAGGCACAAGGCAGGGAACAAACCAGGGAGGGGAGCCACCCCATTGCAGGGCACACACACCATACACACACCATACACACACCATACACACACCATACACACACACACACACACCATACACACACACCATACACACACCATACACACACACCATACACACACACCATACACACACCATACACACACACCATACACACACCATACACACACACCATACACACACCATACACACACACCATACACA
>JABFEB020000060.1:26270425-26285540 GCA_019775895.2 Stomatorhinus ivindoensis | reverse complement strand
TGCAATCAATGGCCCATATTTGTGGGAGTATTTTGTAGTATAGTATCTCATAGAAAATGTTGATTCTGAAAGGAAACAAAAGGTTTTTTGACAAATGTAGTGGGGTGTACTCATTTATGCTGAGCACTGTATAACCTCACACATTAGGATAAGGGCTGCAAGATATGATATTTTTATGTGTCACATATACGGATGTATTGGTGTACAGCAGTGACAGGAAACTTCCGCTTCTCCAGACTGTGCAGCAAATGTAGAAAGGAAGAAGGAGAAAAAAATATATAAAAGTTAACTGAATAATTACTTAAAATGCAGAAAAAGTAAAAAAATCATTGAGGTTGTAGTTGTAGGTTATTGTGATCAGTAGTGTTAATGATCCTACTGTTCTGGGGTTAGCAGCTTCTCCTCAGCCTCTCAGTCCGATCTGAGTGCAGCCCCTGGGACCGCGTGGTTTATGGCATGGGTAAGGAGTGGCTTTGATAATACTAGATGCCCTTTCCATCGAATCAGCCTCAGATCTCCCTTCTATGTTCCAGCTGAACTTGGATTATCTGGCATGGAATAAAGTGACCAGACTTGCTGACCCTGGAGTTAGCAGAAAAATGGGCTGGAGTGTGTCTGGCTTCCACAGGAAGAACATTGGAACAGGCTTCCCTGCTCTCTGGCATTTTCTTACTCTTTTAAACATTGACTTCACCTGAAGAGCAGATGGGTGTGAAACTGGTTTGAAGTTTAATTAAGACCACATGCTGAAGCGTGGTGATATTTAAGCTGCGATTACAGGCCCTCATGTGGTATGATGGCACGACCTACTGCTCACTGGCTCACAAACAGTGCAAGAGCCAATCCTGAATTGGTCGCCTTTGCTTCTGGAAATGTGGATGTTTGCAAAGAGAACATTCTTCAGAAACCGTGGACTGGTTGAAGAAAAAGAGAAGAAAACCCATGTGTTACACAGTGGGGCTTGTCAACACTCAGCCTTTGGGTAGAAATGAAACGTGCTAAACCTGGAAGGCAGGTCTTCAAAGCGGCCCACTGTGTTTCAGGACATCTGCAGTTACAGGACATGGTGTGGAATTAAACATGGCCGACCCCGCCTTAAGCTCACTCTGACATCATTATATCTCCATTGAGAGCTGTCAATAGGTCCAAGTTACAAGCTGGAAAGATCTCTCAGTAATAATAAGCAGAATGAAACCCCCTTAGGAAGAAGTTAGATATTTATTTAATAGCACGGGTCGTTAAGTCTGCTCTTGTTAACATTATATTCAGTGACTCTACAGCAATATAGAGAAGATCATTGGCTTCTGTGAAGACCTACTGTATTTTCTGGGACCTGACTTTGTGTAAGTGGGGCAGTAAGAAGCAGCGTGATTTACAGTTCATTTAATGACAAGACCGCATGGTACTGGTTTACATTGTTAGCTGTGAGCACTGTTTCCATTGAACAGCTGATGTACAGTTTATCGTGTTTCTGGGTTAGCCTGTTTATGCTGCTGCACATAAAACTATTGGGTAAAAATCCTGTTTTGTACCTCCCAAGCTACAATATTCTTTAAAACCCAGAGGACTTGAGGTAAAATTGTAGCATCACTCTCACTGCGAAGGTTTGGGTCCAGAGGTAAAAAAGTAGAAAACATCTGTCTATTAATTGAAAGATATACTGTACTGAAATAGTGCTACCAAACTGGCTGGCATGAGATTTTCAATTCTGCACACTCATTTACATGCATGAAATGCTATTAACATTAATGACAGGGGTGTAGTGGGGCAGGACCCAATCCCAGGCACATGCAGGGGGGGAAGCTCGGGGGGGGTTTGAGTACCTGCCTTTAAAGGCACTGAACGACCGCTTTTTCAACCACAGTGTGGTTCAGGTCAGGCTGTGGAACATGCACTGGTAAAACCCTACACTGGTCACAAGCAATGTACCCTCAACTGGATGCCAGTCCATCCAGTTCAATGTAGAAATATTTATTTGAAAAATCATTTCAGTCTTATATGCTGAATGTGTGAATGCAAAATATGCAAATTAATTAAATAAAAATCAGTCCAATAAGGATATTATGAAAACCGAAGATATTGTAAACTAGATTTAGGTAAACTAAGTTTAGAAAATGTTACTACAATTTATGTATCAGCCCAAGGGATATAGTTATTATTTACCCAGTATTAAATGTACCTGTGGAAACAGACACTTTGTTGTACAATGGCAGTTTTTGACATAGCAAAAGCAACGATTACTGTGATTTTTTAAAGGTTATAACTGACAGTGAACCCTTGATAAGAATATCAAACAGTGCTGATTCTTATTTCAGGTCAGGCTGAGGAGCAGCCTAGCTCATTCCCAGCACGTGATAATCATTTTCACAAGGCAACATCAAAATTTATGGCAAACCTAATGGATCATACAGTTTTCTCATTGTTGGTATATTACTCTTTTTCTCATGATCCTCTTCTCTCACACACTCATGCAAACCCACACGAAGAAAATTACATAAAAATCAAATGTAGATAAAAAAAGAATTCTCATAAATGCTCAAGTAAATATTTAACATAATCTCCTTGTGTTTTATTGTGAAATCCAATGTAATTACTGTCTGAAATTGGAAAGGCTTTTCAGTCATAGCTCCAGGAGCACTAAGAAGTTTTGGCAAGTCTGTTCACAGTATCAAAGTTCTAGTTTTTGTTATCAGTCTCTGTCCTAGTAATCATCTTGTTTGTGCTTGTATAGTTGATGTCTATAGTCTGTGCTCTTACATTTGGCCAAGAATTGGTGTTGTTTTATATTATACAGCTGATTGAGCCTATTCTGCGGTGACCTCAATAAAAAATATGTTAGTAAATTAACAAGGACTTAAAATTTTTATGTGTATTTTGTGCATTTGGACACAGAAAACTGTGTTGCTGAAGTTACAAAAATAATGAATTAAAGACAGAGGTGGAAAGTTCAGGTCCGGAAAGTAAAAATCCAGACCAGGGTTTTATTTCAACCAACCCGCTGAGTACCCTGTGACTATGACTCATTATGCTCAGTGGGTTGGCTGAAACAAAACTTTGGTTTGGATTTGTACTTTCTGCCCTTAATGGATTACTTTTGTGAGGTAGTTCCCCAACACTGACAGTAAACCAGCTTCTGTCTGGATCTCTGAACCATGGCCCTATGACCATCATCAGCAGATGACACAGCTAATGTTAGAGTTCATTCCCCACTTTAGTTAAGACCACATGACCACCCTGCGTGTGATGCGGTTTATTTATGGCAGGTTCCCCTAAGCAAATAGGACCCAGATGGACCGGTGGGAGGCGGAAGCTATTTCTGATGGGCGTTTAAGACAACATACAAACCACCTTTCTGATTTCTGGTGTAGCTCCGAAGCTGGAGGACTTTACAGCTGAGTAAGCTTACTTATAAAAATTTTATTGTGAAGAAATACAGAGATGTCATATGCGGATGCGGTTATGTTCTAGTGGCCTATAAAAGGAAGACTAATTACTCATGTATTATTGGAACATTATGTTAGCACAGATGCAGTTAGCAATATCCTCCAAGACATTTACATGTTTCTGGCTACAGGATGCATGACCTTCACCAAAATGCACTTCTTTGTTTCCTTTATTCTATAAATAGCCACATTTCCTACATCATGTGATTCTTGTTACTGTTTTCTTATGTCAGTGGTCAATACATGAACAGTAACATATATACTACAATATAAGTACTCTTTGGAGGCTGTAATAAGAGTTACTAATATTACTGCTATTATACTGGTATGACTACTATAAACATTATTTTGCTACTAGGTGTCTCATCTTTTACACTAGACACAAAATGACAATCATCTTCAGCGACTAAAACAAATGTGAAACCTCTTAATTAATTTGCACTTTTAATCTACGACATTTCTTGTCTCATGCTTGGTGCTTTTTTCACATTTAAAAATCTATTTCAATTCCTTTTAAATTAATCATAACATTAACTTAGACCTGAAAATATTTCTGATCGCATTACCAAAAGCATGGAGTGGACACCTGCCATATGTTCTCCAGTGTGGTCAGAGATACCTGAGTCTCCCACTGCAAATGTGATGGCTTTCCAGGTGCAGGCGGTTACATGAGGTCAGTTCTCTTTATACCGAATTCAAAGCTCTTTCCATTCACATGACTGGGCAAACTCCATGGCAATCAATAACCCAAGCGCTGGAAGGCAACTGAGATGGCAGAGTAAAGCGCAGCCAGAGAGCGTTTGGCCAGAACTGTGTGACAGAAACGTTTATATTAAGCAGTAAGAGTCTTACTTTGATATATGCTTTCATCGATCCTGGATTTCTAGAAAGCATTCCAAAATCCGAGAAACTTTAGGACTGCATAAAATGGAATACTGAATACCACGGGTGACCCCGAGACAGAACATTCTTTCCTCTTCTCTGGTCATTGTTATTCTGAAAGAAAAACTCAGTGTGGCCAAATCTGCTCTCAGTCCAAAGCTATTCTCCTACATGCGGTATTTAATTAGCTAGTATATTGACATTCAATGTTTTGAGAGTGATCTGCATTTTCTAGTTCACTGATATTCAGCAAGTTCAAATGTCCAAATTCATATTTTTACCATAAATGTTTTGGGTGCTTGCATAAACTGCTATATGAAATCATTTATGGGAATGATGCAGTGATTGAATATGTTTTCTTTTTATGGTTAGGGGTAAAGTGTTCCTAATGGTACACAAAACTTATTTGTACTTTTTGTTCATGTTTAATGTATTTTATTAACATTTATTTCCATAAATACTGGTTATGTTTCAAGCTTTCAGTTTATGCAGAACTAATACTCAAGACAAATGAAACAACAAAAGTTTTACATTTATCCACCCTTCACAAGTTCTTATCCAGTACAAGGTCACAGAGAACCTGGAACCTATCCCAGAATGCACAGGGCAGGGCACACCCTGGACCGAATGCCAGTCCATCACGAAAGCAATAAGTGTCTCAGCACATTACAGTCTCAATCAGTTCTCAATGCTCATTTTTTTTCTCCATCACCTACTAAATATCCTGGAACAGAAACCCTTTCAGCACAAGCTCCTTCAAAGCATGTCAGGGACACTGATGCTTAACATCCGTTGACTGTTTATCACGGTTCTGTCCCGTGGCTGTACAGAAAACACAATGCCCATATCTCAGCAGGGGAGAACAAGGTTTTCATAAAAATGTTTTGTGTGCTCCACACTGTTAAAGCATTTCCCTAAGGATTTTTAATAGTATTAAAATCACTAAGCATGAAGTACCATGTTAAAAAGACATCTGGATTTATCCTGCTTGGATTTAAACATGTTTCTGAAGACTTTTGGCAAGAAGACTATTCTTCCATCAGATGACAAACATGGTAAGAAATTCCTTACAAAGGAATAGAACTTCACCAGAAAAAAATCCATTATCTCATTGACAAACACTTCCAAAAATTTCACGATAAGAATTGTAGCAAATACTCAAGATTAATCGTATTCTAATCGAGTCAAATAAGCAGACTTATAGTACATGGTGTGGTAGGGTTCGAGTCAAAAAATGCATGGGGGTATTGGACAGCTGCTGCAAATACTGGGTTGACATTAGGAGAGGGTTTTGTAATGGCGAAACGGACACATTTTGACAGACAGAAAACATAGGAGGATCATTGAAACATGAATGTCTTTGCCTGCCTGATACTTTTGTACAGTGCTGTATTCTAAGACATTTTTCATGCTTGAGCTAACATGAGGGGGTTAGGGAGCATAAGCATGAGCATCCTGCCACCCCCTGTGATCTGACCGAAGGGGACGGACTGACAGCCATTGTCTCTTTGCACCGTGATGAGCGCCTGAGGCAGCATGGGGAAGACGACCTCCGTTGCAGTCACGACGCTGGGGCATAAGAACGGCCAGAGCCTGCAAACAGCACCTGGCGAAGGACTTACAGCGCCCAGGCCCAAGAACCTGCTGTACAGCACATCTGGATTTATCCGGCTCGGAGAGGGGGGTGTGCTGAGGACTGCTGGCAAGAATCACATTTTTCCATTAGATGACGGCCATAGACAGAAATTCCATGTAAAGGATAGTGTTTCCTTGAGTCTGAAGCTCTGAATATAAATGATATTAATGCCACAATAATAAGAAATATATACTGTATATGAGATTGTACATTAGATACACAATAAATGTAAGTAATTATATATAATTGTATATTTTCTTGGTTTCAAATACCAGTAGCTTTTTTTTATCCTCATTTACATTAAAATATAACCTCAAACTTAAGTACTAACTGTCACTGAATCAACTCAATTCTATATATTGCGTCTTGTCTCTAACTTTTCCATACCAGCATTCTCAGGTGGTACATGTGCTGTCACATGTTTCCGTCTGTTATTTCAGGAGTAGCATTAGCATTAGTGTGTGAGAGCATGATGGGATTCGAGGTCTCTGAGGTCTTTGGTGGGGTCCTCAGTGGACGACGTCTTTGACTAACTAGCTACCACAGAAAGAAGATGGCGATTTACTGAGCCGACACTGCGAAGATGATCTGCCTGATCTGGTACGAGTGAAATAAAAATATCACATAATAAATCTGAATAGAAATTTTAAAAAAATTTTAAAAATGCAATGCATGTCACATTCCAAACAAATACATTTAGCTTAAACTTACCATGATCTCCATTTTCCAGCATTATTTATTTTGAATACCTTTATCATTCTTTACATACGGAAGAACTTTCAGACATTTACTGATATCTACTCACCCAGAATGTCCTTCCCTGAAGCATACACACAAAGCCCTCTGGCCTTCCCTCAGCATGACCTTATTGATCCTTTGGAAACTACAAAAGAAGCTCCAATTTCCCAAGGCCTGCGAGCTGCAGAAATGTGGCCCTTGGGCCTTGTAAACGCCACGCATGGTTCTGTATAGCTGTCTCCGCTCATACCTCGCACGTATCTTTCCAAAGGCTTATCCAACAAACCACCATGAATTACAATTCATTGGGGGGCTTTTGTACTACAAAAACCAGTTGCATTATATAAGCATTAAAGTCCATATTTGCACACTAAACTTATATGTGGTGTATATAACAACATCAAGAAGAGAATGTGACTAGAATATGCTTCCCCAAATATCAAACATCTTGTGTCCTTTTCAGCCAGTTATTTAACCACTCAATACATATAAAAATAGTCCATTTAATCAATTTTGACCTACATTTACTTTTAATTATTGTTACTATTTCCATTGAAACCTTGTTACATTATCCAATAGGCTTATGTATCCAAATGAATGAAAACAGCTACTTATATGGAGCCCTAGTTATGAAGTTTGTAGACCTATATAAACCACTCTAAATGTCCAAAATTATCAACCAATAATATTTAGCTTCAGATTGCGGAACATTAATTGATTAATACATTTTCACCTAATCCAGTATGAATCCACAATTCTTGCATAATTTGACCAACTCTTTGCAGGTCATACACACATTCATACCTTTGGCCAATTTGGCAACTCCAATTCACCTTAGTATGTGAAAATGTGTTTGAATGATGTGCAGAACCGGGAGGAAGCTGCAGAATTACATTGGAGGAACGAACGCTGATCCCAGGCATCTAAACTGCACCACCATTCCTAGCCCGCCAAGAAATTTTAATTACTATAATTACTTTTGTATTATATCCTGATCTAAATTTCCGTGGCCGGAGAATAAATATCAGACACAAGGTATACAACAGAGAAGCATAAATGCCAGGTAGGTCATAAGTACAGAGGTTTAACAATATACATATATTACATGTTACATATAATACTCACTTACCTTTCTGTTTCCAAAGATCTACCTTACAGTTTATGTGTTTTAGACTTTTAGACACAATAAAAGGCTTCAGCACATCACTGTAATATTTCAAACCATGGGGAAAATCCACAGCTGTGAGTGTCTGGGTGGTTTTCAAAGGATTTGACAGGGCTGTATAAGCGTGGCGTGCTTTTCAAAGGGACGGATGGTACCTGGCAGCGCTTTGTAGGGTCTGACTTGGACTTCCTAACAAAAATGCAAGCAAAAAAGGAGACGGAGTTTAGCAGCGTGCACAGGAGTGCCGGCCATGCTGAGTGTGTCCTGGTGGCGCCGTCTCTTGGGTTTCAGCACTAAACTGCCTGTCTTCTTCTGGACGTTCACAGCAGCCTTCAGACTCTATGGCCACTCTAGAGGACCATGGATGCCCCAGTGCAGAAGTACAAATGTCTGTCAGGAGAGAGCAGGGTTTGGGAACCGTGCCAGAGGTAGGAGCGTGAGAGAGCTACGTGATACAGCCTTCTGCATCACCGAAGCCTGTTGGTCCAGATACTCAAACCCTGCTGGTTATTCTTTAGCCTAGACAGTCGGTAGCATTGTGGAAAGAAGACGCTATTTCTGTGTCATGGGCACCCTGGTACTCAGTGCTAATGCATTTCAAAGCTTTATAATGTGAAATATTTTTTTTTATTGAGCGAAAATGTGGGAGAAGTGCACAAATGTACATAGTACATAGTATATATATCAGCAGAAGGCTATCATTTGCATAATGTATTCACCAATTTCCTGACATTATGATTTAATGTTACAAACAGTGCACAATTTTACACAGCGCTATATTGAAACAGCATGTTGACAATGTGTTTTACAGTCATATCTTTCATTTCCATAAATTTTGCTTTTGTCCAGTGGGACACAGCAGTGCATGCTATATTACAGTACATGGATTAAACAAGAGACTGAAGTTATTACCATATTATGTGTCTGTCAGCTTAGTTGCTGAAATGCTAGCATCCTATAAGAAGGTAATTACTGTATGTACAGGGAATCAGAAACATGAGCAATCTGGGGGAAAGAAGCTAGTTGTGTCCCTGCAATGTATTTTTTTAAAGATAAATATACTGTAATAGACAAAAACAGACACATCTAATAAATTTATCAGAAAAGAAATCTGGATCCAAATAATCAAGCGGAGTGAAGCTGTAAGTATGTTGACAGGCATATGACCAGATGCGGGCTGGATTCTGAAAACCATTAACGGACCAGTTAGCTTCCACTAAATTTAGCTCTGTGAACTGTAAATCTGCTAACTTTTTTTGCAGTTAAAATGAATAAAGTTCACAAAAATGAGTGTAAACCCTAAAATCATACATATTTGTTTCTGTCTGCTGTGGACATGTCTGCAACAATCTATTGCACGTGTCTGCAACAATTGCATGCTGTTGGTTGACTATATATAAACACAAAATATGTTTGGTCAATAACTTGTCAGATTTAAGGTACCCCAGTTTAAATGTACTTTATCCTTGTTCACTTACATTTAGCCCAGACTACCTTAAATCTGACAAATTAACCAGCTAGGCCAGAAATCCTGCTTCGTGATATAGGCCCCCAGTTTCCAGGTTCTGAGACCCTCCTTTGTAGTTCTGGGTAAACAGTGCCATGTTTGTAGTCCCTAAATGGCTTCCCTGAGGGCAAAATGTCAGCAGGGGCAGGTTGTGAAATCAGGCTTCTTAAAAAAAAAAACATATCTCACAAACAGAATATCATAGAAAGAAAATTTCAGCACAGACTCCAATGATACCTAATGATGCAGAATACAATTATTGGTTAAGCCCTAAAAACCCCATGGGATTCACTGTAGTCCAACAGATGGCACTTCAGTGTTAAACAGGTTAAAAGTTTAAATCTCTATGTATGTTTTTAAGAGTTTCAGAGCCAATAACCAAGCTGAAAGCCAAATTCATATAATAAAAGTTAGCGCTTAGCAGTTATCATTACCATACACTATATTTTTTAGTGGTTTATTGGTTTATTTAATTAATTAGTGTATTAGTGGTTATCAAAGCTAACTTTTCAGTAAGCTGTGCCCAACACTGCATTTGCTCCTAGTAAGTAAAGGTATGTACTGTAGTGTTAGTAAGAAACCTAAACGGATTGCTTCATTTCCTCAAGGCCTTTTGCTGTTGGGTGAATAGCATAACTAAAATAGAGAGAAATGTATTAAAAGCTGGGATTTCCAGACTTTTGACTGGTACAGTAAATGAATCATGTTCTTCATTACTGTTTTATGCAGTCAGTTTTGACCCTCCATATGTCGTGGCGCAGCTGTCCAACAGCAGACACCACTGCCTAATAAAGGCTTTTTAAGGACCAGATATTTACAGCAAAGCTTGACATAAATACATATTCAGACATTTGTAGGGCTGAAATATTGCAGATGCTAAAAGCGAAGACAAAATGCAGCTGGCGGGAATATTAAGGAATATTAAGAGGACAGAGATGTCAAAAGATTCAGAAAGTTGATTCTTAGCTCCCAGGCAGAAGCTCAGGAGGCACACGAGGCTGTTGCTCTTCCTTTCCGGTGTTCCGGCGATAACGGTGCCGTCAGCATCGTGCTGGATGTTCCCAGCCAAAGCTCATTCACTTCTCAGTAGCAGGCAATAAGCTAAGTCCCATTAAATCCTCAGAACAGGTCCTTTGGCAATTCCATTGGAATATAAGGCAGTGTTTAGCCTGAGAATGATTTTCTGTTCAGGGGAAGCGTGGTTTGCTTCCTAGTCAACAGAATGTGTCTGATGAGTGTGTTACTTTCTTCCCCACCATTTCGTTTAATATACAGTACATCGCTCATATACTGAACATTGCCTCCTTAAAGAAAATAGCTATCTGTAATATAAATGAAATATAATAGCCAGATACCAACATTTTTAACAAATGAAAAAATTAAGAAAAATTTGGCATGTCTATGGAATATGACAGACAAAACAAAAATCATGTTATACCTCTGAAGGTTCATTTTGAAGCCATCTGCTCCCACATCAGAGACTCTTTGTCAGGTCTTGGTGCTTACTGTAAGTATGAAAAATGAACTATGGTTTTTCCGTTGTAAATCTTTGTAGCTGAAGGTATTTTTCTGCTTTCTGTATAAATTTTTTTTATCAAAATATAAATCTCAACGGTGCTCTAAAGAAGGCCAGGCAGATGTGCAATATTTCATTGAGAGCCGCCCTGCTCGAATGCGCTAACATGCATGCTCTTCTTCTGTGATTACAAGAAGTGTGAATGCAGGGGCGGAGTTTGAGGGCAGCTTGCACATGTTCTGTGCTGTTTTTTGCATAAACAGTTTGTTGATACCCTATAGTTAGACAAAATAATGTGTGTATCAAGTACGTACATAAGATAAGCAAGATGCAGATTTTTGTACCCCCAACAAAAAATGTCAAATGCGTGACTCATAAACACTTTTGAAAGATACATCACTGTAGAATACTCATGAGAGGTGGACAGAATGGGATATTCATTTGTGGAAAAGGGTCCTTTTCACATGCAAAACAGTTTAGTGCAGGGACCAGACTAACAGCACACATTACGAAAGTGAATATTGTACAACATTAACAGCGCTTTGGGCGGAAGTTGAAAAGGAAATTAAACAGACACGCCCAGAACAGAAAGAGTTTAGACTGTCACGAGACTTGGTTGTGTGAGTAAGATGGATAAGGGGTTAGGGATGGGGGAGAAGCTCATCAGAGAGGTGGATACCAAACTTGGTCATATGGCACTAGGCCCACAGTCGGAAATGAATTTCATTGTGTGGGGGGGGGGGAGTGCTCAGAAGAAGCATGAGATCCCCCCCCCACAGTCCCGCGGGAATTTCGGGCTCCCGTTCCGAGACACTAATTCTCTCCAACGTGCCCCCCGTCGAATCAGTGATGCGAGCGATAGACCCGCGGAGCTTCAGCCCGGCTAGGCTGGAGAGTGACAAGCCTGCGCACGGATGATTACAACCCCCATCCCTCTCCCCACGGCGCTGCTACGAAAACCATTATGCCCAAATGCCCCCGAAACAATCCATGGCGGAGCCGCGCCTGAGAGGACCGGCTACCTGTTTACTCCCCGACCAGCACCTTGGTGGCGTTTTCCCTCGCAAATATGGCCTGAAAAGCTATTAAAATAACTATCTGCAAAGCTAGAGAAGCATGAGATAAGGGAGCAAACGCTACCGATCCGGGACCCTACAATCTTTCCAATAGAAAATTATAAAATACGAAAAAAAAAAGAAAAAAAAAACAATTTTCTCAGCATCAGAAAAATGAAGCGGGAGAGAATGACAAATTGCAGTGACTGAAATGAGGAAGCCCGCTTCCCGCCGGCGATCGGCGCAGAGGTGGGAAGCCCCGCGTTTATGCAGGTAGACGCTGGGTTTGCTGGGGGGCTGAGCGCGCCCTTCCGTGGGGGTCAGGCCGAGCCGGGGGGCACACGGGCCGCCACACACTCGGCCGGCTCCACGCTGATATCAGTGCTGTAGACAGCAGGCAGCCATAAAATGGCTTTAATTCCATTGATACATTTATTGCAATTTTAACATCTAACAATGTCATTTTTATTGTTGGGAGTTGTTGTTTTATTAAAAAACTGCTAGTGAACCCTAAAGCCTTTGAAGACATTTCAGACTTGCGTAGTTCAGCTTGTGGTGGTGGTGGTGTGCCTCCCAGATCACAGGGGGCCAGTCCCAGCCTTCAGATCGGGGGGGGGGGGAGGGGTGAGGGCTGCGTAGGCGCGTGTCCCACCTGGCTCGTCGCGAGCAGAAAGCCGATCAATAAAGTCCTGACAGGGAGGGAATGGGATCATATTTCAGCACCGTAAAGGACCAATCGAGTTTAATTTAACAGAAAGCACCGCCACTAGGACGACCTAATGAAGACAGAGCGGCCATCCCCCGGCATGCTGATCGGCCGCCTGACACACTCTAATCACAACACATGTTTTAATGCCCGTGGGACGTGGCAAATGGGGCTCGTGGGGCAAAGCGAACTGCTGGGGGAGCCTGTGCAGGGAAGGGGGTGGAGCCACTCATGAGGGTGGGTAATGCACTGGACCAGGTCTAGCAGGGAGCATGGCAAAGCACGCCGGGTCAGAACCGACAGAGAACACAGAAGCGGAGAGCCACACTGGTTCTGGGGACAGACCAGATGAATGTGATCAGTCTTAGGCTCCTGGAAACGTACCGCCTATAGTGCATGCTCTCCCAGCACTGTCATCCCAAACGGTGGTTCTCCATCTTCGAAGAGAGGAGAGGAGACTGATGCCTGGCTGCTGAGTGGAGCGATCTGACCCACATAACAACACACGGTCCAAACCCAGGGTGAAAGATCCTTCCTTCATGCACATGAAACAGTTAAAAATCAATTTCCAAGCCGGGCCTTTACGGGGCTGACAGCTAAAATGAGTGGCTGTTTGTCACGCGTTACTGCATCTCTGTCTCCCGAGCCGTAATTTATGGAAATAGAAGGTGCCTTCCTTTCAACAGCGGAGAGCTTTTACACGCTCACCTACAGCCATTAAGTTAAGGCAACCTTTTAGAAAACAGGAACTGCATATGAGAGGAAAAGCCCTTTCCTTACTGTCGCGTGGATATGAAAGCGTCCCATTAAAATTTCACACTCTGACAGGATTAACACATTGCACACTCCCACAAAAACAACGCAAAGTTATTGGACGTGCTTGATCTCCCCCCCCCCCCCCCACCGATATGCACGGGGAGTGAAGTTTGAAAATTCAGATGAAAGTGTGATACCACCATCTGCTTATTGCAACAGAAAGAATGACCTAATTACGGAGGAATGTGTCAATACTGTGCAGGATACGACCGACTTCTGAGGAGAAAATTGGTGCAGATGAAAATCTCCCTCCTTTGTTTGCTGGGAAAAATGACACTATGTATATATATACATACATATGCTGTAGACACACAGAGTCACCAAACCTAAACTGTAGATAGACCTCCGAAGATGGTGTCAAATGGTCACTGTGGCCCTGAACAGTCACACGGTGAGCGTCCCATTCACCCCCCCACCCCTTTTCAGCCAGAGCGCCATTGAGGAGGGAGGCTGTCTGGTGACGTGTGATGGCACCACTCAGGCACGCGCGCACACACACACGCACACACACACGCACACGCACACAAAAACTCACACTAAGCCAGCTGTCTGCGGTTCTGCACGTCCTCCTGCGGTCCATACCGTGCCAAATGACGGATCCCGGCTAACGGGCTCTGAAGGCAAGAACGCTGCCGTCACGCTGCCTATCCCTTGGTACTTTCCCGCCTCTTCCATAGGAGCGCCATTTTGGTGTGGCCAGGCCCAGCACATGCTCAGCGTTCCCAGAGGGCAGACACCGAAACCCTACAGTCACACTCCCTTTGTCCCTTTCCAACGCTCCTAGGAAAAGTCAAAGCAAAACTGCCTCCTAGGATCTTTACTTTAAACATAACCATCGGACACGCTCGGCCTAGAAACTTTCTGAGCTAGTCAGTGTGAGCATGCTGTTTAAGGTGCGAGCGCTTGGTCCACCGGGACCGTGGGATGCTGTATACGGCCCTGTGTGAATATATACGCAGCCGAAGGCTGAGGCCACGTAAAAATGAAAGACAGGATCGTGAGGGAGAGGCTTCCGGCAGGTGCTTCTCCAGGTGCATAATCACAGGCTGTCTGTGATGCACATTTATATGCCTCTTTAATTGAGGCTGGAGAGGGGAGGAAGGAGGGGTGGATATTACAAGAACACTTAAGGCAGATACCTCCCCTCAGGTGCAGAACACCGCCACGCTGGCTGGCCCACTTGTTCCCTCCCATTCATAAGAATTAGGAACAGAATTAAATTAGCTGCCTTGTTTATCTGAGGCCCCTGAATGAGGCGGCCCACCGTTTAGGCCTTCCTGCACATGGAGGTCTCTGAAGGAAGTCTGCGCCAAGACAGCGGCCAGGTTGCCGCAGGAAATGGAATCTCTGGTCAGAAACCGGAAGCCACACGTTGAAGGTGGGTGGGCTTGCAGTTATTTCATCCTCTTGGGGTCCACAGTGCACCCGCCATCCCTGTTGTTAACTGGACCTAATGAATAAAGACTCTTCAGTCAACTAATGGCTGTTTCTTCTTGCAGTCACATGCCCTCAGAATTCTGAGTATGAACGTGTACGGTACTGAGTACAGACAAGCAAACAGAGAGGCAAGCAATGACAGGAAAAAAAACAGAATTCCAAGTATGGACAGGTAGGGTAGTGAGTATGGACAGACTGTTAAGCATGAACATGT
>JABFEB020000060.1:26243905-26254286 GCA_019775895.2 Stomatorhinus ivindoensis | reverse complement strand
CCCGTGCCATCCGCCCCTAATTCAGTACACCACGACCTCTCCTATCCCAGTCGATTTCTCTCTATTACTCTCAAAAGCTATCCACAGGAAACAGTACAGGTAGCATCACAGCCTGGGAATCTGCTCTTCTGGTCCTACTGCAGCCCTTTCATTCATGCAGGATATGGGTCTCCTCCTGTCACACCCCTATATGGTGCTTCATGATTTCCATGCTGCTGATTGGCTGTTTATGCAAGTGATGATGTCATTACAGAACTTTACATGACATGTTAGATAGACACAGGGCAGTATGACATAGGGTCATGGTGATGCATTGTGAATTTGCAAATATTCATTAATAGCACCTTGAGGTGTTGCCTCATCGTCGCATCATATATCCCACAGAAAGAATTAATGTACACCATATTTTCTTGAGCAAAACTTCAGAAGTTTGTTTTGCAGTGTTGCAATGTAAGACAAATGGTGATTACATCTATTCTGTTCCTATAGCTTTCAGAGATTTCAGTTTTGCTGAACGTTATATTACCGGATACATTTCCTTGCAAAGGTATTCACACCCTGAAAATGTTTGTAACAAATTTTGGCTTTATTCATGCTCTGTTTGAATGTGTCCCAAAGATACATCTACAGTATTTATGATTCAACAACATTTGAAAATGTTTGCCTGAATTGGGCTTAGCTAAGACTTGGGTTGAGTCCCAGGATTTTCTGTAGGGGCTGAGCAGTGTTTGGGTGTAAGGGCTCAACAACATAACTTAAAGAGTCTTTAAAAAGGCACCATTCCCATTAACACTAATAATTTTAAAAGTCTGTTATCGGTCGGAATTTTGGCATTTTAATAGCACAATACAACTTGTGAAAGAATCATTCCTAGGCAAAGAGCCAGCAATATCTCCATAACCGGTCTTTGCTCTGTTTCCCTGTTTCCAGCAGGTTTTCTGCCTGAACAGGAAACATCTCCTGAATCTGTTTTGGCCTGATGCAGGACCAGGCTGTTCCCAGATATGGTTAATTGGTTGCAGGTGTTTGCTTCTTAAAAATGCAAAAATTCGAGCACCAGCCCATTAAACGGAGAGAAGCATGCCCTGAAAACAAGAGTTGACGTGGTGTGCTGCTAATTGTTTGTCAGTGGTTGTACTTTGCTAAAGTGACTTTCTCTCTGGGACACAGATATAGAGGTACACAAGCAAGCTGCTGCTTGAGCACTCTATTAAGATCTATGGCAGTGTTTCCCAAACCGATCCTTGGAGACCCCCAAATACTCCTCCAAGATGTTTCTGCTGCCTCGCAGATCCCAACGGGAAGCAAAAATGTGGACTTTCAGACAGGGAGCTGGGAGGTAGCAAAAATGAGGATTGTCTGGAGGTCGTCAAGAACTGGATGGAGATTATGATGTAATGGCAGAGACCAGTGCACTAAATAACACAACCGTGTAAGATGCTTTCTACCCGACTTTATGCTGGGCAGTTACACAGAGTAATGTGGTTTGAATCTGGCTGGATGCCTGATTAGATTTGCTGCTGTTTTTATCTCGCAGCCACAAGAGGGCGCCCTTCAGCATTTTTAGTGATCAAGAAAGAGCTGCTGTGTTCACAGTGCTTCATATTAAAACAATATATTTGCAGCAGGATCTTTGGTTGTTTTAGGTCCTTAGATTTAACATGATGACAGTATCATTCTTTTTATTATTTTTATTTGTAGCGACCTGCTAGATGTCATCCTGAGAAAAAGGGTAAACCACCCATATTTTGTCCAGTAGATCAGTAAGTTATAGCCAAAGCTGACATAATTTGTGGAGCTTTAAGAGAATTGGAGGGAAAAGGCACTGTCTTCACACATGCCATTAGGGTGCCCCTGTTGTCTCTCTGGCTAATCTCGGTGGTTAGGTCAGTCGTGTGAAGTTTACAAGGCACTCTAGGCTTAGCACGTCACCATGATGGCCTTTTATTAATGGCTCTTAATATCTCCTCACTAGCTTCCTCCTAAATGACACAGTGCCCGAGGCGGGTGCCTTCCCCACTTTCGCCGGGCCTAACGAGGTGCCAGCGAAGGGCCAGCTAACAGGAGGAGAGCACAGGGCTACACGCGGTGCGTGGCACTCCTGCCCTATTTCACAGTGTCCCTGATGCTGAAGGAGCCCTTCTGCCCTGACCCACTTCCAGGGAGCAGCGGGCAGCAGCTCTCACTATGGGATGGAAAGCAGAGGCCGGGGACGGCCGCGCGTGGCGAGGGGGGCGAGTCAGACGCCAATGTGTTTGTGGGATCTGGGGGCCGTGACTTAGGCTTCTTAAACTGGTGCAAAACTCTCCTGTCCAACTGAATCTGTCATGATCAGTCCCCTGGACTTACACACAGAGATGAAGACCTAAATTGTGTCGTCACTAAGGTGCATTGGGCCAGATGACGGACCTTGATCACACCACTCAGTCTCAGGAGGAAAGAGGCAACGGATAAAGTTAAATTACTAATGTCCTATTCAGGAGGTGTATTACATCTAATATTCATATATTTCTATGCAGACAAAAGCTTCCAATGCAGGATTTTACTTGCGGATCCATTGGAAGACCTATAGTTAGCTACTGTTAGTTTCCTTTCAAGGTGCCAGTTGTGGTTCTGTCTGTCTGCATTCTAATTACTCGCATGTCCATTTGTACGACGGTTCCTTCCCCTCTGCGGCACACGTTCATCTCTAGGCCTTCGCTCCACAGCAGAAGGGCTTCACTTCCCTTCTCGTCGAGATCATGAAGGCTCTTGCAGTAGAACATCCAAGATGTGGGATCATTGTTCACTCCCATTTTTACCTTAGTTTTTATGCCCAAAACGATTGCTACACAGGTCTACAGCTACCCATCTGTACAGAAGGATTGATATAGAGTGGGAAGGCTCAGGTCCCTCATCACCTGCTGTCATTCTCCTCCAAACTGTGGTCCACTGGAGGTCCTCATCACCTCTCCCGCCACATCACACTCTAACTCCCTGTGTGTTGATGATTCACAGCCTTTCAGAAAACCTGGTCTGATATTTATTCTCTTCTGTGCACCACTGCGGGGTTCCATCATGTTGGCAGGACCAGATCCAGACATAGGTACACTAGGTAGCTACCTAGGGTCGGACCAGCACAAGGAGGCCCAGAAAAAGTCATGAGAAAACGAATATATATAAAGTACTGATGAGACAATACTTTGAATTCAGGTGCTTCATTCAGGCCCATTGTCACAGGGGTATAAAATCAAGCACCTAGCTATGCAGTCAGGTTTGCAAACATTTGTGAAAGCATGGGTGGTTCTGAAGAGCTCAGTGAATTCAAGAGTGTTACTATAATAGGATGCCACTTTTGCAATAAGTCAGATCATGAAATTTCTTCCATGCTAGATGTTCCACATTCAACTATGAGTGGTATTATTGCAAAGTAGAAGGAACAAGAGAGACTCAGCCACAAAGTGTCAGACCATGTAAAGTAACAGAGTGGGGTCGCCAAGTGCTGAGGCGCATAGTGCATAAAAGTCACCAGCGCTCTGTTGTTTCAGTGACTGCAGAGTTCCAAACTTCCTCTGGCATTAACCGCAGCACAAAACTGTGCGCCAGGAGATTCATGAAATGGGCTTCTTGGCCGAGCAGCTGCATGCAAGACTCACATCAACAAACGCAATGCCAAGCATTGGATGGAGAGATGTAAAATCCCTGACACTGGACTCTGGAGCAGTGGAAATCTGTTATGTAGCATGACAAATCACGCTTCTCTGTCTGGCAGTCCGATGAACGAGTCTGGATTCAGCGGATGCCAGGAGAACGTTACCTGCCTGACTGCATTGTGCCAACTGTAAAGTTTGGTAGAGGAGGGATAATGGCGTGGGGTTGTTTTTCAGGGGTTGGGCTAGACCCCTTAGTTCCAGTGAAGGGAACTCTTAATGTTTCAGCGTACCAAGGCATTTAGAGCACTTCAAAGCTTGCATTTTACGCCTTATGCTTCCTTTGTAAGAACAGTTTGAGGAAGGTGGCCCTTTGCTGTTCCTGCATGACTGTGCCCCAGTGCACAAAGCAAGGTCCATAAAGATATGGTTGGGTGAATTTGGTGTGGAAGAATTTTTTTGCCCACACAGAGCCCTGACCTCAACCCCATCGATCACCTTTGGGATGGAGTACAAGAGCAATTGTGAGCCAGACCTTCACACCCGACATCAGTGCCTGACCTCACAAATGCTCTTCTGGATGAATGAGCAACCATTCCCACTGATACACTTCAAAATCTTGTGGAAAACCTTCCCAGAAAGATATAGCTGCAAAGGGGGGACAAACTCTATACTGATGCCAATGGATTTAGAATATGATGTCATAAAAGTTCCTGTAGGTGTTACGGCCAAGGCTCCCAATACTTTTGTCCATATACAGCATACTGTATATAAAATTTATGAATAGGAATAATTAAAAAATAATACCATATAATTCAAACTACCGTATTTTTACGCATATAATGCGCGCTATACTGTACGTGTTTTTACAAACCGTGCAACCCTCCCGTGCGGTATCTCCGTGTGTGCGTTATGCAAAATTTGTTTTACATGGTTGATGTCGTCTGTTAATATTTTAATGGAGATGAAAATGTCCTATCGCAACAAAACTAATGAAACGATTTGATCATGATTATGATTTATGTCATGTCATCATCGTCTATGCAATTTTTATTTTACATAATTCCTTTGTTCCCGGGCGCTATACGCGTGGGCACGTTATACACGTGTGCGCGTTATATGCGTAAAAATACGATAAATGTTTATGTGTAGGCAAAAATATGGCCAGCTCTAGCTATAGTCAAAATAGGCTATTGCTTCGGGTCCTTGAATTACTTGCTTTGTAGAGTAAGTGAAGTTTTCTTGGTGGGGGGGCCTCCCTAGTAAAACGCTACCTAGGGGCTTTAAAAAAAGTACATCTGGGCCTGCATGCAAGATTTGTTATTTAGGTAAGAATTTCAGCATTTAGGCTCAGTATCAGGCTCAGTTTCAAACTCAGTATCAGGCTCAGTGTCGGGTTCAGTGTCGGGTTCAATTTCAGGCTCTGTATCAGGCTCAGTTACAGGCTCAGTGTCGGGTTTAGTATCAGACTCAGTATCAGACTCAGTGTCAAGCTCAGTGTCAGGCATGCATGCAAGATTTGTTATTTAGGTAAGAATTTCAGCATTTAGGCTCAGTTTCAAGCTCAGTATCAGGCTCAGTGTCAGGCTCAGTGTCGGGTTCAGTGTCGGGTTCAATTTCAGGCTCTGCATCAGGCTCAGTTTCAGGCTCAGTGTCGGCTTCAGTATCAGTCTCAGTGTCAGGCTCAGTGTCAGGCTCAGTATCAGGCTCAGTGTCAGGTTCAGTTTCAGGCTCAGTCTCAGGCTCAGTGTCATCCTCAGTATCAGGCTCAGTGTCAGGCTCAGTGTCAGGTTCAGTTTCAGGCTCAGTGTCTATTGAGCACAGGTGAGGTGTGGCTTTCAGCAGTACCGCAGTCTTTTAAAAGGAGGTGACCGGAGACAAACAAAATTTTACCGTATGCAGCTCAACTTCGCTTACTGTGGAAGTGCTGAAACTCTCAAATTCACACAGAAACGATTATTCAAATATATTCTTACCAAAGTACAAAGGTTGGTTTTGTTTAGCCAGAGTAATAGCCCTGGTGTACTGCAGGATTCTGGAGCCTTGGGTTTTTGTCACATGGTGCCTTATTGCTGAGGACTTTTGTTGCTCACAGTAATTATGTGTGCAGCATATAGTTCATCACTGACATTATTGCATGCTTACTCTATACACAGATTCTTAGGTTTGATATGATTATTCTGACAGCTGGGGATTTGAACCCATGACCTAGACCTGGACATAGACATCGAGCCCAAAACCACTAAGCTACACCCTGCCCCCCAGTGCATGATGACCATAAAAAAGGAAGGAAGGAAAAAATTACTGTGGCAACAGGCTGGAATAATGTTGGGGGGGGGGTTGGAAAATGTGCATTAACACGCTGGTATTTTGTGAAAGCTGTGCTGAATCAAATCAAGGCTGGTTTGTTGTGTAAAACACAGCTCGTGCAACAAACAGCATACGTATATTTGCAATCAAAATTACACGCAACATATTTGAAAAGATTGTTTTTTTCAGCTTTTATTCTGAACTTTTAAACAGTGAAAATTAGAAAGTGAAATATTTTGGTCATGTTTTGCTGAAGGGATTGATTCTATATTCACTGTTTATAAACAGTGTATCACAGTCACATGAAACATTCATCCCTCTAGTTTTTTAAATGTCATATCACTTCATTATTATCATATTGGTATTTTACAGAGTATCACCGATGTCAAAAATCTTTCTAGTGAAATTACTGTAATTTCAATCTCTCCATTGCATGGGGGAGGAGGAAAATGCTCTTGAAACGTCAAAACAACATTGAGATAATTCTCTCAGGTTTGGAGACATGATTCTCTGAGCAGTAACTGGCCTTGTCGCTGGCCTGATGCCCCAAGCACTTCACTGCGATTAAGGGCCGATCACTCTGGGTGCCATCTTCCTCAGCAGTAATTGATGTGTTTAGCTCCTTTCCCGGGACACTGGAATCAGCCCACAGAGATCAGCAGTGCTCTTCTCAGCCTCTGACCTGTGGGTCTCTTTCACCTCTAAGCCATATGCAGGGGCACTCTCATGCACAGGTTTACCCGAACTGAAGGCCAGGGGCCTCCCTTAAAAAGGGATCTCAACTAGCTCTATTTAATCAAATTTTATATAAGGATTTGCCATTCATCCCATATTTGAAAAGTAAAATGTAATTTATGTCATATTTTCATGTCTGGGCCAATTCACTATACACTGGACTGATCCATCAATTAAAATGACCCCCCCACCCCCCTATCGCCAATCAGCAGTTTTTTTAATCATCGACACCATTGTAGAAAATAGGGGCCCTTCGATGACTCAGATAGGCCAGGGGCCACTGACCATGTCAATGTGCCTCTGGCTGTCAGCATTCACCAGTGAAAGGGACTGAATTCCCCTTGAACTGCAGGAAATCATTATATTCCTGCTCAAGTCAAAAGTTCATACAACCCCTGTATTTCCCGGGGGAGTAATAATTGCAGTCTGGGCCTCAGCTTTGGAGCTGGACGTCCGTTGGTGCAGATACCTAGCGGAAACAGCAACAGGCACTCTGAAGCGGAGCCAACAAGTAAAGGAACTACACCCTTCGTGCTGTGGGAAACGTAGGCTTAGATATCACAGCGTACCATAGGCATTGTCTCAGCAGGATGCGTCACATTCTCCTCCAATTCACTAATACCACATATATATAAAATTTAAAGAGGCAGAGAAAATACATATTTTATAGAATCTGACTGCTTCTAAAAATAGTGACAAGGAGCAAATAATGAATGAAAACATGGATCTATATCTAAACTAAAATTAGGATGATATAAGACTATAAGGTTACTAATTTCAGGGGCTCAGAAAAAGTCACCCGCAACTGGCCAAGAGCATTCAGAAAGAGCGTCACTGTCATATGGAGCCTGAAGAGGGCAGCACAGCGGCATCACAGTCCCAGGGCAGGGGGTTCGAATACCATCCCTGCTTTGTGTGTGGAGTTTGCACATTCTGCTGTGTTGTGCTGGTTTCCTCCAGCAATTCAAAGGTGTGCAGTTAGGTAGTGTGGAATTTATAAATTCCCCATAGGGTGTGTGTGTGTGTGTGTGTCTCTGCACCCTGCCCACTGTCTCCAGCACTCTCTGGAACAGTCCCCCCCACAATCCTGCAGTTGAAGGTTTGGAGACACTTTGGAGAAATTTTACCCATCAATGAAGACCCCATGACCTGGGGTCAAAATGCAGGTTGGTGAAAACCAAAAAAGCCTGCGTTCACAAAATTCTGGAAGCATTGCACCGATAATTACATACATACATATATGAATAGAGAACCCTTACTTATGAATAATACAGGAATCAATTTGTCACATTTATGATAGAGTACTTTAATTTTGGTTCTGTGGCCAGCAAAATGACTGTAATTTTTTCTCCTAACATTATGGGTCAGTAGATGGCATAATGGTTAAGGACATAGTCTCAAAAGGCAAGGGGGCAAGGAGTGACTACTGAAGCACCGGCTGTCATATCCCTGAGAGAGGTACCTTACCTGGATTCCTCCAGTAAAACGTCTCCCTGTAAAGTCATAACTATGATCAAATTCAGAATACTATCCTATTCCACTTTATTTGGGTCCAGGTCTCTTCTAATTATGTTTTTTGTGCCAGTTATTTTGATTTGCAGAGATACCTTGGAATGCAAACTTAATTCATTCCAGAAGGTCCAAAGTCTCTCGAAGTGGAGATGAGATAATCATGGCCAATCATTCTCATAATTCAAATTCCCAACAAGTACTAACAGATTTTCCATGTCTCCAGCAGCATGTTTAAAAATCCTGTTTCGAATCCGCATGTTAAAATATAGTACTAGTGTGCCAATTTATCTATGATGTCCACATGCAGGAAAGACCCAACAAGGTGTGTCTGCTGCTCTCTCCTTGAAACCTTCTACAGGAGAGCTCCCTCACCTGGTCCATCTATCAACCATGCCTTCCTGTACCTGATCATAGGTGGAGATCTGTGCAAGAGTGAGATGTTCAAGCAGAAGCCAGCACTCACTCACAATCTTCCTCGAATTTTGTACAGAAGACTATTTATTAAGAAAATTTTATCTAAAGTCCTGTGATCTTTGTTTTCCTGAGTCATAGATGGAATGTGATGGAATGTATCCATGGAAGTAATGTTTTTCAATTGAATAGTACAGAAATGTTAACAAAGAACAGATTTTTAATTATGATCAGAATGTAGCCACACCACACTACACACAGCTGTAAATGGCGACATACCCATAATAGTTATCATGTTTGCATGAGTTTGTACAATTAGAAATTATATCCTTATTGGCGCTTTTATAACAGGCATGAAACATTTTTCTCTTCCAGCTCTATTGTAAATTCATGGTGTATTAAAATAGCTAAGAAAGACAATTTGCTTTGTATAATGTAGGAATGAAATGGTTTTTTAATGTCCATGAGAACTTTATGATGAGGCAAGGATGTTATTTTAAATTTGCTGTGGATAATCTGAAGCAGAATTGCTTTTATTAACAAAGGGCAGTTTGGCATGGATATTTCCATTACACACATAACCATAATATACCAAACATGTACATTATACAATATACACATGTATATTCAAATACGTTCAGTGTAAGTTGTTTTAAATTATTCGAAAATTATTTAGTATTCTGGATCCTAACCACGACACTGGGAATTTATATAAGGCCATTCTGTTCAGAATCAAACCAGCACAGTCAAATTTAAAACTGTCTCAGTATCCAAGCTGTGCCAAGACATGGGGATGTTTTCTCTAACACAATATTCAGTTCTATATGTCGCTTAATAATAACCAAGCTGAGAGATGCATTTCTGCAGATGGAAACATTCACTTTGATGGGGTTCTTAAACTGTTATTTTAAAATACATTCCCTGTAGCAGTAGTATAACTAAAATAGTCATTTGCCAGAGGCAAACGATTGTGACCAAATAACCATGACCTGTGTTTCTTTATTTCCTTTGCATCTGACATTTTGTTCTGGTCTGTGTGACTGGCTCTCCATTGCAGTGATGCTGTGTGTCGTTTATTCACATCTAAAAACGTTGATGTTAGTTAGCATGAAGTACAGTTTGTTTGAGGTTGAGTTGAAAACAGGCTACTTTGGTGATGTTGGCACATGGCCATTAATCAGCAGAGCAGATGAACAGCTTGAAAGTGACACTTGGTTAGGTTGCAGCCGAAACAGATAAATTAATCTTTGGGGGAAGCAGCGTTACCTCTTCAGGAATGCTAATGAATATTTCCGACTGTAGCGCTGTTTGGGGATTCAATCAAATGGTAATTCAATGATTGCTATATCCCATCTGTATAATCACCATGAGGGAACTGTCAAGAGAGCACAGAGCCAAACAGTTTAAATACAGGTACAATAATCATTCTCATGGAATTGATTATGGCTTTATGCTTATTTTCATGCCTATTTTTTTTGGTTTGTGCCAAAAATGACCCTTTGGGAAAATGGTGCTGAAACCTACAAAGCTCTGAACTCCTACAAAACTCCAGTGAAATCAGAGAGCTTTGAAGATTTCTGGGTCCCTTTTTTCCTCCTCGCGTTAAGCCAGTAAGGATTATGCAGCACAGTTGTTGTAGTCTCCCCTACATAGCAAATCACCTTCAGTGACATTATATGTGAGTGTGCTTCAGACACATTGATGTTATTTTATGCCAAACCCATTGGGAGAGATTTGCAAATGGCCACTGATTTGGGCTTTAATTCTCCCATTTTAATTCCCCC
>JABFEB020000060.1:26210048-26224861 GCA_019775895.2 Stomatorhinus ivindoensis | reverse complement strand
CTGCAGGACGTCATCTACGACCGCGATTCGCTGCAGAGGCAGCTGAGCTCCGCCCTGCCTCAGGTAAGCCCCGCCCACATCACAGCCCTGTTATATTTCCCTACACTGTCAGCTACTGGAGTTGCTTCCTCCCCAACCGCTTTGGACTCCCTGGAGCTAGAGCATGTGCTGATTTTTTTGTCCCGGTCAAGTCTTTAAATTTTGCTTTGCTTATTTATAGGGCTTGCGGCCATTTAAATCCTTGCTAAACTCAATGTGTTAACTAAGAAGTCGATACGTTTCGGTTGTTAAACCACATTTTATTACAAAATGGTTACAGGAGCATAAAAAAAAATCTTTAGCTCTCCGCTTCAATCCCACCCAGAATAAATTAGACTTGAACTTTAAAAGTTACCCTCAGTATCTGCATCTAGGGCTAAGAATGAGTGAGTAAATAAATGATTATTTGAGAAAATGAACGCTGTTCATTTCACTATTCTTCTGTTTCACTATTGGTGTTAATGCACGCAGTGTGACATGGTCCCTAGTGTATGGGAACAGGAGTCAGAGGTCTGTTAGCATTGTGTTTGTGTTCAATTAAAGGGAAATGATTAATTAGGAGCTACCACACAGTGAAAGCCAGTGTACCCTGACCCTGTGTGGACTTGTCAGTCACATTCTAGAATATTCCAAACTGCAAGTCTGTTTTCTCATTTTGCCTTGATGCCTTGCTGCCTATCATGTTGCTGGATGATGTCATTAGCGGTGGGAAAAGGCAGGTCATGTGACCTCTTGAAAAAGCCACCATTCGGCCAATGTCCTTAATGACACGGCCGAGCAAGAAGACAGCGCTGAAGTAGCATCAGGACTGATGGAAGTCATTTTCTCAGTATTTCTCTGGAGTGCACGCTTGCCTTGGCGTGTATTAATCCATGGAACGATGGCAGATGTCTGTAAGACACTTTTACAGCTTTGTGGAGATAACTGAAGCCGGTTCCAGAATACCAGCCCTCACTATTCCTCTATCTAGGGGTTTTCTCCATGTAACCAAACAGATCGGAAGCAATTTTCACACCTATATGGTTCATCCATGTGATCGCTAGAGGAGTTGTCAGCAGTAGTGGGTGTTTTTCCATGGGTTTCACCGTTCTGTGCAAAGGCACCTTCATTAACATATGACCAACTGATTATTTTCCAGCACGCTATAAACAAAGTACTGTTTAATTTCTTCCATTGAATTTTGCATAGTCTAAGAAAAGCACCAGAATGTGCGCTAGTGTGTGTGTGTGTTGTGTATGTATAATTCTATCAATGGTGCAGTATTTCAATGCAGTTCCAGATTAGATGGCATGAGGCTCTTTGGTATTTGGTTTCATTTATGTATTTTTAGTATAATGTTCATCTGAGAATGTCCTGCTATGGCCTGATGTTCTGGTCCGGCTGTGCCCAGAACAGCCAGCCTCAGATTGCGGGTCGCGATCCAGAACCGTGTCAAGCAGTCATTCGGCTCCTCATCGGTGAGGTGAGTCACCCGTGTGGTGACAGTACAAGGGTGTGTCCCTCGTCATTTTTACAACAATGCCCCCCCCCCCCCTCTCTTTTATAGATGTTGTTCGTGCTGCGACTGTTCCGTTAATTAACGTGGCGACACCAATTAACCTGGGCGATATCGCTGCCGTGCGACTCCTCTCCGGGGCTGTAGCGGACCGTGACGGTGGCAAGCAGGAGTTTGTTCAGGCTGACGGAAGCTTCCGGGAGGTTTCTGCGGTGTCCACACACGTGGGAGTATGTGCCGAGCAATTAGTCTGAGGGCAACCATCAGTCTCTGTCTAGGTTTGTTAAAAAATTATACATTATTCTTCAGAATTAATCTCTAATGTGGTGCAGCAGTGTTCCGATTACAGCAGAGCTCCCATATATCATACATATCATAAAGTTTAATTTGTAAATTACACACAATACGACATCAGCAGCAATAACTAAACATAAAACAATTATAATAATATACTGTAATAAAAGTTATGTGAATCTGGTCTCTGTCTGTCTGTCTCTGTCCCTCAAATGACTGGTATTCTGACGTTTTCGTTTAACTCTCAACGAACAATAGGGTGACGTAAGCACAATAGGGCGGAAAGGCTATGCAGGGTGGCGCAGAATTTTAAAGTTATGTACCATTCATTTATGGAATATTCCACAGTACTTTTGGGCCACGGTGAACCGCCGGTAACTGAGACCGTAGCTGCCGAATAAGCAGCTGAATAAGTTCCACTGTAAGTAATTGTTTTAACAAGATGAGGAAAATCCACTTTTCGGACGTCACCATACTTGCTGTGACCGGTACTTATATTAAATTCGTGCTGTACGTCATGCTGATAATGTGGCCTATTTTAAGAAAGGTTGGATGACGCATCCATTCGACAAGGCGTGATATCATTGAAATGTCAGTCATTCAGGCCTTACGTTCGGGCACTTTACAATATTGGGACGCCCTCCTCTTGCTACTAGCTGTTCACACCTCACGCCATGGTCCTGGGGGAGCGTCACCTTCTACTTCTGTATAGCTGTACATGAATGGAATGGCAATGAAGTCAACTGACCTTGACAGTGAATAGAGAGAAAGGGCTTGGGTGTGGTTCCGAAATGAGTAGGGACCAAATCAGGCCCCGCCCCCTAAACGCAAACGGTACTACCGCCATGTCGGTAGGGACACGCCCCTACCACCCATACCCAAACCTACTCCCTTGCTAGACAGTATACCATTCTGTCAACACTGTGAAAATGGTCTTGTCCTCTTTAGAGAGTGGTAAAGTCCATAGCGGAGAGAGGAACCTGTGATTGGCGGAGCAGCTGCTCCAGATCGCCCAGCCTTCCCATCATGCCCTGCGGCTCCGTGTGACTCATCCGGGAGACTTGCGCTCGGAGCGCCTCCTCGCACTGTGACAGCCCGCCCCGGGAGCATGAGGCATGACTGCCTTTCCGTGCTTAAAAATAAAATCAAATGTATGTCTTGGCTCCGTTTTGTTGGAGACGTGGCCCAGGTGGGTGGTGTCGGGAAGCAGGGGCTCGTGCTGGGACCCCCCTTCGGCTCGCGTCCTTCCAGCACCGCACCGCTCTTCCTGCTCCGCTTGGGCTGTGGCCCATCGCAGCCAAGGCCGTCTTCGTTAGATGCCAGGCGCTGCTCGGTGAGGGACGGCCACCCGGTGCTTAGCCCCACCCATTAGCGCTCGCTCCTCCTGCCCATCCTCTTGCCGGTTTGTCGGGTCCTTTTTCCAGTCCGATACTTGATATCTCCTTCTTGTTTGTCTCAGGCGATGAATAGACAGTCTCATGGGGCCTTTTTGACCTTGAGCTGTATGGAGGACCCCGTCAGGCCCTCCTGGGCTGCAGCATGCTGCCATGCTGGTTGACTTCAGCACTGTGTATTCTTGGCGCTGAGCTTTTCCCCCTTCCCCGGCACTTGAATTAATGAGCTGCAGTCCTCAGCTGGACAGTGATGATTTACTGACTTACTGAAAGCTAACCTTCTGTTTACATCCGAGATATGTCCGTCTTCTCTGTCTTCTCTGTCTCTGAACGGCATGCGTATAGCATGATGAATCACCACCCGCTTTGCTGCATTGATGTGCAGTGTGGCTGGCACTGTGGCTCAGTGGATAGTGCTGGTGCCTCAATATACCCCTAGTGTGTGATTGTGTGGGTCAGCATGTACCCTGTGACGGACTGATGCCCCCTCCAGCGTGTACCCCTGCCTTGAACCCTGTAGCCTCCCTGCGACCCTGTATGTTTAGCTGTTTCCTTGAGTAGTTTAAAAATGTGAGATAAGCCCATTGACATGGATATCTTGAGTTGTTGAGGGGTAGTTTTGATGGAAGGGGAAAATTAAAATGACTTGCAGGGTATAAAATCACTGTCAGAGGGCTTTAAGTTTTAAGATGCGTTCTGCACGCTTATTGGATACTGGTTTCCTCCAACTGTACAGTGCCATGTCTAGTGTTTCCCAAACCAGTCTACAGGGATGGATGGAGTCACATTTCTGTGTTATTCTCCTTACGCCTGTAAGGTTTCTAGAGCTCCTGATTGCTTGGGTCCGTTGTTCTGAGAACTGGGATAAAACAAAAATATATGGATCCGTCCAGTTATTTTTGATCCCTCCCACAGGGGGGGTCAAGTTTGCCATCTCACACTGCCGCCCCAGACTCAACCCACAGCTTCTACCTTAAACACAGTGATTTTTTTCGCCAGACCTGAGCAAATATTGTGGCTTGTGAAGAACAAGCGTCTTGCTTGTTTTCCTTCCCCGGTAAACAGAGCACAAAGGCGAGATTGATAGAAGGAGCGTTATAGAGGGGGGAAGTCTCTCTGGTATTTTAATGTGTCCCAATGAAATTCATATAATCTAATACTTTAAAGAGTAACGCCTGTTTGTTAAGGGCATTAAGGAGCCTGTTAGCATGATCTGGTAGCGTTTAAGCAGGAAAAGGCCGTTTAAACCACGTATGCAGTACAAATAGAAATGAATTGCGAATGGACAATGAGTGTTCCCCTTTCACGGGCTTGCAGCTGGCTGTAATTAAGGGTTGCATTTGTAACTTTGGAATTCTTTAAAGGGTCTATAAATAGTTCCGGATGTCACATCCTCTCTGTGTCAAATGGTATGTTCTGTTCGAAGGCTGACAAGGAGAACTGACAAGCTGGAGCCTCAGTAGCTAAGTGTCTGCCATTTAGAACATCTCCTGTAAGGAAAGGGCAGCTCATTGACAGTGGTTTTCATTCTCGCCAGTGGAAAGCCTCTTTTTCAGTCTGCAGTGAATGTGTGTGTGTGCGTGTGGTCCAGATATACCTTACATGTGGGGACCAAATATTGCCACAACATGATAAAAAAATCTTGACATTGTGGGAAGGATAACCTCAATTTTATAAAAAATCTGTGACAATTAAAAAATTAAAAGTGCCAAAAAGTCTTGTATTTTGTTTGGTTACTTATGGTTAAGATTGTTGGGATTAGGCTTGTGTTCTTACAAATGAATGGACGGTCCTCACAAAAATATGAGTAGAGGTGTGTGTGTGTGTGTGTGTGTGCGTTTAGGGGCTTTCTGCTGTGTTCTGGTTACTCCCACTTGTCACAGACCTCCATACCTGTTCAGTCAGCCTCTGAATACTTCTCGTACTCATTCCTCCCACCTTCCTGGTTCACCCTTGACCAGGTGGCCAGTAAAATCCAGAAAGAAATGAGAGGAGACCATCAGCCCTATTGATAGAGTCATGTGACTCCTGTTCCTGAGTCATGTGACTGCTGTGTCTGAGTCGTGTGATCTGCTGCTCCCT
This sequence comes from Stomatorhinus ivindoensis, assembly GCA_019775895.2. NCBI lineage: Eukaryota > Metazoa > Chordata > Actinopteri > Osteoglossiformes > Mormyridae > Stomatorhinus > Stomatorhinus ivindoensis. The sequence continues at coordinate 26,219,557 of JABFEB020000060.1, read as the reverse complement.
GGTAAAATGCCGTTTAGTGTCATCTTTAACCAGACAGGATTATGCCCCTCTTATCACTTCTTTTCTATAGTCTTTGTGAAAACAGTGCACATGGTTTTGTGATGTGTAAATGTCACCTTATCTCAGCCTGTAAGCTTTGGATCTTACTGACTGCGTTAGAGCCTTGGGGTTCTTATCTTTTATTTTTTAAACACAGTGGAGTTGAAGATGCCTATAGAAGCACGATTGAGGTCTCTCAGATCTCCTCTGGGATGAGCGGATCTCCTCTGGGATGAGAAGATCTCCTCCGGGACATCCCAAAACTGCTCTGGGACGATCATAAAACCAGCCGATGACCAGCATTTCTCTTGAAGTGTCCCAAAGACTTACTCTGCATTGGGGATTTTCTGGCCTTCTGTATGTAAATGGGCTCATTTGGCATAGTAGTTGAAGAATCTTCAAGCAGGCTGCGGACAACGTCCGTCGTAGTGGTCGCCCATAAATTTCCTAAGTGGCACAGCTTGGTTCCGATGACTTCAGTATGACTTCAGTATTTCCGATTCTTCTGGCTGATAAACTGTAGCATGATTTTTAAGAGTTCGGGATGCTCAGTCCGTTATGCAGGCGGTAGGCAGACTGTTCGCCGGTGAGTGTTTACTTCTTCTGCTATTTATTCCTCATTTATTTATTTCGACTGGTGCCCCTCTTCCTGGGTAGTGATAATTACAGGTTGGCTGCAGAATGCCCACCCGTTGTTGCCACAGCTGCCTTTTCTCCTCTGAGAGGCAGGTTCCTCCCTCCATAGCCTCAGAATATTGAGCCCTGTGAGAAGATGCTCTGGAGGGAAGAGCAGGCACACGGACATTGGGGAGGTGGGTCAGAAACACCCGAGATTCAACCACATGGAAGGACACAACAACTGGAAATGTACCATTAGCTGGTGTTAGTCATAATTAGCTGAGTCAGTATTGCATCACTGACCAATGTAGCATTTATGGGATTCTCTTAAAGGGTATTCTGAATGACGGATACACGCACGTGTTTTCTGGACTTTGCCAAATTTAAATGATCAGCCGTTCAAGTCTAGATGCTGTTAACCAAGATAATGAGGCACTTTCAGCATCCGATAATCGGATTGCGTCCAGACCCGGTTATTTCCGTGTAACAGTAGGTCATTCTCAGCCCTTGCTCTTTCCCAGTTCAGAATCACTGCACAGAAGTGTTAAATCGGTCCAGCCTGGCGTAATAACGAGTTTAGTGAAGTGTGTGCGCTCAGATAGACTGAAAACCAGCATACTATGCAGACCCATTCCACTAGGGCTGGAGATGCAAGCCATGTGAATCTCTCACCAGAGGTGATGGTATCGGGGCTGCACAAGGAGCCTTTCTGCCAGTGCGTCATGTGATTGGGCCACCCCATACAGATGTGATTGTTCCTGCAGGGTCATGTGACTCCGTGCCTCACAACCCGCTCTGCCCTGTGTGCCTGTTTGCCTTTTCCAGGGTGACTCTGCTGAAGATGATCCTCATGTGAGCTGCGTTTGGAGATTTAGTTCAGGTGATACCACTTTTACGTAAATCTGCTCCCCGTCAAGGATTCTTCACATTTTCTTTCCTTAAATGTCGTTTCTAGCTAATTTTCTGATTCTGTAGGCCCAGACTTGTAAGTTTGGGAAGCATAATTTTATGCATCACATCATTTTACTGGATCCTGTGCTTAAAACAAGGCTTGTCAGCCCTTAATTGCTCTGCCTTACTTAATTTAATCTGGATAAATGTCTGAAGTATGTAGCTTGACAGCAGCATTCAGCTGAAACCGCTTGGGTACAGGTTTGGGAATCACCGAAGCTGTTGAGCGTGACTCTTGTCAGCAAGCCGAACGCGCTGCCTTTACGCAATGAGCTTCATGCAGCTGTTCTCTGTCTCTCATCTTATCATTTCTGACAGCTCTGTGCTACATTTCGCCAGGTTGACTAACTGGAGACAATGCTTGTGACAGACTTTACAAGCGTTTGTCACTGGGAGCCAGCCTTACTTTATGCTTCTTAAACCACCTATCCTGGTCAGGATCCCAGGTGGGCCTGGAGGCTATATCTATATTCCGGATGGAACGCACAAAAAGGGAGCTGGGAACAGTGGCCAGTCACTCAGCCAGTTAAGGCATGTAGCGTCCCTGGGAGAAAGCAAACACACTAGAGATAAAGGTGCTGCAAGACAGAGGAGGGAATAGGATGGCCAGTGACACCTGCTGGCCAAACGGGAACAAAACACGTAGGACAGGACCAGATGAGCACTGATCCTGATGGTACCATTATGAGACACCAGGTATCCTGACTGCAGGATACCTGGTGTGCCAAGGTGGATAGTTCAGGTCCAGCAGCTAAAAATCCAGACCCAGATTTTGTTTCAGCCAACTAGTTGAGTCCCCCGAGACTGCTTCTCCTTATGCTCAGCTGGTCCACCTCTGAGTTGGGGACCCAATATGATATGCTTTCTTGGGGCCCAAAATGTAACATCATTATACTTAGCAGATTTTTTTTTTCACCAGTGATCCAGGTGATTTCTACCGGTGATCCCCACACTCAGTCCTGGGGACACATAAAAATTATGCTTATGTTTCGTTTGATGTACTCAGGTTCCTCCTGTGTGTTTATGTGTGTGTGTGTGAGTGTGTGTGACAGTGTGCATGTGTGTGCCCTTCAATGGACTGTCACTCCACTTACCTGTCTCCTGGATTTACGATGCACTCTTCCTAGGAATATATTCTCAATCATTGTGGTACAATTTGGATGACTGATCATTGATGTTTGGCAGTCCAACATCTGTTTTTATGATTCCTTAAATAAAGAAATCACATTCCAGTTACATGACAAATAAGCCGGGCTTCTTGTACTCATTTAGTAATTCATACATTTATTTATCTATCAGACACTTTCATCTAAAGCGAGGCAGATAATCCACTGCAAGCATATGGAGTGCTGCTAGCCTGAGCGTCCAGTGAATGAGCAGCAACAACTGCATGTTGGAGCAAGAGCCGCAAAATACATTACAAAACGCTGTAAGAGCCCAACTTCAGAAACGCCATTCACATCACGAAGAGTAGGAACCCTTTGGTTCCATTGGTTATGGCAACTTTCTGTGAACGTTATAGGTGCCATGACATATGATAACGTTGCATATATTTTACTATTTAGTTTAAAAGCTATTGCTGATTTTTCTTTTCGCTTTAGTAGTTTTCTGAGTCCATAAAAAGGGACAAGATACAGGATTGAAATGATACACATTGCATCTTTTTAGAAGAGTCTTTCTGATTCCAGGGAAACATCTCTAAGTACAAAGCAGAACTTGTCAGTTCTGGCCTCCTTTAGAGGGTGGAACCCTCCCTCCCAGAGACTCGGAGCAGCACAGTGGGATGACGCAGAGTCTCTTGGCTGTAAGCTCTAGTTCTTGTAAGTAGGTCGCAGCCAACCCCCCCAACCCGCCTCCCCCCAATGTAGAGAACCGCATCCCAAACAATGATCCACCTCACTCTGTGCTCCACACAGTTTAGGACCCGGTACGGCCAGAAGCTGGAAGGATACTCCCACCCGAGGATGATCCGGAGATATCACAGTGCCACGATGCATCTTTGGCAGACAGACTCACTTGAATTTGGTTGTGGTTCCTCTGCCTGGGACGGTGAGACTGGAAGCTGACTTGCGGTACCAGTCAAAAGTTTGAGTAGATGTGCTGTTACCTTGTTGATCTGGCCCTTCTCAGCTCTTCAGGAATTCCCAGAGATATAGCATGCTTGTTTTTTATACCTTTCTGTCCAGTTTTCACATAGAAGGTCTATGGGTGTGGAGACCCAGGTCAGGTGATTATTTATCCTTCATGTTCCTCCTTCCGTAACTCTTACACAGATTTTGAAGTGTTCGCTAGTTTGTTATCCTGGTGAAGAATGGACTGCCCATTCAGCTGTAGTCCAGATAGAATGGCATGCCTTTGATATGCTCTTTGATAATTCCATGGATTTGGTTAAGATCGCCAACTCTGTCGTTAGAAACGTGACACAAGATTATGCTCTACATGGTGGTTGGAGACAAATATTCAAATTTTGACACATTAGTCCATTTGATCGACTTACCTACCTATCAACAGGAAAGCACAAATATAAGCCTGTGTATTGGGACTTTTAACAAACTACTTTTAACAAACTTTGAAGTGCAGGCTTTGAGAGTGATGTCACTTAAAGCATCGATTCGTCTGCAGCCTCACTATGAATGCCTGTGGGTTAGAGCTCAAAATCAGATGTGAAGTTACTTGGAGGATTTCAGCCTTGTTCAGTCCTAATTTAATAAGCTAGTTCACATTTTTGTAGTTAAATCCATGTTCTTCTGGAACACTCTACTCTGTAATGCTCTTGGACCTCTTTTACAATGTCAATAACAATTAAAGTATTTAATTTAATGTCAGTTGTATCACAGACCTTCATCTTCTGTAGTTTTCAGGTGCTTTTGTAGAAATTCTTTTATTCTTTTCTTGAAGAAATTGCTTTAGATTGTTGACATTTGACTACATTGCAGTGGTTGTCCAGCAAACAAATTCCGTAGCTATACAGTACGTAGCTTAATTTACTTAATATATTTTTCCAAAAACTAAATGTATTTCATCTGAATGTTACTGGCTGACAGTCGGTGTAACTTGTACTGGCTGACTGAAACAGTTTCTTGGGTTTCCTTGGGTAACCTCAACAGAGTTCTGGAAAAATTCACCCAAAGGTACTTTCGAACTATGCTTTAAATATATGCCCACAGTTGGAATCAAACCCTGCATAAATTAAGTTGAAGGTGGAGTGAGACAGAAGAAGTGAGGGGGTGTGTGTAGCAGGGAAGACACCAGAAGGAGCAGCACACTCAGTCACCAGTAAAGTACAGCGGTGTAAATCATGCCAGCAGGGGCAGCTGTAGGCCGACTGCTTCACTGTGGGTGAACTTAGGGCTGTGCCGCTATGTGATAAACCCTGTCAAATTGCAGCCATATTTTTGAGACCCCCTCTGCTCTTCCTCCTCCTTTGCATGCAAGATAGTCATAAATCGACCCCCAGCTGGTGTCAAATAGGCTGAAGGGGGCTGTGTACTTTAAGAACCTTGGCTTAAAGTCTGATAGGTTGAGGGTTCAATATCAAGGAGGTTAAAGACCTTACAGAAGGATCGTGTCTGACATGGTTGATTTATCCAGGCAGTTAACATGGCTTGTCTTCAGATGCACAACATCACAACCCCAGCTGATATTTTAGGAAACCTGGACCAGAAAAGTAAACCAAAAGAATTAAATTAACCCTCCATTTCAATATCTTGGGATAGGACACAGTGCAAGGCAGTGTTACACTTTTTTTCCAAAATATTGCATTCACGTTGAACAGCTATTTAAAATGTAAACTTGGATGACTCTAGAGTGCAGTGTAGAACATATATGACCACTTCTGTGCATAAGACATCACAGAGGTCATAACATAACACCATAATAGGGAGCAATCAGATGTCTTGGTCCCGCCGTCTCTAGTTGCTTTGACCCACCTCCTCTACAATCTGATTGGTTATCTCTCTGAACCAGTCATTTTTAGTTCTGCCCTCAGAACATTTTTGTGTAAGTAAAACTCCCACAAGTGTTTGTTTCCCTCTGTAGTATCTCCTCTTCGTTGATCTTGGTGTGACAGTGCTAGATGTCTAGACTGTCCGCACTTCCCGCTCTCTGCTAAAATTGACGCAGTGGTTTTCCTTTCCAAGTCTTCCTTTCACAGATTTTCTGCAACTGATTGTTGAGTAACTATCAGATCTTTTTTTTTGCTGAATGCCTTTTAAACGTCTTGTGGGACAGAGAGGGTGATGAGTAGGAAAGTTTCAATTAATGTAGCAAGCTACCGAGTTTGTGTGTCAAAACTAAAAGGTTATAAGATGAAACTCCCAGAAGGGGAAAAGTGATGTGGATTCTGTCAGGTACTTCCCTCTTCTCTTGCTAGATCCCGCTTTTACTCATACATGGCCCATGAAGTGAAAAGGGAGATGTGTAACATTCATTCTGTTCCTGGGATACTAACTTTTGCTAATGGACACTTTGGAGTGTGTTACAGTGCAGCACAAATTCATTCATAAAGTGCTTTTATTTGTATCATTAAATATTTATGCCAATTTTTTTGCCACGCAGGACCAAAGCAATTTGTCACTGTGAAGCATAAGGGAGGAGATCAGAAAGCAGAGTCATTTGTCTTTAATGCTCTTTGCCTTCTGTGTGGGTTTTGGTCAAATTCCACATCTCATCTTGACCAATTCCCCAATCTTTACTGCGGTAGGCGGGCTCCCCTCTTATAGAGGAATTTCAGGATGGATAGACTGTTTCACAGACTCGAAAAGCCAGGTAGAAAGACCATGCAATGAAAGAAGAAACTTCAAAGCAAATTTGAAGTTGTTTTGAAAGTGATCATTTGGGCTAGGAATCCTTTTATGGACAGATTTGTTAGCTAATGGGGAATTTTTTTTGTTATAATATGTTACAGTTTAAAACCTTGGTTTTCCTTATTGATATTTATTGTTTGTTTGGTAAATGATCTTTTAATTATCAGAAAGCATAAATTGGCATTCCATAAGTTTTCTAATTTTAGAAAAAGAATTTACATTTCTGGACCATAGGTTTCGCTTTGCTGGCTCCGGCAGCCGGCTTTTTAATTAAAAAATCCCATGTATTAATTATACTCCTTATACCACTGAATACTATGCTCATCCTGATACTTAGAACTCAAATTCTTGCAGGAAATGTCGCTGTTTGCTGTTTGTTTTTCCACATACGTCAATCCATCTATCTTCTGTAGCTGCTTATCTAATACTGGGTTTTCGCAGATCCCAGAACCTCTCTGGAGGTACAGGGTTTGAGGCAGGAAGCATCATGGATGGGATGCTAGTTGCTCAATATATAGCTCACTCTTGTTGTAATTTCAGTACTGTAAAGCTATTATTGTGGGGACCTTCTGCTGTATTTTCTGACTGAGTAGACATGCAGGTTTGGTCCTGAGCATTACATCAGCGCTGCCCTTATCATCTGGTTCCAGTGACATCTAATAGCTTGCCCCAGGTAGCATGCGATGCACCATCTGCTTTTAGCTGTCCTGTCACGGTGGGTGTCTCTCCCTGGCGGGGGTGTCCATGGGAGACGTTGTAAACGGCATACGCAGAGTGGGGGCACAGCGCCGACGCTCCCCCAGCTCTCCCTCTGGTCTCTGCTCGACACTCCCCTCATCTAACCTGTTAAAGTGGGAGTCCGCTCTCAGGGGACGGCCAGCTAGTGCGCAAGAGGGTCCGCTGGGCCCCCGTGGTGAAGGACCCTGTCTTTTCAGTCCTGATTAGGGGCGGGTCGGCCTAACATTGCAGCAAAGAGAGAACCAAGCACAGCCACTGTGAAAGAAGGGCTGTGGGGAAATATCCCAGTACGATGGAAACCTGTAAAACATAATATCGCACCATTCAGATGATGATGGCAGATGGACAGATAGATAGAAAGACAGACAGACAGGCAGACATCGACAAACAGAAATGGATGGATATATAGATAGCAGACAGACATAAATGGACAAATGGAAAGTCCATGTTATCTGTGAATTAAAGTTACACTGTGAGGTGTTCCTGTCTGTCCCTACATTAATTAATCAGCAGCAGATGTGCAGGATGCATATGGTGGCAGCCGAAGCATGGGGAATGACGTTGGCGATCTGGACAGTTATGCCAGTGCCTGGATGTGAGCGATACGCCACCCTGCCCGGACTCCACACGCCTGGCTCCCTTCCGCGTCTTACCCAGCATCTTATCCAAAATGCTAATTTAATAGATTCCAGAATCGCCGAGCCTGTGGGTGACACATCTCACTTGGAGGAAGACGCGAGGAAGGAAGACAGCGGAAAGGAAATTGCAGAAAGCAAGACTGATGGCTGTCCCAGTGGCACTTCTGTGGGTGACTGGGACACAGCTGCCTGTCATTTACTCGCATAGAAACAAAGGGGTTTCCTTTGTGTGTGATGACAAGTTTTACATGCAAAAATTCATCCACACATTTATGAACATTTGGTTTTGAAGATCAATAAGTCAAGGCAGCTGTAGTTGGATGGTTTTACGTGCGTGGAGATTGCATGGTGTCATCGTGGGGTTACCCCACTTTCCAAAACATGCTAAAGTGAACTGGAGTTACCAGGTGTGAATGGTGTGTGTGTCCTGTGATGGGTTGGTGTCCCATCCTGGGTTATTCCCTGCTTTGTGTCCATAGCCTCCAGGATAGGTTCTGTACCCCTATGCCCCTGCATAGAACAAGCAGATATAGAAAATGGATGGATGGATGGAATAGTCTCCTAAAAATCATGCATGATCAGTGGAGGCTGTGCATTTAGTCATGGTGTATCAGAGACATGAATCAGTCGTCTATAGGGAGAGCAGTGGCCACATTTGGAGGGAGCCAGCCTGTGTTTTGTTTCATGTAATGAAGACCTGACTCCTCCACAGATCCTGTGAGTGATGGCTAGGGATGACTTGGGAGCCCCTGGGCTTGGCATGTTTTTTGCTGAAGACACTATCCTGACATCCTGGGGTTGCATGTGCAGGAGAAAGAGTGCGGTGATCCTTTGATCACTGCCTGACCGATGTCACCAAGGGCAGAGTAGCGGTGCATGTTGCTTTAAAGACTGTGGAATTTTGTGAGTGTCTGAATGTAAGTTGACTGTAGCTGTAGGACTGATCCTGGGTTAACTGTGAACCTCTGGCCGTTATTGCTGGCTCCCTCTAATGGCCATTATTGGAATTGTCTCCACAGGCTCAGTTAGCTGCTGTGGAGGACGATGTTCTTGGGATGGGAGGCAGCTTGTTCGCAGGTGGTATAACATTTTTTCCTGAAAGTAAATATACAATGGAGTTGTTCTTAGGGCCATCTGCTGCTAGTCTGACTGTCCAGTGCTGAACGTCACAGCATCCGGTTTGTGTTCCTGGAAGGTCTAACCTCAAACCCAGGGTCCAAGCACATTTGCACGTTCCCACTGCCAGAAAGTTTTCATTCGAGGCGGCGTTTGTCTACTTGAATTTACATAAAATTTCACACATGTAAGTAATGTATTTGCTGTTTTCTGCTAGTTTTGGTGTATGTTGTGTAACTTGAGGATATGATTACTTGATAAAGCCTTAGATATAGGTATAGGCATAGGCATAGGTATAGACATAGGCATAGGCATAGGTATAGGTATAGGTACAGCCTTTGTGGGCTTGTTTGTACCTGTTTGTGCTACAGGGTCAGACATTTGGTAAAAATTTCTTACTACTGCAGATTTTTCTTATAGACACTTTATATTGAATCTAGGGCTAAAAATGCAAAAAGAAATATATTATTTAGGCTTTTAAATGATTTTTTCTGTAGGTGGTGTTATAGTGTCTTGTTGTGGCTTATCGCATACAGCACATGGTATCGTCACATAGCACTGCTTCGGGCACATTCTATAGATATATTTAGGTATATTTTGGTTT
>JABFEB020000060.1:26195571-26206581 GCA_019775895.2 Stomatorhinus ivindoensis | reverse complement strand
TATGTAGGATGATGTGACACTGTGGTGTTATGTAGGATGATGTGACACTGTGGTGTTATGTAGGATGATGTGATGCTGCACGGTGTTATGTAGGATGATGTGACGCTATACAGCATTATGTAGGATAATGTGACGCTATACAGCATTATGTAGGATAATGTGACACTGCGGTGTTATGCAGGATGATGTGATGCTGCACGGTGTTATGTAGGATGATGTGACACTGTGGTGTTATGTAGGATGATGTGACACTGTGGTGTTATGTAGGATGATGTGATGCTACACGGTGTTATGTAGGATGATGTGACACTGTGGTGTTATGTAGGATGATGTGATGCTGCACGGTGTTATGCAGGATGATGTGACACTGCGGTGTTATGTAGGATGATGTGACACTGTGGTGTTATGTAGGATGATGTGATGCTGCACGGTGTAATGTAGGATGATGTGACACTGTGGTGTTATGTAGGATGTTGATAATGACTTTGGAGGTAATGTTGCTAAAGGGAGGAAGCCTTTGCAAAACAAGGGCTGTTTGCTACCCTCTCTTGTCATGCATAAAATATAAAATTCAAATTTGTCCTATAAAAGTACCTGTTTTGTACAAAATTCTATTCCATTTATCACAAGCAAAAAAAAATCTAGAACATCTTTTCCCAGTCACTGAGAGACACCAGGCTCTTCAAACACGCATGAGAATAATTAGAGATTTGTGCTACTTTTCACATCACTCCACTTGTCAAAAAATGTCGCTTTTATTTAGCCATGACTGGAATTTCAGTACTGAGCCTTTCTCAGTGATGATTTCATTTCTGCGATGTATAAAAAGGACCACACGTGTTTTTTCGATCCTTCCAACTTGGTCAAACTTATAACATTCATTATTAGTTTCATTAAATGATTAATTAAAGTGGGAAACATTTAATATTACTTCTGTGACGGTCAGAGCACTTTTAATAGATGGTAAAAAGTCAGTATGAACAGTCTATTTTAATATTTGGTCTTGTATTTAAAAATGCATGTGACGGTAATTAACATATGTGAATAAATGAGAGAGTAATGAATGCGAGTTGATTAGTGTACCGCAAAGTAAATCTCTAAAATGTATAAATCTGGTACTAAAGTGAGCCTCTTTTGTTTTCCACAGAAATTGTGGAAACGACAGGGCATCTGTATTGTAAAGATAGCACATTTAAAATTGAATTTGCAAATGATATGCAAAATGTTATTTTTTTCCTGCAGGTTAGACTGAATAGTGCCTACTTAGGATCTTGTTATTAGGATCATGTGCGATTTTTACATTAAACATGCAAATCAGTTTCATTTTGAGTGCCCCTTCATGTGTGTGTGTGTGTGTGATCTTTATATTACATTTTGGGACCAAATGTCCCCATAATGTGACAGAAACTTATTATTTTTTGTCAGTTCCCTCAAGGGGAAACTCAATTTTAAATCTGATTGCGATCATAAAACTAAAAATACCAAAGTCTTGTATTTTGGTTACTTATGGTTAAGGTTAGGGATGGGCGGAGGTTAAGGGTGTCGTGATTGGGATTAGGGTTTTTCCCATAGAAATGAATGGACGGTCCCCATTTAGATAGGAAGACCAACTTGTGTGTGTGTGTGTGTGTGTGTGTGTGATCATCACACCGTTTGTGATACTGTGTTATGATCATCTTAGAAGATGTATGGGAATCTTCATGAGAACTGCCATGAATTGATGGTTGAGAGTCATCACTTGAGAGACCCTATCACAGTGAGGAAGATTAGAATGTCTGAATTCAAATAATTTTGTGAATTTGCTGACACCAGGCCTTTGCTAACTTCATAAATAATGTCAGCCAGTGTTCGAGTTTTGGACCACATGGTACCCAATAAGTCTTTTAATCACAGACGAACCTGTCAGGCCACTTTACATTTCTCTGAGAGTCAGACAAGGCCCAGATATCTCTAAGTCTACAGCAGACCTATTAGGTCTGAAGGTCCTGGGGTCTCAGGAACTCTCTGTTCAAATTAAGGTCTTTTTTTGATCTGCGGCAGAGTGTACTGAAGTGTGTCATGCCGAAGACCCATAACCCGAGGTCATTTCCTGTTACAGGAGGGGCCTTCCTAGGTGCCTGATCCAAAGTTCTCCTGTGAAATTCAGGAGGAAAAACGCAATACTTTCACCAAGTGACTGCAGAAAACCTTCATGTGCAGTTCATTTTTGGCAATAAACAATCGCAAAGGTGTATTCGCTATACAGCTGATTTGCTGATTGAGGGTTAATTATAAGAATATACCTCAGATATATATGCTCAAACATTAAAATAAGTCATTTGTCTTGAATATGTCACTCCCACCCCCAGCATGAATTCAAAGCAGTAACATAAAATTCCCTGTTAAACCCATCATCACAATCAAAGAAAGTGGTGTGCGAATGTGTTTATCGAAGTGAAGACCTACAAGTAGAGACGTTGGTTTCTCCTTTTCGATGTAATGGGACTGGTTTCACTTGAGTAATGTCGGTTCCTACAGAGTTATCCTACTAGATACAACATACAGTGCTCCAGATACAGATCTTCTGCGTGCAGGTGTATCTCTGTCTAGCCTGTTAAAAAATCGGTCTGGTGCAGCTGATGAAATAAGCGAAATATCAAAGGATGATCGAATAAGATGGAACTCTGGAGCCGTATGCCAGGTCTCTAACTTGGTTATATTGTCCTTTATTTGTTTTTAAGTAGTTTTAGTGAAAACTTTGACTTTTATTCCTTCCCCCCCCCACAGAATAGGTTGTTGAGGCAGGAGGCATTTGTCATGAGACTGGAGGCGGTAATGAGACTTTTATATAAGGTTGTTCATCCCCTGGCTCCATGCAGATTTATGACTCTGAACTGGCAGCTGAAGTTAAACCAATCAGGCCTTTTCGGAAGAGCAGCTGGATTGGGGATAGCTGGAATGGAGGTAGATGTTTGTAGGAAGTTCACAAGATGTTTGGCTCTTTATTTTAGCTGTGTGAGTGTTTCTTTTACCCGGCAAATACATGGATATTATGAGAGATGTATTTTTCATGAAACCTATCTGACAACACAATCTTGCTTTATATTTGGCTTGTCATAACGACGTATAGAACAGTTAACGGTAATTGTGAATGGTTTAGTGTCCATTGCGATTTGTTGAACGACTACTTGCTGTTCATGTGCCCCCCGCCTTGGGCTCCAGATGCAACACCCAGCAACCAATGAGTGTGGCCCAGGTCGCTATGGAGCCATCTCCATCTCTCGGACAGCTGGCTGGACTTTGCCTTGCGTCTTGTTCAGTGGAGCTGTCCAAGGTGCTGAACCCTGTATTTTCTAGATACAGCCACATGAAGCTTCATGAACCATTTTCTGTATTTCTGACTTCGCTCTTGGTTTGGTTTGGGGCATGAATTGAGCCCTTTTTTGAAAAGAGAGCACCATCTAGCACCAGCAAATGGTTCATGGAGTTTCATTTGGCCGTCACTAGTTACCCTGACTAAGAACATCCGACTTACAGATTCATACTTACAAACTAACTGTCATAAAGCCTACTTTATGACACTCATGAAAACATTGCACAGCTTCAGCGATTCATTGGCTTGTGTTACAGTGCAAAACTGTATTATTACTTTTCTGACATACCTACAAATCTGACTTAAAGACATACTTAGGGAACGGTCCTCGTTCGGAACCTGAAGACTGCCTGTACTTGTCCTTAGTAGCAAAAGTAGCCCTTTGCAACATTACAACCTTCGAGCTTCTGAGTACTGAGCACAGTATCCAGGCAGGTATAAGCCTCCTGCTCTAGTAGGCTCCTTCTAACCAGCATCACTGGCTCCCTGTTGGAACATTCTGTGTATTTTAATGTATTATTCAACACTTTAATTAATTAGGCGCTGATTGTCGTGTGCTGCAGTTATCGGCTGCACTACAAGATTGTGCTCTACAGGAAGGAAACCTGCTAGCTAGCGAAAGCGCCTCACCTATTGCATTGGCTGTCCGACTGGCACCTTTTATTTTGCAGCTTTTGACAGTTGTGGTGCATCTTACTGAAAAGAAACAAACACTGTTGTCTTCGTATGGAGGTCTGCTTTGTTTGCTCTTCAACAAAACAATGCTTAAGTCTCATAAATACTTGGATTAGTCACATACTTTAGGTGTGCGTGACTAACATACTAAGAAACTTGAGCAGGGTTCATTCTATGATTTCTTAGGTCCAGGGCATAAGAGGTGCCATAATTCATACAGATGGGCCAATCATATCATTAGCTAATAAGTTTTGAATTGGTGACTGGCTGGCAGAGGCGGCACTCCAGGAACCAATCAGCTCTCATGTGGGGGCAGTGCCGCTGTGGCTCCGCCCCTTTACATGCCCCTGGATCATGGGTAGCTTGAAGTAGGATTGAGCAATATGAGTATAAGATGGAAGGAATATACAAACACAGTCACTAGATATGCTACAATGTTTTCCCACTCCAGTATAAACCAGCAGTCTCAGTCAATTTACATAACCTAATGAATCTCCTCTTAGTCTGCTTAATTTCCACAGCTTTAATACTCTGTGTTAAACCTTTAAAAGTGTTTTCGTGCAGGTATGTGGCAAGGGATTTATATTTCTTAAAAAAACATATAATTATCAAATGTAACATAGTACACGCATTTCCTCATAAAAAACCACTTCCACGCTCAATTTTGCGGACAATTTTCATTTAGTCACAAATCATCACTGTTTTCCCTGAAGATCTGAAGATGTCTTGGAACAGCCTGAGAACAGTGATGTGTTGCATGTTTTGAAAGAGTTTAATGGACACGACCCACCATAAACCAGCCTTACCTGTCAGGAGGGAATTAAACCTCTGTGTCCTAAGCTGCTTGGAGTTCCCTGCTAATCTCTCTCGAGGTGTTTAATCATTGGGGAACTGTGTATGGGTCCTCCCAACAGTGACAAAAATCACACTTGTCAGATCTTCACTTATTTATTTTTTAACGTGCCTACGCATATGTGAGGCCTCCTTGTTTCCGGCCAGATTGTGAGAATGCCTGCTGTATTTCTTGGAAAAGCTAGAGAAATATGCCCAGAGACATGGCGAGTGGACAAAATCAGTGATGCCACCGAGAAGCTTAAAGACTCGGATAGAAACCAAACTGGGGTCAGCACTGACTTGACAGCACAATAATAATGAATAAGCCATTTTGGGACCCTGGATATGAAGCCTCATGATATTAGAGCTAATTCACTATCAATCACAAACAAGACGGTCAGTGTTGATCTTGTTCAAAATTTTGAGCCAGACATTCAGCTAAGTGGCTGTAACTTACTGGCCCTGGTGATGAATTTCAAAAGACATGCATCAGTCGAGATCTCGCTCTCTGTCTTTCCTTCTTAGGATAGACGAAGTGTGTTACCATGGCGCAGTGTGTGGCTCAGTGGGCTAAGCCTGTGTGCTTGTAACCCCAAAGGTCGCCGTTTCAAACTCAGCTTCAGCCTGTCTGTGGGTCCTTGAGCAAGGCCCTTGACCCCCAGCTCCCTGGGCGCCGCTACGGGTGGCTGCCCCTTGCGGACAGTTTGCTCTACAAAGAGCTAATTGAGGGAGGCATAAAAGGAATTTCCCCATGGGGACAATAAAGGATTGATTATTATTATTACCTGCATTGACCTATGAGAACATGACACTTCATGCTGTGTGCATCTCTAAGACAACTTAAACATTATCCAGGCACTAGGAGGGAAATAACCAAGCAAATCTATTGGCAGCACAACAAGCACGGATCATTTAATTTTGTGTATTTGTGTCATGGTGTGATTTGCTTACAGAAGATTTTTACATTGTTTATGTTTCACGAGCAGGATATATGTGTTTCTTTCTGGAATGAATCGTGTTATCTAATTTGGCGGAAACACCCTGGGCTGGTGAGTCTATTTGCTGTTGTCAATAAGTTGAGAATTCAGCATGAAGTATGCAGAGAATGTGAGAATTAGGAGCCTGTGCATATTTCGGGAGGTATGAATGGGACCGACTGTTCTGGAAGTGTAGAGAGACGGGTCACGCTGTATCCAGCAAAGACATAAAGGAGCAGCTGTTGGACCTTCTGACTGATGCATGTGATGAGGTAAGCAAGCTGGCTCACTTTTAATTTCAGTAAGGAGGTCCAGTTGGCCAGGATTTCTGCTGAATATACTATACAAAGGAGATGCCTACGACTTCTACTACATAAGCATGTTTATCTTAATAACTTTCTCCCTTTAATCTAGATTGTTGTTGGCCACCCTTCCAGTATTTTGATATTGGAATTCAGTATTTCATGGGAACAAATGCAGACCACTGTAGAGGGGGTATATCCTAACTGGATTCAAAACATGAGAGGACATAAAGGGGTGTCTCCTATGAGATAAGGATTCTCATTATGGTTAGGTTTAGGGCTCAGACTAAGGTTAGCTTCCAGCTTGTCATTAGGGGTAGGGCTTGAGTTAAATTTAGAGTCAGGGTTGCTGATAGGTATAGGGTTAGGATGAGGCTTGAACATAAGGTTTACATCTATGGTTAAGATTAATGTTATAGTTAGGGCTAGGGTTAAGTTTGGTTTTTCAGATTATGGTTGGCTTTAGGGTTAGGACTAGAGTTGGCTGGAGTTTTGGTCTATGTTGGGGTTAGGGTTGGCTTTGCTTTTAGTTCTGGCCTTAAGGATGTGTTTAGGATTACTCTTAGGGTTGCTATTGGGGTACAGTTAAGGTTTGGTTCAAGACTAGGTTTAGGGATGGCTTTAGGGATAGGACTAGGGTTGGTATTAGTATTTTTCCAAAGTTTAGGTTTAGCATTAATGCTACTGCTATGGTCAGGGTTGGCTTAACATTTAGGGTTAGAGATTGGGTTGTGCTTGGTATTAGGGTTAGGAGTAGGGTTAGGGTTAGGAGTAGGCTTTGCCTTAGTGTTATTCATAGGGTCTGGTTTAGGGTATCAGAGCTGCAGCTAAGCTCAGTGTTCACTTGTGAGCAGTATAGCATCCCACGTGCAGGCTTGTGAATTTGAGCCCCACGCTGGCTTGTGTGTAAAGTGTGCAGGTTTGCACTGGTTGTCTGGTTTCCTCCTGCAATCCCGCAACACCAAACTGCTATATAAAATCCGCCCTCAGTATTAATTGGGTATGTGAGTGCGCGCACTGAGATGGATTGGCACCCGTCCATGTTTTCCTCTGCCTTATGCGCTTATAGACTCCTTTAGGTCAATATGGCGCTGCGTTGGCTAACCAGTTGCGGATGACAGATAGGTGGGTAATGCTGTAATCCCTCATTCCTTCTGAGTGCTGCTTTAATTGAAGTGGAATATACAGTATTGTGCAAAAGTCTTACGTAGTCAAAGAAAATGATGTTAAAATGATCTTCATGTTGGTGCAAAACTATGATATTATGTCTGTCAAAGTGCGTCAGCTTTGCCATTTCCAAACCTCCTAAAATCACCCCAGTATCTGCAGCGACTAACCAATACACCAGTGTCAACTTGACCGCCATCATATTATTTTTGGCTAATCACTACCTCATTGAGTACATTTTTGTTTGATTACTATAATTCATGCATTCCACATACCATATTCTGTATCCATGCTTAGGTAATATATATTTCTCCAGTATGTATTGTTTGTATGTTGTTATGGTGGCAGTATTGAGTCACAGTAAATTTAATTGTGTTATGTATTTAAACTGAGGTTTCAAAGTGGCTAAATTCTGGGGTTAAAATCCCTGCCCTGCTCTCTGTCTGTGGACTTTTTATGTTCTTCCAATGTTGCATTTGTTTCCTAACTGGTGACTCGAAATTGCCCATTGTGTGCAACGGACTGGTATCCTACCCAGGGTGTACCTAGGTTTGTGTTCTGTGCTGCATCAGATAGGCTTCAGGCACCCTATGATCCTGATCAGGAGAAGCGATTGGAAAATGCATATAGCTGAATATCTTCCTTCCCATATTTATGCTTGGTGAAATTCCATGGACAGCCAGCGCTAAGGGAAATAAACACAGCACACAATATGGATCCATGATTTAAGGCAGTCTAGGTGGAAAGAAGCTTTTCTGTTTGCTCACTGTATATGCTCAGAAAAAAAAGAACGATACGGTATTGGTGAGACAGGCTGCGGTGCGGCGCATGATGAGTTTTGGAGAGGGGGGTGATGGAGGGGGGAGCAGAGGGGGTTGGTTCGCGGCGCTGTCCGCATCCCTCATGGACGTTGCCTAAGTTTGCACACTGGTATTCCGGTTGCACTGACTCTGTCCCGCATTTCATTAGCAAGAGCGGATCCTGAAGGCGAAACGGAGAGACCGAAATATAAAGGAGATTAAAGTTATCTGGTCGTTTTCCTTTGTTTTAAACCTGCAATGTGGATGAGCGTGCGGTGCCCAAAGTGCGCGTTAAACTAATCGAATGGGACACGGGGGGTTATCCATCTTTTATCGCTGAATTTCTGCCGATAAAAAGATTTAATACTGCAACGGTTCCAAGGGTTTCGTCGCTCAGGACTTTTGCGGCTTTTTCAGACAGCAGACATGATTTTCTCGGAAATGAGCGCAGTCACGAGCTCCGCCAAGGTGCATCCGCTTAACGGGACGCGGTTTTACACATTTCAGGTAAGTACTTTATTTGTGTATCACCGTGCGCTGTGCTTACGGCGATTTTATAATTTTTTCCCCAGCATCGACCTGCTATAATACACGCAAAAAAGGCGCAACTAGTATTGCGGCGATCCCTGGCCGCCTGGAGTCACCTGCTGTAGGAAGCCGTAGGATGTTGGGATCGGAGTGAGAGAAATTGAGAGTACAGGTCAAGTGGAGACGTTTCGTTTTCCGTTCATCAGACTTTCTTAAAACCCGTAGTCGGTATTCCGTATTGGTGAAGGGCTGGTTTTTTTATTCCGTTTTTTTGCACTGCAGAAGCATCTGTTTTCTACTCCATTGTCTAATTAATGTGTTTGCACCGATTAATATCTAGATAATCGACCTAGATGTAATTGACAATTTTTCAAAAGCCTGCGTTTGCGTGTGATATATGTATTCGCACGACTTTCTTAGTAATCTCCGACTTCAGTATTGTAATTCATACTGTTCTGATAAAGTTTATGATTATGACTGATATGGTAGAGCAGTGCTGTATTACCTTTAGTCTAGTTGAGTCGGCAGTGACAGGTTTTACTGGAAAAGGCGTTAACCGCATAATGTAAGTCGGCAAGCGACGCCGCGATCTCGAAAATGCGTTTTTTTAGTGCTGTTACCGGAGTCACATGGCGCCTGTAAATAAGCTTTAACCCTTCAGGTTCACACGTTAGTCATGGGTAGTTCTCCACTCTTACCGTTTGCTGGCTATTTACAGTATAGGCTTACACAGCTTATAAACATGATTTTTGATGCATTGTAAATAATGAAGCGGTTTTTTATATCTTGCTTGTTTATTGCTGAATCCTCATACAGCAACCATCTATAAAACATCAACATTAATTCCCCTTTATGTCCTTCCCTGCAGTTATTTTGCAGTGGATACGTCGTTAATAGAAATCAAAGATTGTTTTGTTGCAGTCTTGCAATAATATTTAGCACTGGTAACTAAAACACTCTAAAGTGGCTCCTTTTGTTAGAAGGAGATTTTGCAGTTACCTTTACTAGGCCTATTAAACATACATTTTCTGCAGGGATATTGATCTGTTTATTTCATTGCTGTCAAGACTGTAAAAATTATTTGCGGTTTTGTGAAAGACTGAGCAGTCAGAATAAATGTTGAAAAAGGAAACTGGCAGTGTGTCATGTTATGTATATGACCTACTGAAATAATTTTACACCCAACCTCCACTGAGACTTTGTGGTTATCTGTTTACTCTGGTGCTGATCACAGGGTTTCTCCGGCACTTATGAATGCCGTTAAACCTGTATCCTGCAGGACTGTCTTTTCATCCCTCATGTACACATGGTGCGTTTTGTAATTGCTGTCTCTGTAGGATAGATGTACAGTCTGATTGCCAGGGGCGATGCAAATGTAATGACGCTTTGTTTTATGCAACAAATAATCATCGTTCCCTCTTGTCTGGGGATTTTCTTGAATAGTTAAGGCACACAGAAATCTGTAAAATGTTATCTGTAAATTGCAGAGGGTAGCTTTTGTATTTAAAAAGTGTGTCCCTGTTGACATACAATAAAGCATATCTCTGCCTCACTGGGCTTCAGGTTATGGTATTTACTGGTATGGTATTTATTTTGCTTTTGACAGCATGGCAGGGAGACTTTCTATCAGGGGCTGAGTAATAACATGGCATTATTGTTAGACATTAAAAGCAAACGCCTCCCCATTAATTTAGACTTTTAAAAAACAACCTCCCTGACACTAAGCCACACACACACACACATTGGGACTGAGTTGGACTTGAGGATTTGGCCCTGATATGATTACTCAGCCAGCCGTGGGATTCAAACCCACAACCTTTCTGGGCACTGGCATGGACCCTTAACCCTACGGAGCTGCACCCAGCCCTATATTCTTGGTCTCATCGCTAGCCTTATTCCATAGTTCATGGGAATGCAGAGCTGATTTCCTTTGTGGACTAGGATGAGAGTCCACTAGCTCATTGGTCCCTAACCAGTAAGTGATGGATGACTGCAAGGTCTGTTCTGACAGACCTTCCAGCTGTTTGAACCAGTCGCTGTTTGACACCTCAGTGAAATATCTCAAATTGTTCCCACCCCTCATAGTCCAGCATAGGAGGTGGTGGAAGTTAACATGGCCCCCGGCACAGAGCCATCTAGAAAGACTGTTTGTGATATTTCTTCTGTTTATTTGATCAGTCCAGTCAGTTTTTTATGATAATGAAACCCCTCGTCATTCTGCCATACTTGAACAGTCCTGGCTGTTTATTGTGTGTGTGTGTGTGTCTATACATGTGTATATATATATATATATATAAATAAATAAATATATATACAAACTCCACTCCCCATTGGCCTGCACAAGGTCTTAATGCACAAGCACTGATAAGATATAT
>JABFEB020000060.1:26176834-26191048 GCA_019775895.2 Stomatorhinus ivindoensis | reverse complement strand
GATTACAATCAGGATTCGCACATGAGGAGCAAGGGGGGCGTGGCACATGAGGCTGGAACGGGCAGGGTATGACAGTAGTAATGTATGTATTTTATTTTGAGATGTCTAAGAGTGAATTGTTTTGATTTATAAGGACATGCACAATTTTTACATATTAATAACTTAAAAACATCCCAGTGTTCATTGCAATCTACCAAGGCACCATTCATTATTTAGCATTACTTCTGTACAATGTTAGTATATATGTATAAAAACTAATAGCTGCTTAGAAGTACTGAATCACAACAAGTAAGTATCAGTTTTGCTGCTCTGGAAGAGTGACTTTGTGGGAGTCTGTGTATAAAAAGCCCTCACTGCAGGCAGCTGATGCATCTGCACTCTACCTGCCCTCACTCCTCACTTTCCGTGCAGATCTTCCATAGACATGAGTCATCGCAGCGTCAACCTACAGCTGAGAGCAGTGTTTGTGGCTGCATATGAACGTACCTCACAGGCACAAACGAAAGGTCCAGCATATGCAAGTTTTTTATGATTCAAAATCTGTCATATAAAATGGCTTGAGCTTATTTCACTACTTTGCCTACTGAGAGATTTTTTTTTTAATGGTGAATATTTTAAATGAACTTTTACACATGTTCCCTGAAAAACAGCCGCTATGGGGTTTTTAATGAAATTTCAGTTGTTTCAAAGTTTTAAATATCATTGGTTTAGTGTTTCGAATTAATTGCAGTAAACTGGAAGAATGTCCCCACAAATGTTTTCAAACATGTTTTAATCCAAAGATGTAGTACTCCTGGGGGGGGCATGGTGGCGCAGTGGTTAGCACTGTTGCCTCACACCTCTGGGACCTGGGTTCGAGTCTCTGCCTGGGTTCCGTGTGTGTGGAGTTTGCATGTTCTCCCTGTGCCGTCGTGGGGTTTCCTCCGGGTTCTCCAGTAACCCACAATCCAAAGACATGCTGAGGCTGATTGGAGTTACTAAATTGCCTGTGTGAGTGAATGGTGTGTGAGTGTGCCCTGCGATGGGCTGGCTCCCTATCCCATATTCCCTGCCTCATGCCCATTGCTTCCAGGTAGGCTCCAGACCCCCCACGACCCAGTAGGATAAGCAGGTATAAATGATGGATGGATGGATGTAGTACTTCTTTGAATTCCTCTAAATGTGTTCATTATATTGCTTGGGTAGCATTTCACAATGCAGGGAATGTCCATTGGTGCTCTTGTGTTTTCGCTCTTTGACTGTACTGTTGTAATTCAGGTTAATGTCAACAGTCGTGCCCAGCTTTAAGGGGAGCCAAACAGAGTCATGTCAACACTGAATGCAGAGATTTTTTGTTCAACTGAAGGAGTCAAGTGCCAGATAGGAAGGTCAGCTGCCCTCAGCTTTGGTCACATGACTCAGATTTGCCCTGTCTGTGTGTTGTCTGCAATGGATTCTGTATTCTCTTTCTCCAGCACTCTCTAAAACACAGTACACCTTTACCGGTGTCAGACAGGTGGTAGCTTGCATCCTGATTGGCTCAGCCTCGTTACTTTGGTCACGCATCGTGGGTTAGATGTTTTTACCAAGCCTGACATTAATTAAGCGTCTAATTATTTTTTTTCCGCCTTCGTTCATCTGATATTCTGCGACTTGCGAGTATGTCATTGAGGCTGAACTGACCAGAAGTGCTTTAAGTTCAGATGGCCGTGTTGTGTTCTGCTGCGCCTTTGAACTGTTGTGCTTGTGATGAGTCTGTACTTTTATTTAACTCACGTTTCCTGTGTCTGGTTCAAAATGTTGCAAGGATACAGCTTCTGTACCCTTGAGCAAGCTACTTGATCATTATTCACTTTCAGCTGCATCATCTTTTGACGCTAGTCTATTCTGAAGCCTTTCTTGGTATTACATCATCAGCATGGCTGTAGCTGCCATCATCACCGTTAAATAATTAGTCATGGTTTGTTTCAGATCAATACAACATAACTTTTCACTGGTGAGCTTTTAATTTCCCTTGACTGTCTGTTTGTCGACTGTTAAGTTTATTGTAGAAGTGTCCTGTCTCTGCATTTGCATTCGTTTATTTAGCAGATGCTTCTATCAAATCTGACACAAGTAAAGCGGCTAATCCACCGCAAGCGTATAGCTGTCAAGAAGGCGCCTTAGTTGCATTTTTTTGTGAACACATTGTAAAATGTGCATTTTTGAGAGGTTTCATTTGAAGTCTTCCATAACTATCTCAAAGCCAAAGAATGAAACACACGTGATATGTATTTTTCCAGAATACTGATGTTAAACTGGAAAAGTGACATTTTCAGGTTCTGCTATGTATTGTTAAGCCCATAGGTGGCGGTCTTTTAGAAGTAGTACACTTGTCGTGTTTGAGGTTGCGAGTCTGTATCCATTATATCTTACAGAGCTGCTCTGCCTTTGAAGATCACAGATAGGTCACAGAGGTGGAGTAACATAAACTCTGACATGGACCACAATAGAATTGTGAAGCTTTGAGTATGAAACTAGTTCAGTGACACTATATCCATGGTGATGCTTGGAGGTCTTAACCTCCTCATGAAATTGAAACATTTTGTGTTTTGTGACAGAATGTGCAGTAGGAATCTGTGACAAAGGCAGGATGAAGCACAAGACAGAAGGGCTTATTCAAACAAAAGGACTGGGGCTGGGATCAGATCAAGATTCCTAGTAAGATGAGTCAAGTGAAAGGAGGATGTGCTGAAAAATGCCTAACCTGACATCAGAATCACCTGTGGGTGAACTTTGTGTTTCCCCGACCATATTCAGTTGATCCCAAAACTGTGAGTCCAACAGAGACACCTGCGTTACGTAACACTGTCACCTGTAGGCATGGGGTGAGTTATTGATTACAATGGTTACAAAGCGTAGCCTGGGCCATCACTCTGGGTGTATCCAGAATCACATGTTTACTATGTAGTAGCCAAAATGTAGTATGCAAAATGAGTTAAGTATACCCAAATACTCAGTATACTTCAAACAGTAGGCAGATTGCACCCAAATGACATTCTGTGAAATTCCAAAGTTCACGACTATTGGATGCTACTCTTTCCCACAAGGCCACAAGAGCTGTAACCAGAGACATAGAGCGTCACTTGTGTCAATATGGAGGAGGAAGTTCATACATATAGTATGTACTACATTAACAGTCGAGTAATAGGCTTATAATGAAATTTAGTGTGTACTGTGTAAGTGTGTGATTTTCGATGCACCTACAGTGTCCTGCTAGTTCATAGTTGCTTTGGCAGTGTTATATAGCTATTCCTAACAGGGCAGTCCTGATTTCCTTATTTCTTTATTTCCATTCTATCTCTTAGTCAAGTTACAACTGAAACATTAATACACGTTGTAGAATGGTAATTGGATTCCTGTTTAGTTTTCATTATATGTGAATACTCTTCCTTGACTTAAAGGAAAGATCTGTCAAAAAAGGCATGCATGCTACCTCCCTGCATGAACATGTTTTCTCTACTTCATGGATCCAATTTTGAGTTTGTAAACAAATTTCAAGAGCAGATGTACAAAACTAGGGTTCGAACCCTTCCCTGATGAAATGTCACCGGCAATTTTTTCCTATCCAAAGAATGACTTGAGTAAGTGTGGAGTTTCAAAGTAAAACGGCCCATGAGGACAGCTTTATTCCATTGTTGACCGCTGCAGAATGAAACGTGGAACTCGGTATGCATTCCAGGTTTACTTGAGTCTGTCTGAAGTCTTTTTCAGTTTCAACATTTTTTCCGAGGCTTTGATATCCCAGGTTTTTTATGTTTGGGAAAGGATGAAAAGGTCCTCTTGTGAATCTAGGCAGCCAAAATAAGTTGGGGGAGTCAATGTCTCTCCTAATATTGTGCTTGTGACTAAATACCTCCTGATTGATGATGATGCAATGAACCAGCTTATGGCATGTAGCTATATTAAACTTATGGCATGTAGCTATATTAAACTTATGGCATGTAGCTATATTAAACTTCTCAAAGATAACACAGGTCTACAATTTTTTTCAGGTGCTGAAATGGATTGAATGTATTTAGTGTATTTTGAGGGTGCTGAATTAAAAAATCCCATTACTTTTGTTGAATTGGTTCTAGTTTTTGAGAAAATAGATATCCATGAAAATAATGCACTCCCCCAATGCAACTTGTGTGTGATAACAAATGCAATAGCTTTTGGTCTGTTTTTGACTCTTTAACAGTGTCTTAGGTAATGAAATGAATGATGAAGCATTAAAAATGAGCATAAAATTAGAGTTATGTTCACATGTGTGTGTTTACATGTTCATTTATTGCTGTTGTTACTGTGGTGGTAAATATTTACTCAGATCGTCCTTCCAAAGGAAGGGAATCATGGGAACACCTGTCTGATATTCAGCCAGAAATGGTTGAAATACTCGTGATAGGGCCATGAGAAAATGTAGTCTGGTCAGAAGAAGGAGATCAATTCGGGCTTCACAAATGCAGTCAAAAGAAGACGTCCCTGGGTTTTTCACCTTTTTTGACTTCACCAGGTCCACATATTTCACAATAGAGGGGCAGACTTCCAATGCTCGTTCGACAGGTAGCAAATTTTCGAGCTACAGAAAGGTACATCGAATCTTGAGGATGATGCTGCAGCTGTGAAGTCCTCTCTTCTGGCTGGTGCAGAGTGGAAAAGAAAATGTTGTGCTTTGAGCACTTTCTCCACCATCCACACTTTAAAACCTGTCTTGAATGAGCTGTGAAGGGTATGTAGGCCACAACTTCCTACAATTACTACCTGTGTCCCAGCAAATTGCTCACCAGTGTGAATTTCATCATTGGACGTATAGAGGTGATGTCGTCTGACCGTTTGCAAAGCCCATAGCACTTCTGCTTTCAGTGTGTCGGTTGAGGACACCCAAATACCCAGGGGGCATGTTGAAGCTGAAGGCATTGCTTGTCGTGAGATCTGGAGACACTGCTAAAGTGGGTATAGGCCTATCTGTAGAGGTTGTACCTGCAGGATTGGCAAACAACTGAATGGGGACAGTTGTTGTCCGACGTTCGACAAAACGCTTGTTCTTCTTTCCCCTGATATGTCAGTCGATGACTTTAGAGCCCATTGCTGCCAGTTTGATGATTTTTTTATGAAGGTCACATCGTGCTTCATAGACATTAGTCACCTTTTCAACGAGCCAGAGTACTTTTTTTGAAACATTGACATTAATAACAATTAATAACTAATTAATATTGTATTAATTAATCAAATCATACATAAGTTTTTCCTGTCACTGTTAGATGTTTTTAATTTCCTTTTTTTGTATGATGTTGGACTGTTTACTTAGTAGTTGTAACTAAAATAAAAATATTCTTGCAATTCTGAATGCTTTTCAAACATGTTGCGTTAATTAATTAACTATTAAATATCTCAGAAACTAGAGCCAATCTGGCAAAACCAAAGGCATATTCCTAATCAGCACCATACTGTAAACTTAATATAAAACCAAAATCACTGTATGCTAGTGTAATGTATACATACCATATTGTCTTCTGAAGGAAGGTAACTTGTTGTGTGTATACACATGTATATGGTGTCATTTAGGTATTTAATCCTTTTCCTTTGTGTATTCACTTTGATGTGTTTCAAAGTCTATGTAGTTTTACCTTTTGGTTTTAGCACTTGTCCACTGCCACTGCAGACACATCGGTATGCGAGCCAATAACTCATAAACTGTTTGATCGATCTTTTTCAAACTTTGCAAAGGTATTGTATGGGTGAAGACCTAAAACTACATTTTGAAAGAGGCTGGCCCAAAGTTGAAGCAGTGCCACATAATGATAGCCAAAAAAGGACAGTTTTGACACTTGATCCCGTTAAGATAATAACTCAATAATCATTCGATGGCTCTTTTTCAAACCTTTTCAATGCAGAGGCATTGTAGGATTTAGTATTTTGTCAGCAGTTGTCAACCGATAGAGCATTAGGCTAACAAACAAAAGCTCAGCGATTTATATCCCATGAAACAAACATTAGTTCTACCTTTTCTGTCTATCGTAAGCATTTTTTGATGAAAGTGTCATGTACATCATATGTAGAAAAAAAAAACTGCCCACTGCCCCTCCTTATATACCAGTGGGGGCACTCCTATGGCAAGTAATACTTCAGATATGCATCATTATTGTTTTAGTTGCTGTTTTGCCGTCACATTTTCTTATATACCAAGCTGGTATTTTAATACCACTAGCTGCTAGAAATTTCTCCATGGTTCCTCCAAGTATGTAAGCATTACCTGAGCCACTTTCCCACCATAAACTTTCGTTACATGCTAGTAATAACAGTTCTATGTATTCGATATATGGTGCCTGACTATTTTACACATCGGTTTAGCTTCTTTAGCGTCTCGTAATGTGTGCAGGCAATATTATGCTTTGTTCACATTACTTGTATTAATTCTGAAGGTTTAAAATTCAGAAATGGACCTGCTCCAAGGTGGTGGTTACAGATTGTACAAGTTGGTGAGTGTGGGACAGGTATGACTTAGACAGTCTGGCCGAATGACTGGGTTGTCCGAGGAATACAATGTGATCTCTGACAGCACTGCATCGAGTCTAAGAGATGAGAGCCAACTCTTAATGGCCATAGCTGAGTGTAGCATGGGTCATGGGAAGATTGCTGATGCGCCCTAAGGTTGCATGACTATTAACGGTGCTATCCAAAGAAGCCCATGTTTGACAGCGCATGCCTGCAGTCTGATAGTGGCTAAAGTCACTGAAATCCATTTGCCTAGAAAAATGCGACTCTGATGTCATCAATCTGAGCCAAGACCACTTCAACATCGTTCATATTCATTTTCTTTAACACCTACTCCCAGGAATGCCAGAGGGTGTAGTTTCTTCCCATTCTGCTGCCCTTTTACATCAAGAAAACCCAACATGGCGATGCTTCTCATCATCTTCAATCAGTCACCCAATCATTTAACAGATGCCACGATTTTCTCACGTAGAATCGTGGATGTATTGCATCCACGTCGAAATGGAAATTTCAACTAATGGAAACATCACTAATAATAATAATAATAATAATAATAATAATAATATTTGATACTTCATTGATCCCTGCGGAGAAATTATCTTCATGCTTCCCCCCGCTTGCTCTCTGCAGGTGAATGCAAGCCGCCTGCAAAGGGCAGTCGCCCATAACAGCTCCCAGGGAGCAGGGGGTTAAGGGCCTTGCTCAAGGACCTGCAGACACTGGGCTTGAATTGATGACCTTTTGATCACAGGCACAGCAGCTTAGCCCACTGAGCCACATATGGCCCCTGGGGGGTAGCGAGGTCACATCACCCGTGTCCCGATTAACTGGCTGAATAACACATTTGTTAATACAGTATTTGTCACATGGGTAAGCAGAAGCTCGAAAAGAATCCTTTCCGTCATCCTTTCGTTTTTCATGTGTGTCTGATCGTCTGAGAAAAGCCTGTGTAAAGACCAGAAGTTTACTGTGTAAAGACCACACTGTTTCCATGCACGGGGTTTGGTAGGCGAAAGGCTATGACATGAGCAAACAGAAACATAAATATCCCATGAAGGAGCACGCCGGTAGAACAGGACCCCCCCCCCCCCCACCCCGCGGGATGTTCTGGATCCAAGCTGTGCGTTTCTTGCTTCAAGCTGCGCGTTTTGCACACCGGCTGGTTAAACGGTCTCACCGCTGGGGCTGACTTGCGTAGCTGGCGGGTGAACTGGGTGGCAGAGCCTAGAGACTTGGAGATGGATTTGTTGGACTGCATTGTGCTGTGTTCACATACCCTCCGGCTGATTGCTAACTCTGACTGGAGAAACCCGGGCGTGTGGCTCACCAAGCAGAACCTTGCTGAAACCCCAGGAGAGCGACGGATTGATAGGACTCGATTTTCTAACTGCAGGTATTCCCCGGGCTCCCTGTACCCCCCAAATGAGTCATGATTTCAAACAGCTTAAGTTCAGGAAAACTGAAACACACTATTATCATCTGCCTCAGTGAGTCAAGTATTACTTCTAGACTGATGGATAATTGCACATTGTAAGTGTGGATGTGTATTCAAAGGTGATTCAAAGTCCTTTGATTGGTATGCAATAATGGTTATATAAAACATGGTGGTTTCATTTGTGAACAATGGGGCTTTTGATTCTGTAAAGAATGCAGGTTTTTTCATGAAAACAGTAGTTCAACAAAACTCCAAAATATGATGTTGAGGCATTTCCTCGACTATTCTGATGGTGGCTGGTATTTTCCTCCTTCATCCTCGAGAGTTGCGGGGGTGTAAAATCAGGACACTCAGTAGTGTGATTGGTCCTTATTTAGACTCTGAGTCAGCACCTACAGTATGGATTTATACTCCCATCCAAAGATAACATGAAAACCTGAAGGATTTCAGACTTGGAAGGTACCTACAATTCCTTTGCAATAAGTTGGACATTTTTCGTTAAAATATGAGTCTAGATTCTAAATTTCTAAATTTTGCGTACATCTTAATCTGATTTAGCCTTTGATTAATGATCTTTTAAGTGCCGCAATACTTTATTAGAGTACCAGCAGATTTCTAATGGACTAGACAATGTGGACTTAATTAATATGATTTTTGTAATCAGTTGAATTTTAGGTTTAATTCTCCCACAAAGGTTTTCCATGAAGGCGTCCTATGACATAAGCACAATCTCCGGACAAAATGTTTCTCTGAGCAGTAAGTTGCTTAGCTTCTAGGTTCTATTTCATAGCAAATTTTTTGATGGTCAGCCTGATGGATTGTAGAACTTCCCAACTAATTTGATGGCCTTGAAAAACACAAGGCCTGCAATTTGATTTACCCTCTTACAGGAGACTTTGAAAATAACCTTAATGAATCAGACAAGTTTCAATTAGATGTGTGGCTTTTAACAGTTGCTGTTTTCGGTCACTGTTGCTGGGCAGGTTTGAACAGACAACGAGGTGGGAAGGGAAAATCTGGAATGACAGATACGGTCTCCGGCACGGATAATGCGAACAACATGCGAGATGGCTGTAGCGGGATTCGAAGAGAAGGAGGGAGTGTTAACTCCCCCTCACCAACATGCCCCCTGGGTATTTGGGGGGCTGGGTCATGCATCTGTGGAGCAGAGCCAGTCTCAGAACATTTATCCTGGAGTCTGCTGGCTGTATTCCTGAAAAGATGGCGTGCATGCATATGCGTATGAGTGACTGTTTGTACCTTTGCTTCCTGACTCTGTGCATGCAGGTTTCTCTTCAGTCCAGTATGTTTTCTCCTGGAGGGGTAAAAGCTACTGATGTGCAACAGCGATACCCTACAGGTATAGCTCTGGCTGCTGCTGTCCTCATTGTCATTTCTGCAGGGTTAAGCATTAGGGTCTCTCCTTGGGTCCCGGCCTTTATCCCATCTCCGCATCGCACTGGATCAGTCTCCTGTCTCCATAACCATTATCCCGAACGTATTGTATTTCTACAATTTATATTTAAGTAGCCTAGCAATGAATTCTGCCCACTGCACATATTGTGTTTTAGTGCAGACAGATTCCGAGCTGTTATTGTTTCTGGCAAAAGAAGAAGAAAAAAAAAAGTTGAAAAGATTTGTTTTGTACTTTGGTGTATACAAAGTCTGCAATGTGATATTAAATGAAGATAGATAATAATGACCAGTTTCCATGGAAACAAATAAATAACATATTAGATATGGTGTTTGATAATTACTTTGATGCATACAATTAATGTTTGTGTCCTGGGGGTAAAAACATTGTCTGGCTATTGCTGAGCTGGTATACAGGCTGAAGATGAATCGCTTAAGGTAGTGATGATTGCAGCTGCTGTTTACTTATTTATTATTTATTGAGAATGTTTTTTAATTGTCTCAGTACTTGTTCTAGATTTTTATATGTTGTTGTAACCATTTCTAAACTGTGTCTGTAGCTGTAACACCAATTTTGTCCTTATTGTATTTAGCTGTGACTTTTATTTTGAGTGTACACGATTGGACATGACCCAGACTCATTCTAAACTTACTGTAAATTTTAAGTAAATTTTAGACCAAAAAACTGACAAAGTGACATGAGGCAGCGCCTGGTTTTGGTCAGGCTGCTATATAGCCATCCATAGCTTCACGAGAACATTAACAAGACCAAGGTGAAAGCAACGTGGGCAGGGTTGTGTCACACATTAAAATGTTTTCATTAGGGATGTCACTATCGATTACATGTATAATGGTTTTCGCTATTTATTTGAACCCTCGTCCACTATTCTCTGTTATCCTTCCACCATATTGCTGAGTATTTGAGGAAAAAAATCACGTAATCAAGCGTAATCCAGTCCAATTGAGCGTGATCAAGTAAACGTACAGTAACTGGTTTAGTTTACATATTCGTTCATTCATTCAGATGTGACCGACCAATCGTATCAGACATGGTCTTTTGTGCATGCATTAAGGTCCTAACCTGTTTGCCAGTAATTTTAACTGCTATTATAAATCTTCAGCTTCTTGCTGCATTAACATAAATAGCACAGTCTTTTTGCCCAGAGAGGACACACATTCTCAGCCCTACAGTTACATTTATAGACTTCTCTTCCTAATCTTCCCAATGCAGAATCACCCTCGTCCAAGCAGACACACTTCACTGGACACACAGAGGCTCACCCACACTCCTGTCATATCCAGACTACAGTCTCTTCAGCATTCACCACAGTAACTAATTCACAAATACACACAGCCTGCATTTACTCAAATCAGAGAGCAGTAAACTTTGAAAAAAATACCCTGGAAACATCTGTGTCATGTCAGTCAAGCTGTCTAGTAATGTGTGCAAACGTACGTACGCAGAGGGAGATTCCCTGCTCCAAAATCCAAGGCAATAGTTCCGAATTCATTTTTTAAATCAAATGCATGCTAATCCTTCAGCAAAGATTTTCCAGTCATTTGAAGTTTTAACCAGTATTGATTGTTGTTCCTGCTGCTTTTCTCATCTGGGCGTTCATATTTTTAAGTTACTCTGGGCGACCTTTAGCATTTTTAGTGAGCACTTTGTAATACTCGGTGAACTCGCTCCGGCTGAGGAGCTTCCTGAAGGTCCAGGCTGCATCCCGCAGAGGGAAGCCCATAAAATCCTCGGCATGCCTGCGCTCGGCGTGGCTCCCCGTCGGACGGACTGCCGCTCGCAGTCACCATGCTGCTCACGCCTCCGGCCTTCGCACCATTTACTGATGATGCTTTGCATTTTAAAAATGTTTCCTTTTCCGTTTTTTAATATGCAGATGCCCCTCGACTTGCGATCAGGTTACATTCCGACGAACCCATCATATACTGAGTTATTTATTTACTTATTAATGCCTGATATTCGACTCACAATAATTTCAGTATATGATGGGTTCATCGGACAGAAGTTATTGCTGTCATTGAATAAGAAAATAAACAGATAAAAACTAGAATCAAATATCAATAGTTAATTAATGAGTAAATAATTGAATGTGAGTTTATCTTATTTGGGCCGATGCTTGACCCAGGCACAGTCAAAGCAGACTCATTCGCGCTTTCTGAGTTTAAATGAGTTATTTTACTGTGCCCTGGCATGGCGGGTATTCAAAACGGGACTGATCAGGTAAGGACATAGTACATGTACAATCCAGTGGAGGAACATAGATCAACATGAAACAATTTACACAAAACAATTTACGACGCAGGAACCGGCTAACCAATGTCACATACAACATATCTTCAGTTTGGAAACAGTTTAGAATCCCAAAATCCATCATCGTAAAGTGGAGATATTTTAAGTACCGCCCCCCCCCAAAAAAAAAGAAAAAACGTAATACCAGCTCATTTTTTTAACTGACCTTCGCCTCAGGATTTAATTTGATGGAAATTAATTCATGAGAGAATTCTGAAATGTGACAAGTAAAAGCCATACAGTGGCCCCAGACAGTTGGAATATTGTGGTTTTTCCCACCTCTGCCTGTGCTCTGTGACCAGTAATTTCCTTACATTAAGGGAAAAACATAGCTACACTAGTGCACATAAAATTGCAAGAGGAACGTAACTTCTTACATAAATAAATTAAATCGAAAGACTTTTATTCATTGTGTTTAAATTTTCCTCAATTTCATCCAGTCCCCATCACTGTTTAGCAAATCCAGTCCCTCCTCAGCATCAGGTTGTATGCACTGGTTAATTTACTACGCTATACACACACACACACTGTCAGGCCATCCCATCTCATCCCTTAACATTGTGTTTCATCTTTATGCACAAAATATGTTAATTAGCTGGTTCCCTCTCTCAGCATGATGCATGATATTTGTTTGGTATACATATAGTTAATTCCAATGTCACTAAAAATGTGTTTAAAAAATGTGAAAATATGTGGGAAAGGAGTAGCACATTTTCAACTGATAGAAAAGGTATACTGTGTAAACACGTAGCATTGGCTACTCATTTAGATCACATGATGTAAAAACCCAGCATTGACTACTCATTATGATCACATGGTGTAAACACCCAGCATCGGCTACTCATTTAGATCACATGGTGTAAACACTCAGCATCGGCTACTCATTTAGATCACATGGTGTAAACACCCAGCATCGGCTACTCATTTAGATCACATGGTGTAAACACCCAGCATCACATACTCATTTAGATCACATGGTGTAAACATCAAACATTGGCTACTCATTTAGATCACCTGGTGTACACGCCCTGCATCAGCTACTCATTTAGATCACATGGAATCATGTATGAAATGAATTCATGTCTTCTGTACTCCTGGTTCTCCTGGTTCTACAATTACTAAAATGCAAGTGTACACAATCAGTTTGAAATTATTTTATTTTGAAAGGTGCAGAATCATGTTGTATTAAAATATATTTTAGTATAAAAGTATTTCTGCGTTGTTGGTGTTGTGTGGCTAAATATAGCACCTGTTTCACTCTGCTGAGGGAAATGAATCCTCCAGATTAGTTAACTTTGATGAGTCCTGCGATGGGTCGGCACCCCATGCTTCTTACCTTTAGGCTCCTGGAACCCAGCATAGGACGAGCAGGTCTAGGAAATGGATGAATGACAAGTTTTGTTGATCATCAATATAAGTCCTTTATTTGCCATTTCCTCCACTACATTTGAATTCTTGTTCATTGCTTGGGGGGGGGTCATAGACCTTGTCAGTCAACATGAGGTGTCCCTGGATCTGGGGGGTTAAGGACCCACAGACATGTGACTCTTCTGCTGAAGCCTGACTCAGCACCCTTCCGATCATGGGCACAGAGACTTACCCACGCAGGTCTGAGACCTTTCATAATTGAGAAGGATGGGGATGGTGTGTGATGTTTAGGTATGTTGCATGTTGTGTATAAACTTCTGAATGGCGTCACACTGTGTGAGGCCCCAGCCATCAGATCCCAGCGTGGTCGACGGCAGTGCTAAGAGCACCACTGAGCGAACGCCCCCGTCCATGCAGAAAGAGGCCAGCAGATTAATCCCACTTGCAGTACAGGGCAAACTCCAGGAAATTATCTTTTAAGCCCTTTAGCAGCCCGGTATTAATCAAATTGCCCATTCCCCACAAGCCCTCTGAAACATTTCCAATTAACAGAGCCCCCGCCTTTTGGGCAGGGACCTGATGCTTGTAAGGGTGGGGAGACAACTGGCTCATGGAGACTTGTAAACAACAAATGGACAGAGGAAGCATTTTTCCGGGTCTGGGGGTTTTCAGCGTTTAGCACTGAGTGGGCACAGAATGTTTGCCGGAATGGTCTCTCACATTTGGCTCTGTGCATGTTCACGGCCCTATGTTTACACTGGACCAAATGTCCCCACAACGTGATAAAAACCTGTTATTTTGATGTTGTGGGGAATTTTTCTGTCCTCATGAGGGGAAACTCAATTTTAGAAAAACTTGTGACTGCAATCAAAAAACTAAAAACGCCAGAAGTCTCATATCTTGTTTGGTTAATTATGGTTATGGTTAGGGCGCTGTTGGGGTGAAGGTTGTCATGTTGGAAATGGAGTTCTCCCCATAGAAATGAATGAAGAGTTCCCACAAAGATATAATTACAAACCTGCGTGGTTCGTGTATGTGTGTGTGTGTATGCGTGCATGTGTGTGTGTATGTGTGTGTGTGATGTGCGTGCGTGTGTGTGTGTATGTGTGTGTGCACATGCATGTAGGGTAAACATATCCTTATGGGGACCGCTCATTCATTTCTATCTGAAAAATGCTAATGCTAACTATGACAA